>OU426988.1:109467238-109821597 GCA_911387755.1 Chrysotoxum bicinctum
CTCTACTAAATTTCATTGTTCTACTGCAATCAGAAGTTTGCCATATATAATTTACATCAGTTCTGAGGAAGTGGGCGGATACCACGCCCCTGAATGGAAAATCTCAAATTTTATATTTTTTTCTTAGTATGCAATTTAAGGCATGCCACTTTACCAAATTTCATAGTTTTACAGTAGTCGGAAGTGAGCCATTCAACCAACACCAATTCAGTGAAAGTGGGTGGATACCACGCCCCCTGAATGGAAAACTTAAATTTTTATTTTTGTTCCTTTATATGCAATTGAAGCCCTACCGCTCTACCAAATTTCATTGTTCTACTGCAATCGGAAGTTTGCCATATATAATTTACATCAGTTCTGAGGAAGTGGGCGGATACCACGCCCCCTGAAAGGAAAACCTTGGTGTTTATTTTTGGTTCTTTATATGCAATATAAGCCCTACCGGTTCACCAAATTTCATCGTTTTACAGCAGTCGGAAGTGCTCCATAATACGATGTCGGGAAGTGCTCCAAAATTCGGAGAAAGTGGGCGGATACCACGCCCCCTAAATGGAAAATTTCAAATTTTCGATTTTTTCCTCTGCTTGCATGACAAGACCTAACGTTGTGCAAAATTACAAGATTCTACGATGTCGGGAAGTGCTCCATAATTTTGATGATCTGTCAGTCAGTCAGTCAGTCAGTCAGTCAGTTACGGTTTTTGTGATTTTTGAGGCCTTATATCTCAGGAACCGCTTATGCTAGAAAATTGAAAATTGGTGAGGCGCCTGTGCCTGACTACCTTAGCAAATATTCGGAGTTTTAAGTTTCTGACTTCATTGGTACTGAAGATAGGGAGGGGTCAAAAATCGCCTGAGTTTGTTCCTGTAAAAAGGGTGTAGTGCCAGAACTTGGCTGGGCACTACCGTGCCCTTTGATACACGCGAGCCCTTAGACTTTTTCTAGAGCTTTCCTTGTTCTTGATAATTCGGTTCTCTTGTGCCATGCAACCGCCCCATATGTAATGATTGGTCTTACCATCATCAAAGGGCACGGTAGTGCCCAGCCAAGTTCTGGCACTACACCCTTTTTACAGGAACAAACAAAGGCGATTTTTGACCCCTCCCTATCTTCTGTACCAACGAAGTCAGAAACTTAAAACTCCGAATATTTGCTAAGGTAGTCAGGCACAGGCGCCTCACCAATTTTCAATTTTCTAGCATGAGCGGTTCCTGAGATATAAGGTCTCAAAAATCGCAAAAACCGTAACTGACTGACTGACTGACTGACTGACAGATCATCAAAATTATGGAGCACTTCCCGACAACGTAGAATCTTGTAATTTTGCACAACGTTAGGTCTTGTCATGCAAGCAGAGGAAAAAATCGAAAATTTGAAATTTTCCATTTAGGGGGCGTGGTATCCGCCCACTTTCTCCGAATTTTGGAGCACTTCCCGACATCGTATTATGGAGCACTTGCGACTGCTGTAAAACGATGAAATTTGGTGAACCGGTAGGGCTTATATTGCATATAAAGAACCAAAAATAAACACCAAGGTTTTCCTTTCAGGGGGCGTGGTATCCGCCCACTTCCTCAGAACTGATGTAAATTATATATGGCAAACTTCCGATTGCAGTAGAACAATGAAATTTGGTAGAGCGGTAGGGCTTCAATTGCATATAAAGGAACAAAAATAAAAATTTAAGTTTTCCATTCAGGGGGCGTGGTATCCACCCACTTTCACTGAATTGGTGTTGGTTGAATGGCTCACTTCCGACTACTGTAAAACTATGAAATTTGGTAAAGTAGCATGCCTTAAATTGCATACTAAGAAAAAAATATAAAATTTGAGATTTTCCATTCAGGGGCGTGGTATCCGCCCACTTCCTCAGAACTGATGTAAATTATATATGGCAAACTTCTGATTACAGTAGAACAATGAAATTTAGTAGAGCGGTAGGACTTAAATTGCATATAAAGGAACAAAAATAAAATTTGAGATTTGCCATTCAGGGGCGTGGTATCCACCCACTTTCACCGAATTGGTGTTGGTTGAATGGAGCACTTTCGACTGCTGTTAAACGATGAAATTTGGTAAAGTAGCAGAACTTAAATTGCATACAAATAAAAAAATATAAAATTTGAGGTTTTCCATTCAGGGGCGTGGTATCCGCCCACTTCTTCAGAACTGATGTAAATTATGTATGGCAAACTTCCAATTGCAGTAGAACAATGAAATTTGGTAGAACAGTAGGGCTCAAATGTTATATAAAGGACCAAAAATAAAAATTGAGGTTTTCCATTCAGGGGGCGTGGAATACACCCACTTTCACTTCCGACTTTTATAAAACGATGAAATTTGGTAAAGTGGTAGGGCTAAAACTGCACACAAAGAACAAAATATAAAATTTGAGGTTTTCCATTCAGGGGCGTGGTATCCACCCACTTCCTCAAAACTCATATAAATTCTATATGGCACACTTCCGATTGCAGTAGAACAATGAAATTTGGTAAAACGGTAGGGCTCAAATCGCATATAAAGGACCAAAGATAAAAATTGAGGTTTTCCATTCAGGGGGCGTGGTATCCACCCACTTTCCGAGAAAAAGTTTGATTTATATGGAGCACTTCCGACTGCTGTAGAATGATGAAGTTTGGTGGAAGGGTATAGCTTAATGTACACTCAAAGCGAAAAACCGAAAATCTAAGATTTTTCATTCGAAGTGTCTTTTTATTGTCATTTTGAAACTATACATGCATTTTGAAATTTCATAACTTTTCTTAGAACTAGAGCGCTCGATTTGGTACTCTATGTTATGTTAACATGAATGAAAAAAGAAAACATTTGCATACCTGAAAAAATTATGAGTTTAGGTACTAGTATTTAACATTAAAGTAAGTATGTTAGTGTTAGGTATCTTGCCAGGACAAGAAGAAACAATTGAAGCGCAAATCAAAACAACCAATAACAAAAAGAAAATATACCAAACAAAAAATAGGAAGCTATAAACTAAGTTGATTTTACCTTCTATTTCACCCCTCTATTTTTCCGTATCTTTCGAGATTTTTACATGGCAAAACATTAAAATCTTTGCAAAAAGGAGTGAGATCAGACCAAAAACATAAATGTTAAAAAAAGAGCCAAGTTCTTCTATACAAAAACCTTTGTGTAACAAGTCAGCCGTGAAAAGTACTGAGATCTAAAAGTACGCCAAGTTCTTACTTCATGAAGGTTTAATACCGAATATTTAAAGTAGAATAATATTGAAACAGCTACAATGTAATAGAGAAATTTTATTATTTAATGAATACTGACTAAAATTTGATGGGCTCACTTGGCAAGTTTTTTTTTATGCCCAATTCGAAAGGTTTTAAAAACTTGACAAGTGAACCCATCAAATTTTATTCAGTATTCATTAAATAATAAAATTTCTCTATTACATTGTAGCTGTTTCAATATTATTCTACTTTAAATATTCGGTATTAAACCTTCATGAAGTAAGAACTTGGCGTACTTTTAGATCTCAGTACTTTTCACGGCTGACTTGTTACACAAAGGTTTTTGTATAGAAGAACTTGGCTCTTTTTTTAACATTTATGTTTTTGGTCTGATCTCACTCCTTTTTGCAAAGATTTATGTTTTTGGTCTGATAGTGTATATCCAGCTAAGGATGTTCGGTTTGCATCTGTATGACTTGCCTGCAAGTCTCTTGCAAATCATTAGGGCTTTTGTGGCTTTTCCGACTATAGCTTTTAAGTGTTTGTTCAAAAGGAGTGGTAGAATTCCTAGATATTTTACCCCTCTCTGCGTTTCAATCACTTCACCAGCTAGATGGATATGTTTCATATGTGGCAGAAGTTATTCCTTGTTAATGGTATGATTGTCGTCTTGGAGGGGTTTATTGATAATCCTACAGATAGATACCATTTCCGTGTAATTGTTAGTCCTCTTTGGATTACCTACGGCTATGATAGCAACATCATCAGCAAATCCAATGGAGAATATACCTTGGGAGGTAAGATTTTCTAACAATTCATCCACTACAAGACTCTTCAACAAGGGTGATAATACACCACCCTGAGGACAGCCTCTTGTTATGATTACTTTTTTATACATTTTGTCCTTTTTGTGACAGTATTTTTAGTGCCTAACATTTCCATCTAGTTGTGGTGATGGGTACGCATTTCCTAACAAAAGTTGTGCCTATACAGCCTCGTGGGATGTGTTGTCAAAGGCTCCCTCTATGTCTAAGAACGCATCTAATATGTTATTTTTTTTCTATATTTTGGGAATAAATATTAGCTTTCCTGTTCTCCATATACTTGGTATATACCCAAACGCAATGCTGCTACGAACAATATTAGTGAAGAATATTGTTAAGTTATTGACACAGAAACTGAAGATATCGACAATGAATGATAAAAAAAAATTATATACTAAAGTTAATTTTTCTGTATTCAAATAAAAAATTATTCACTCGTAAATAAAAAAAAGCTCTGATTACATATCATGGATTATGCCTACGGGGGAAAACATGTAAAAAAAACGCGCACTGCATTCTACCTCGAAGGTCGTGAGGAAACGAGTGCATTGTCATAATATGTTCGCTTTCTCAGCGCTCTACTCCGAAAACGGTTAATTTTACAGAAAAATGCTAAAGGCAATTTTTTTAGACAATTTCACGACAAACAATTTTTATATTGACCTTTATTGACCTCTGAGCAATAGATCGCGAGATATTTGCGAAAAACTGATTTTTGTGACCTTTTGACCCCTATAAATTTTTTAGCCGGCACGATATCAATGTCGATTTTTCACATCTTCATTACAATGCCGTAATAAAGATGTACGTATACAAAAATTCAGCTCACTAGGAATTTTTCCGCAGATTGGGGTTTAAAATGCCTAAAATGACTGGACTAAAGTCAATTTTGCGGAAATCCTGGCGTTGGTTTTGGATTTCTTTAAAATGACTTGGTTCGATACAGCTGTGAGCCCTCCATTTACTGTTCCAAATCAGAGTCGTTGTCGATCATTGTACTTCACAGTTCACACTTCCTTATGGCGCAATACACATCTCAGACACAACATGACGATGACACAACAACAACACAAAAAAACAAGAGAGAGACGT
Source organism: Chrysotoxum bicinctum (assembly GCA_911387755.1). Taxonomy (NCBI): domain Eukaryota; kingdom Metazoa; phylum Arthropoda; class Insecta; order Diptera; family Syrphidae; genus Chrysotoxum; species Chrysotoxum bicinctum. The sequence continues at coordinate 109,472,355 of OU426988.1, forward strand.
GTATCATTGCCGACAGCAAAACCGTGGCGCGAAAATCTTTTATATTATGTAGTATGTACCTACGTCCTACGCACAAACACGGAACTTTCAGCTCAAAAGGAAAAAAATATATTTCGAAAAGGACAGTATATTTTTTCACAATTAAAATTTGTTACAAAAGTAAACTTACACCTGAACTCGGTGTTCTCCTGGGTTTGATGGGTATTTCCTTTCGTGACTGAGTGTTCTTTGAATAAAGCTTTATTTTTAATGGTGAAACGAAAAAAAGCTGTTGGTGGCTCGGAAATAGTCGAATGAAATGTTTGAAAATTTTGGTTGATGTGAATGAGGGAGCTTTTGTATTTACATTATGTAGGTTTATTGTTATTGAATGTGAAGCTCGAAAACTTTTAAATAATTTATCTGACTGATAAAATTTATCCACAGACAAATGTATTCGAATGAAAAGAAAATATAAAAGCATAACATACAAAAACCATTTACATTAATGTATTGAGAAAAATTGCAGCAAAGTGCCGCCCGTATATTTTGAAAAATTGCCGCCCTCAATTAAAATGCCGCCCGGGGCCTGTGTCCCCTTTGCCCCCCGTTCGCTCGCCACTGGTTCCATGGTTATACTATAGGTTATTATATACAAAGATAATATATTCATATATGGCAATGACTGTCTGTATTTTTAGCGCAATAGTTTAAACTACGAGTAGTATCGCCCTGTGTCGAAATGCGTCACCACTGACCACATTCTGGAAATTTATGTTCACTCAAGTAAAAGCTAGGTACGAGTAATTTGGTTCTTGAAAAATGGTCTATTTTATTATAAATTTGTAAGAAATAGCCAAGAAGTAATAGAAAAATTATTCAACAATTAATGATTTTAGTTTTGAGCTTTACTTAAATCTATCATGTCCATTCATAGAGACTTAGGCATCATTTACTTCTGCAAAACTCACAAACTTACATTAGCCGTGTTTTATTGGTTAGTGAATACACTACAGCCATGTTTTATTGGTTAGTGAATATACTACATCGCAAAATTTAACATGGAAAACAACAACGATTAGTGAATAAAAATAAGCTAGTAGATAATTGAAATGGTTAATTTAGTGAAGATAGAGTTTCGCATGTTGAAATGTAGGAGGTGTTTAGGTGGTGTCCAAAAAAATATATGTGGCATACTTGAGGGTGTGTTCGTTGGTATTTATTTTGTTATACTTTGCCTTTACTAATCCAAAGTGTGATCGCTCCGAAATTTACAGAACAAATATTTTTACAAATGCAAAACTTTAATTCATACCACAATTCCGGCTTTACACTACTGTCATTAATTTTGTCATAAAATATTGAATCAATTTACGTGAAGGCGATTAGTTTCGATTGATATATTTTATCAGTTCACTGGCATTTGTTCAAAAATGTCGTGTAATTGCGGCATTATGTTGAATTTATATAAAAACTGAAAAAATTGCACATTTTAGTTGAATTAATACGATGTTAAGGCTGTTTTAGTATGAAGCTAGGTTAAGACAACGATTTTGCAAAATTTTAATCGGATACAGCATCATACTTTTTCTACACTTTTATTGAAGTTAAACTCTCAGAATACCTAGAATATTTTGTTAGTATCGTTCTAACTTCATAAGACTCTTTAACATTTAAAAACGTCAAAATAGGTCTGTGTTCTTAGTTTTTTGCACGAATTACCATTGTTTTAAGGTTGCTCAGAATCAATTTATTAAAAGAAATTGCCTTAGGCTAGTGCGGTTTCTTAACTGTTTGGTTCAAGAAACTAAAAAGTTTGTGTTTTGACACAAACTAAACGATTGCCTAAAATGAGTTCGCTATTTTATGTAACATATAATTAAATGCACCTGCGCGGTCATTCAACCAAATAGTTCATCTGTTTTCTATAAGTATCCAAACAGTTGTGCAACTAAAAATTGAATGTACACTCCTAGCCTTATGATGCTATTAGTTAAAAAAATTTTAAAGTTATAAAACTACTTTAAAGTTAGGAAATATATAAGAAGTATAATACTACTACCTTAATAAGAGGCTGTTGTTAAATTTTGCGCCAATGTCATTGTTTCGGCACAAACTATGGCCAAAAGATATTTTATTAATAATAACACACTTAAATTTACAACAAAAAAAATAATCTTTATTAAAATAAATTTGTACTATACGGACAGAGAAATCTGAAAGTGACTTTATAGTTAGAGAGTTAAATCGAGAATGATCTCTCGAAAAAAGGCAGATGGCGTCTACACAGACGAAACCAAATAACCGGTATTTTAGGAATACTGGTATGCGTTCAGGTGTAGACGTCATAAAAGAAGAGTTAGGCTTGTTCGTGCACATGCTGAGCTTTGCCACTCCGTTTTCCGCCCATTTGCGGACCTGGAGTGTAAAAACTCAACATGTGCGCGAACAGTCATTTTATTGAGTACTATGTTTTTTTTTCTCCAATACTCAGTATATACAGTATATGCGATATATTTTCGCACTTTTGTAAGTTTTAAATCAAATTTAACAGTGAGATAAACTCTAAATCAACTCGATCTGCATTTTCATGAATATTTTAACTCCAGCTTAAAAACGAGATACAGATCTTTCGAACACATCCGTGTAAGTTAATTCAACAAGTAGGAAGGGAAAAGTGAGTTAAAGAGTGAATAAAGCGTTTTTTTGGTGCTTGTATTACTGCGCTAGATATAGATTACCAATAAAACGCGCCTTACTTCATGCAACCACATTCCACAATCCACAACCAACATTGACCAAGAGAGTCAAAAATACTCTCACTCTCACTCAGTTAAACTTTTCAACTATTGCTCTCTTTAATAGAGTAGAAAATATGAACGTTTTTTCGTCTTATTTATTTGTTTTATATCCCTTTCTTTCCCAAGCATTGTGTTTCGGATCCTCTTTGTTCAACACTCGCTTTTATAGTCTAAATATAAGACGTTACATTCCGTCTTATAAAACAAATCTCGTTGGAAACTAGGAATTAGAATCGTTTTGTATTTCATTCTGCCTTAAGCAATTAGAAGTGGATTTCAGTAGGAAGATTATACCTTCAACATCTACATTCAACATGTTGCATGAGTGCAGGGGCCTGTAACACAAAACTACTCGTACAAGTACTTGTAATACAAGTGAATTAATACGAGTACAAGTGCAACAAATTTCTGTAACACAAAGCTACAAGTTGCTGGCTCTTCTACAATTGTAATGAGCGAACATTACAAGTGGGAAATTATATGATTTCCCTCTTTCTGTAACACAAAGCTACAAGTGTAGAAAAAAATTAAATCCTACTTGTAGAATAATCAGCTAAATCTTACAGGTGATTCAAAACTTGTAGGATGAAGATGTATTTAAATATACGAAAAAAAAAAACAATATTTTCAACTAATTAGCATTTCCATAATTTTTACTTGCGACTTATAGGTATTATAAGGCAAGTTATGCATTCGTAAAAAAAATCGAACTCGAGATTTTGATCAAAGTTGACATTACGATGATCGCGAAGACGAAAAAAGTGGGTCTCGCAATTCTGTCTGTCTGTCTGCCTGTCTGTCGATTCGACTACAGCCTAAACGGCTCGGCCGATTTTCTTTGAACTTGGTAGATATGGGGTTTGATTTTTTTCCCCCCATATGTTTTTTTCTCTTTTTTTAAGACCTAAAATAACGGTACCTGCCATACGAATTTTTTTCCGAAATTTTATACATATTTTTACTTGCGATATAGGTACTATAGGGCAAGTTCTGCATTTGGAAAAAAAATCGAACTCGAGATTTTGATCAAAGTTGACATTACGATGATAGCGAAGACGAAAAAAGTGGGTCCGACAATTCCGTCTGTCTGTCTGTATGTCTGTATGTCTGTACCTCGAACTATAGCCTAAACTACCGGAGGTATTTTCTTCAAACTCGGTAGTTAAGGGTCTTCGGTGATTCCCTAGAGGAGAAATTGAATTTTTTTTTAGCTCCAAAACTAACAGTACCCCCCATACACCCGTAATGCAAAATCTTATTTATCTCGAAAACGGCTCTAACTATTTTGATAAAAAAAAATTAAGTGTAATATTATGGACATGGACTATATTTTGGTCAAAAAAAAATTTGGGGGGAAATGTTATTAGGGGTAGCTGTCATAGAACCGTTTTTTTGATTTTCGAATTTCTCACCAACGGCTCTAAGGATTTTAGCCAAAATTTTTATGCTGGAGCTGCTTTCCATTTGAAAAAATATAAACTAAAAATTTTTTCGAAAAATTAGTTTTTGGATTTTTAAAAATATAATACAATTTTTTTTTCAAAATTCAATATCTTGAAAACTGATACACGAATAAATTTTTTAATTACGTTTTAAAATGTATTTTATTAAGTACTAACAATTTGCATATCAATTTTTTTTATAAAAATTTGAGGGAAAATTTAGTACACAAAAAACATGTTTCAGTGTCTGTATGTCTGTACCTCGAACTACAGCCTAAACCACTGGACCTATTTCTTTCAATCTCGTTAGTAAGGGGCTTCGGTGATTCCCTAGAGGAAAAATTGAAATTTTTTTCTTAGCTCCAAAACTAACGGTACCCGCCATACACCCGTAATGCAAAATCTTATTTATCTCGAAAACGGCTCTAACGATTTTGATAAAAAAAATTAAGTGTGATATTATGGACATGGACTATATTTTGGTCGAAAAAAAATTTGGGGGGAAATGTTATTAGGGGTACCTGTCATAGAACCGTTTTTTTGATTTTCGAATTTCTCACCAACGGCTCTAAGGATTTTAGCCAAAATTTTTATGCTGGAGCTGCTTTGCATTTGCAAAAATATAAACTAAAATTTTTTTCGAAAAAATAGTTTTTGGATTTTTAAAAAAATAATACAATTTTTTTTTTTCAAAATTCAATATCTTGAAAACTGATACACGAATAAATTTTTAAATTACGTTTTAAAATGTATTTTATTAAGTACTAACAATTTGCATATCAATTTTTTTTATAAAAATGTTAAGGAAAATTTAGTACACAAAAAACATGTTTCAGTGTGTCTGTATGTCTGTACCTCTCACTACAGCCTAAACCACTGGACCTATTTCTTTCAATCTCGGTAGTTAAGGGTCTTCGGTGATTCCCTAGAGGAGAAATTAAATTTTTTTTTAGCTCCAAAACTAACGGTACCCCCCATACACCCGTAATGCAAAATCTTATTTATCTCGAAAACGGCTCTACCGATTTTGATTAAAAAATTAAGTGTGATATTATGAATATAGGCTACATTTTGGTCAAACAAAATTTGGGCAAAATGTTATTAGGGGTACCTGCCATAGAGCCGTTTTTTTTTTATTTTCGACTTTCTCATTAACGGCTAAGGATTTTAACCCAAAATTTTCAGCAGGAGTCACCTTAAGTAAAATAATATTGTAAATAAAAATATTTGTTGGGGTTTTAAATTTTTAAATCAATATCTTCAAAACCTATGAACGATTATTTTTTGAAATTATTTCCTAAAATCAATATTATTTAATACTTAAAATTCGCATCCCACATTTTTTTCCTGAAAAATTTTAGAGAAATTTCTTATATAAAAATGTATTTAATAATAAAACGAGTTTTTAAAGCTTATTTGCATAAATTCATACTTTTCCGGAAACCAGACGGCAATTTTATGCATTTGAACATTATTATCTCATTAAATCCATGTTTTATATTTATAAAATGTATCTTAAATTCCAAAGTACTTTTACATAAGAGCAAGTTCGTGCGATCCATTCGTGCATTTTATTTTTTTTCAAAAACTGCTGCACAGATTTAAAAAATAAAAACACAAACAAATTTCATTTAGTTAAAGCTATGTAATGGTTAAAAATATTTTTTAGAAAAATGGTTATTGAAGGTACCCCCCATGGAACCATTTTTTTTGTTTTTGATTTTCTCAAAAACGGTACCACAGATTTTGATCATTTTTTTTCGCAAAGGCTCTTCAAAAATGTAAATAGAATTGTGTATTCAAATTTTCAAAAAAAAAAAAAAATTGGATTTAAAAAAAAAACTTCAATTTTTTTTTTTTAAAACTCAATATTTCGAAAACCCCATGCTAGATTTTTTTTAAACTTGATAAATAAAAGTTTATTAATATAATATACAAGATGTGAGAAAAAAAAATCATTTTACCTTAAAATAAAGGTACCCACCAAACAAATGTTAAAAAATTTAAAAAAAATGGTTTTCAAAAATCGTATTTTTCTCTAAAACGGCACCTAGAATTTAAATAATTTTTTTTTTCTTTCAATTAGTTTTTATTGTCTTTAATTTATTAAAAAAAATTTGAATTTAAGATATTACAGCTTGTACCTACCATAGAACGATTTTTCCGAATTTTGAATTTCTCATTATCCACATAACGCTTCTTAATGAAATTTTTTGTAGAGAAGCTTCTAAAAATTCTAAAACACATTGCATTTCAAAACTTTAAAATAAATATTTTTTGAATTTAAAAAAAAAAATCTATTTTCTACTTTAAATTGGCGTACCAAAATTTTTTCTTAAAAGTTTTTTTTAAAAATTTTGTATATAAAAGCTTTTTCTTTAAGAAACCACTACAACGACTTATAATTTTTATTCTTGCATAGATTCAAAAACATTCGTTTTTAAAATTCCTAGTCTATTACATAGGAGCAAGTTCGTGCGACCCAATCGTGCATTTTATTTTGTTCGTAGTTATAATATTTTTAACCAAAAAAACAATATCAAATTGTGAATATATTTTTGTTTAAAGTGTATATTTGTGATCTTTTTTCAATAGTAAATTACTTTGGTAATAATTGTTATACAATGTATGTAGAATTTAATATAATTCTTTAACGTTATAATTTGTTAATTTAAGTAAAAATTAAGGTTAAGTAAAATTACAATTCCATTTGATTTCAGTATAAGTTTTAAATAAAAAAGTAGTTAAGTAGGTCTAGTTTGAAGATGTTGCTGGATTGGTGATTGATGGTCAAAGAGCCCTCATTCTTGTTCTCTTCTATGCATATCGGCGCGAAACATCGATGCTGCCAACTATTTTGGACTTCGGAACTAAACCGTATCAGTGGCTTCTTCGTTAACTTCCATGAAATAATAGGGGGAAGGAGTTGCCAAATACTAGATTCCTACATATATATGCATAATTAGAGAAAAGTGTTATAGGTAATTTAATATACCTATCCGTAGGGGTATAGGGTTTTTTAAAAAGTTAAACTTTTTTGAATCTCAGTAAACTAAAAAATTAAACATAACACAGAATAATGCATTCTATTACTTTTCTTAGATTTACTTAGAAATAATTGAATTTTTATTTAATGATATATGTATGTATTTTAAAAAAATTAGCACTAATGGGAAACATATAATGTAGATTTCCTAAGCAAAATGGTCCAGGAACAGAACATGCTTAATTGTATTAAAAATACAATCCCAATCCAAAAAGGCACCAAAAAGAATGTTTTTTTTTTTTCATGGATTTTTACCAAGACGGCAATTACATATTTTCGAACGGATTCTTTATCCTTTTTACTTGCGATATGGGCAAGTTCTGAATTTGGAAAAAAATGGAACTAGAGATTTTGATCAAAGTTGAATTAAGATGAATTAAAGTGGGTCCGACGATTCCCTCTGTCTGTCTGTATGTACCTCCATCTACAGCCTAGGCTACTGGAGCTATTTTCTTAAATTCTTCAGTGATTCTCTAGAGGAGAAATTGAAATTTTTGTTAGCTCTCAAACTAACGGTACACCCCATCATACAAGCGTAGTGCAAAATCTTATTTATCTCGAAAACGGCTCTAACGATTTTAATAAAAAAAAAAAAATAGGTGTGATATTACACACAAGGACTACATTTTGGTAAAAAAATTTCGAGGCAAAATGTTTTTAACGGTATCTGTCATAGAACGCCTTTTTGATTTTCGACTTTCGCATTAACGGCTTTAGCGATATTAACCAACAATTTTCAGCAGGAGCCCCCTAAGTTTAAAATAATATTGTATATACAAATATTCGAAAAAAAAAATATATTTTGGGTTTTAAAAAAATTACTTTAATAATAAAACGATTTTTAAACTTTGTTTGCATCAAGGCATACTTTTGCGGAAATCAGACGGCAATTCTATGCATTTGAACAATATTATCTCATTAAATCCATGTTTTATATTTATACATACATAATTTTTAAATTCCAAAGTACATTTACAAAATAGCAAGTTCGTGCGATCCAGTCATGCATTTTATTTTTATTAAAACCTTCCGTCCTCACACATATTTTTTCTTACACTGTCCTCACACTGGGGTGTGACATACCCCAAACATAAATAATTTAAAAAAAATTGTTTTTAATAAATTAAAATTTGTATTATTATTTATTTTTCTTAGTACATTAATATAGTGTTTAATAGTCCATTAAGTTATAAAAAAATACTTATTAGAAAAAAAAACACTTTTAAAAATTAAATTAATAAAAAATTCATAAAAATGCAGCTGTTAAATTAAAGTCGATTTATCTGCTAAAACAAAAAAAAATGACATATTCTGTTTGAAATGACATTGAAGCCCTTTAAAACCATTTCAGGGGAATTTAGTTGAAACTTGTTGTTAGCGGAGTGCTTGAATGAGCTTGAAAATTACATTTTTCTGTATATGTAATGACAGTTGCTTCCTAGAACAAAAACTTTTTTTTCTGACTAAACGAACCCCAAACTAGGTATATATGCAGGGGCGTATTTACCCTAGGGCTAAAAGGGCTACAGCCCGGGGCGGCAAGGCTGCTAGGGGCGGCTTGCGCTTGGCCAATTTATAATATTTTTTTTGAAGCGATTGAACTTTCAAAACATACAAGCAAAAGGGCGCAAGACGCCCCTAGCAATTGGCCAATTTTTAATATTTTTTGAAGCGCTTGAACTTTCAAAACATACAAGCAAAAGGGCGCATGCCGCCCATAACAATTGTCTAATTTACAATATTTTTGAAGGATAAACAAAAAATACAAAGATTTAAAAAAATGCGATTTTTTTGAGTTTTTCAAGCATGACAATTTTTTTTAGTGCCGTGAGTGTCCGGCTGTGAGAGAGTTCACTGTAACATGTCACTCAATTTTTTCACCAGTTACTATTCTTATTCTTTATAAACGATTTTTTATAATGAAAATTATGTAAAAATATTTACAGACATGTACCTTTTCTTTGGAACAAATTCCAATGAAACGAAAACATTATCTAAAAAAAAAACACTTGTTGCTATGTAGCTCTACAAAAATGGGCTAGAACGGATTTTAATTTTTTTTCTAAGCCATCTACAAAAAGTCCCTTTTTTTAAAAAAAAAATTTATAAAAATCCATCAATCTGGATTCTAGACATAAGGTCACATACAAATTTTTAATCTTTGTTACCTTGCAAATCATGCCTCAATTTTTTTTTTAGTTTTGGCTGACTCGTGTCCCTGTATACAAATACCCTTCCCTTCGTCAATAGTTTCGAAACACTGAAGAAAAAATATAATGATTGTTTTATGTATCATAGTTTATAATGATGGATAAATAAAAGGATAGGTATTATTTTAAAAACTATTGGCGCAAAATTTTAATCAAATTTAGCATCATGCTATCTCTAACATTTTACTAAAGTTAAAATCGTCGAATACCTATTTTATCTTTTTAGTATCGTGCTCACTTGTCCCAATTGAAGTCCCTTGAGACAGAAATATTGTCTTAATTTTGCGGTTTTATACTCAAGCAATTCAATATTGAAAAAAATTCAAGGTGTTGATACAGACCAGAGTATATCTAATAATGAGTAGGGACACTCTCCACGTGTTTCTAATCAGTAAATTTTTTTTAAGTACACAGAAACGAGAAATAGATGAAAATAAGAAGTGTGATGGTGAAAGAGAGATAAGAATTCAACTCGTCGCGCCTTTGAAAATACATTATGAAAAAAATGTAAACAATTCCCAATCCACTCCTCCTAGTGTGACCAACTTCTTAAAAAAAATACTTAAGAAGTAAAAATACTGTTGCTACTACTCAACCAAAAATGGCTTCGTTTTATTTTTTGAGAATACCAAACAAATATCAAATGTATATTTCAATATTTAAAAATGAAATACAAATTTAAGATTCATTTATATGGTCTATATCATTAAAAAAAAATTAATCGACAGAAATAAATCTAGTATCACGAAAAAAAAGAATATGGTCACTCAAAAGAAGAGAACGGCACAGAGAAAAAATACGCTCGCAAGCAACCAACCTATCGCGCCTTTAAAAAAACCTTATGAAAAAATATTGCATTTATATATCTTACGAATGACATTGTTTGTGGTGGTGCTTGAAAAAAATATTGTGGGTTTTTCTTACATTAGTGAATTGTCGTAAGGATTAAAATTAATACTTTGGAACTTCTCACGCTTATTGTTTGTTTTTGTTCTTGTTTTTATTTGTGATAGTAGGTCTTGCATATGTGTAGAGAGTGTCCCTACTCATTATTAGATATACTCTGATACAGACGTTGAAACTGTGTCCAGGCTGTACGAGGCATTCATATCGTTTGTGAGAGAAAAACGAGAATGTTTTGATGTTTTTGAAGAGATAGGAAAAAGTAAAAAATCTGAAAATTACAAAATGGACCAAAAAAGAATGGTCAAGATGAATAAACGAGATGATGAGTGTCGCGAAGGGAGGTTCTTTTTTGTAGTCGTGAAAATTTCAAAATAAATACATTCATTCCTATTTGCGACCATTTATTGAGAGCGCTGAAGAGAAGAAATTCATCCTATGAAGCAAAAACAAATGGTTTTATTTTTGTAACTTAGCTTGATCACATGAGTGAAGAAACAATTCGAAAAAATGCAACCACTCTTCAGAAATTATACCCGGTTGATCTTGGGGAAGATTTTCAAGAAGAGTGTGTCTTACTTAAACATTTTCTGGAGCAAAACAACTCTGAAAATATGAGTTTAAGGCAGCTGAACCTTCATTTTTTTTTTTTATAATAAGCACACACTCAAGGGGTTATGAATACCCTTATAATGTTATAGTAACACAGCGTTAGCAGTTAGGAAATGAGGAGGGGATTTAGAAGGAGATGCCGATGCACATTGGTTTTAAATGCTTGTACATCACAATGAGGGGGGAAAATCGAGTGGGGTATAGTGTTCCACATTCTAGTAGTACGGCTTAAGAATGAATCTCTGTATTTTACAGTACGCCCGAAATTAGGCTCAAGGGTAAACTGATGGGCATTCTTAGCAAGACGAGTGTTACGGCGAAATTGTTTCAAGGGAGGAATGCAACTGGCTATTTCATTTGAGCACTGTTTATAGAAGAAGCGATAAAACAAAGTTAGACAAGAGACATTACGACGGTGTTCGAGAGAAACAAAAGTTTCCGTAATAGATCTGTCTCCAATCAGTTTAAGGGCTCTGTTTTGGATTCTGTCTAAGAGGTGCAAGTTAGTTTTAGGAGCACCTGCCCAGATATGGGAGTTATACTCAAGCTTAGGCCGAATGTATGCCTTATAAATTGTAGCCAGATCAGAAGGGGAAAAAAACTGCTTACATCTTCTGAGGAAACCTAAGCATTTCGCTGCATTTTTCGCAACATCAAATATGTGATCATGCCACAAAAGATGGTCTGTAATAGACATACCAAGAACGGAAAGCTTTTCGGTTTCCTCGATGCAAGTACCATCCATGGATAATGGCAGGGGTGGAATATTTCGCTTGACAGACAGGAGACAGCTTTGGGTTTTCGAAGCATTAAATTCCACGCGATTTCTAATACCCCATTCTACAATGCTGTCTAGGTCGGAATTTAATGAACTTATCATATGCTGCCGTTGCAGAGCCACTTCCGAAGATGAAGGATGTGGATCTGGAAACGAATATGAAAAGCTGAAGGTACTGTCGTCAGCAAAACAATGTAGTGGATTAGAAGATACAGACAAGAGATCATTGATGAAGATGAGGAAGAGAGTCGGAGATAAAACAGAGCCTTGGGGTACACCAGCATTTATTTTGTGAATATCAGACTTAAAACCGTCCAAAACAACACGTATTGATCGGCCTGAAAGGTAATTTCTAATCCAACGAAGTAGACATTCATCGATGCGAAATGCACGCATTTTCGATAAGAGAGCTTCATGCCAAACTCTATCAAATGCTTTAGAAATATCAAGCACAATAACCTTGGTTTCACCAAAATGGTGCAAGGATTTGTTCCACTTTTCGGTGAGATATGCCATCAGATCACCAGTAGACCTGTCGCTACGAAAGCCGTACTGCCGGTCATTAAGAAGCTTTCGTTCTTCAAGATATTTCTTAAGCTGATTATTAATCAGCGTTTCCATGACCTTGGAAAGAAGGGACGTAAGTGCAATTGGTCGGTAATTTGTGGGTGAGGAGGATTCGCCTTTTTTAGGGACTGGCTGGACAAATGCTGTTTTCCATCCACTCGGAAAGAGTCCAGAGGAATAGGATAGATAGAAAAGCTTACGCAATGGTTTTGCCAGCGTGGAAGAACACCTCTTCAGAACAATAGGGGATAAACCATCTGGACCAGCGGATTTGTGTATTTCAAGATCTTTTAAGACTCTTGCAAGTGCACGAGTGCGAAAGAAGATTCGTCCCATAAAACCATTTACGCTCTCAAGAAATGGAGGAGTCATAACACTATGTGGCAGCGTCGAATTTGCAGAAAACAGGGCTGCAAGCAAATTTGCCTTTCCTTGTGAGCTAGTCACAGGAGTATTATTGTGAACAAGTGTTGGAACCGACGAACAGCGGGAATTTCTAATATTTTTTACAAATGACCCAAAATTTTTACTACCTTTGGGACATTGTAGTATTTTTAGCCGTGTTTTTTGATCATGTAAAAACTTGGTTCGTTTGATATGGGCATTGCAAGCGTTCCACGCTTGTTTGTATTTTGTCCGGTTTTCCTCAGATGGATTGGTTTTGTAATAACGGAAGCTATACTCTCTGAACCTTATAGCCTCTTTACAGCTATTATCGTACGATGAATTCTCCTTGGGTTTAGTCCTGTTTTAGTCCTGTTAGGGATAAAAGTTTTCATTCCCTCGAGAATAATACCTGTTAACATATCAGTGTTTAAATCAACGTCACTACCGAGGAAGCATAGTGACCAGTTAAAGTTTCGATAGAAATTGTTGAGACCGTCCCAGTTGGCTTTCTCATATTGCCAGACAGTTCTCTTTGGTATTTTTTCTTTAACTGGATTGGTGGAACATGAGAAATTAGCTGATATGACACAGTGGTCCGACTTACCTAGAGGTGCTAGTACACTTATATTGTATTTATCAGGTTCAGAGGTAAGGAACAAATCAAGCGTGTTTGCGGATTGCCCGTCAATGTCGGGAAACCGAGTTGGCTCATTCACAAGCTGCGTTAAATGATTTAACACAGCAAAGATCTCAAGATACCTTCCTTCGGGTGTTGCCTGACCAGAATGTCGAAGCCAAGAAGAATTATGTACATTGAAATCGCCCGTAATAACGATTTCAGTGCGAGGAAAATGGGTAGTAATTCTAAGTATAGAGTTCGACAGCGCATCAATTTCATTAAAGGTTGAATTGCTGTCAAGATTAGGGCTTCTGTAAACAAAGCAATAATGAATTATGTGCTTACGGACAGTACACTTGATCCACAAAAAGTTGAAGTTCGTATTGGAACAATGGCCGTACTGGGGCTGAAGCTGGTAAGCGACATCATTCCTTATGTAGACGGCGAGACCATGATGGAGGAAGAAAATTGGCACCAAGCTGTAACCCTGTAAATTAAATTCTGAAGAATCAGTATTTTCACCTACTTGGGTTTCGCTTAATGCCTAAATAGCTGGCCTGTATTTTACAGTGTGGGCGTAAGCAGACAGAAAATTACTTCTTAAACCACGAATATTACTAAAATCCACACGAAGCTGTGTAAATCGTTCATTTCAAATGATCGAAAATAAAGAGATTTCATTTGTTGCTCCTTAAAAGATCAATTTCATGACTAATAGTTACTGAATGACTTGGTACTATCTAATAAATTAACTTTTGGATACTATCGCAAATGTAAGTCGAAAGTTGTTACATATAAGTCTCATTACTACTTCAATTCCCACAGTAAACATACCAGATCCTGGGCCCGTATCGCGTAAGAGTAAAGTGATCACTAAATTAATTTATTGTCGTTTTGACAATCGCTCTCTCTATATTTCTTTATTGATATGATAGAGACAGCTATATTCAAAATGATAATCAAAAAATTGACAATCAACTATCACCTTACGCGATTCCACCCCTGATACCTCACCAAATCGAATCGAGTAAATCATGGTTAATCGAGTTAACTGATACTAAAGATCGAGACTCATTGAAATGATTGAGATTGACATAGAAAATCGAGAAATGAGATTCATGTTAGGGAAAAATGAAACAAGTCAGTTAATCTTTAGTGAACTGTTTAATTCGATGCTTAATGAGAGACTAAAACTTAAAGTACATCGTATGATCTAATGATTATAATAAAGTACATAGTAATCCAGTTAGGTTGAACTTTACGTTAAATCAATTATGTATGTACATTACAGTGATGAGAAAAAGTTTGAAGCCAGTTTACAATTAGTTAATGAATTGATATGGATATACATATATATAATCAATTTTATATTCAACAAACTATCCCGCAATGCGTTAACTAATTCAAAACATAATTTCAATTACAATTTTCAAGACCTAATAAGCTTGTTATTTTCAAATGTTTTGATTTTAATAAATTCTTAGTAAGAATGTCTGCTGTCATATCCTCAGTAGGTATATAGGCTAGATCTATCTCCGATCGTTTGTATATTTCCCTCAAATAGTGAAAGCGTATATCAATATGTTTGCTGCGTTCGTGATATACGGGATTTCTAACAAGATGCTGCGCACTTTGGTTGTCGCAGAAGATAGTTGTGGGACTGCTTACAATATTCTTAAAGCCCATCTCTGAAATCAGCGCACGCAAGTATACCGCTTTTTTTGCTGCAGAAGTTAAGGCCATGTATTCTGCCTCCGTACTTGACAGCGCGACTGTCGGTTGCTTCTTCGTTGACCATGAGATTGAACCACCACTGAGCTTGAACACATACCCAGTGTAAGAGCGTCTGTCGAAGTTTGATACCCAGTCGGCATCGGAATATCCACAAAGTAATTTGCCTAGTTTGCGATAAGACAAATTATAGTTAATTGTATTTTGTAAGTACCTGATAATATGCTTAGCTGCCATCATATGAACTTCATGCGGATTCTGATTAAACTGTGACAGCTTATTAACGGAATGTAAAATGTCTGGTCGCGTTGCATGCCCAATGTACATCAACGACCCAATCAGTCTTTGATACTCCTTCACGTCTGCCAATTCACATCTCTGGCAGGTTTTACATCTTACAAATTTCTGACTTGGTTCTAAAGGTGTACTCCGCCCTTTACAGTCTTCCATTTTGTAAGTCTCCAACAATGATGAGATCGCCTTCTTTTGACTTATGCTAACAAAGTTTCTCTGCTGGTTCTGCTTAACCTCCATGCCCAAGAAAACACCAATCTGCCCTTTGTCCACCATATCAAATTCCTGTTTTATTTTCGTTTTAATTGACAGAAGTTCCCCTTCATCGGAACATGCAAGGAGTATGTCGTCCACGTAAACTGCGATAATATTAATACTGCTTTTATTATTCATTGTGTACACGCAACGATCATCTTCAATTTGAATAAATCCCAGCCTTTTCAGAGTCTCGTCCAGCTTTGCATTCCACTCGCGACCAGACTGCCTCAGACCATACAGAGACTTCCTCATTCTGCAAACATGATCGGGTTCACTTGTAGAAACGTAGCCCTCTGGCTGGTACATGAAAACCTATTCCTTCAACTCCCCGTTTAGGTAGGCACTAGTTACGTCCATTTGGTGTAAATGAAGACTATACTGGACTGACAAAGATAAAATTAATCGAATCGTCGAATAACGAGTGACGGGTGAAAATGTTTCGTGAAAGTCTATTCCCAGCTTCTGACTAAAGCCTTTGGCTATAAGACGTGCCTTATACCTTTCTATTTTACCTTCCACATCTGTCTTTACGCTAAAGACCCACTTTGAAGGAACTGGTTTTCGGTCCACTGGTAGTTCAACTAAATCCCAAGTGTTGTTTGGCATTAGGGCTCGATACTCAACCTCCATTGCATCCTTCCATTTTTGAGCATCCTTCGAACACAAAGCATCTTTTACCGTCGTCGGGATCACATCGCTCTGGCCAATATAATTCAATTGGCTAAATACTACATCCGGGTTATCCTTTTGAGATCGCAAGACTCTCCACTTGCTCGACGATGTACCTGGATTATCAATTTCTCCTCCATCTTCTGGGTCTTGATAAGATTCATCATCCGATGTTTCGCTTCGGTTTGTGAGATCGAAAATTTCAGGTTTATCGCCCAAGTTGGCCTCACTAACCACCACCTCATCATCGGCATCATCATCACGTTTATGATCTTTTGCCAGTTTCGCTTCGTGTTTATCGTCTTTATTTGTTGTCATGTTTTCTAAAATGATATATTCGTTGTTATTTTCTATCAACTTAGTATTACCTGGCATGTTTAGGAACTTCACATCGCGAGTTTTATGAACCTTCCTCTGATCTGGCACAAAGACACGGTATGCTTTTGATTCGGATGAATACCCAACCATTATACAGTCGATGCCCTTTGCTCTCAGCTTAGATTTTTGACGGCCTTTTATCGAGCATCACTCCTTTACAGCCAAATGGTTGTAGGTGTCTCACAGTTGGCTTTCGTCCACTCCAACTTTCGTATGGTGTTACAGAGTTTAACGCACTTGTCGGAGATCTGTTCCTTAGATAAACAGCGGTGTTGACTGCCTCGGCCCACATCGTTTCTGGAAGCTGCGAGTCCAGGAGCATGCATCGTGCCATTTCCACGATTGTTCGATTCGCACGCTCCGCCACGCCATTTTGTTGTGGTGTATACTCCACCGAAAGCTGCCGCACCACACCATTTGTTTCCAAAAAATTAGAAAATTCATTGTTGACATATTCCCGACCATTATCGCTTCTAAGAATTTTTACTTTTTGTCCAGTTTCAAGTTCAACCTGGGCCTTAAATCTCTTAAACGCTTCGAAAACTTCACCCTTTGTTTTCATGAAATGCACAAAAATCTTACGTGTTCTGTCGTCGATAAATGAGACAAATTAAAGAGCACCACCCAGTGAAGAAACTCGCATCGGCCCACAGACATCACTATGGATCAACCCCAGAATAGATTCACTACGATTTGCTGGATCAGTAGGAAAAGCTTGTCTCGTTATTTTACCTTTCAAACATGTCACACAATTGAATTCTTCAGGAAACTTCTCCAGATGCAAGCCACGAACCATCCCCTTTCTACATGTCAAAGCCATATCTTTTGCATTAAGATGACCATATTTTATATGCCATTGCATAAAGCATCCATCAGAGGATTTCGCTACACCCAACATTATTTTCTGTTTTGGTTCACTATACAAAATGTACAAGTCCCTTTTTTTCTTCGCATGCACAACTATATTACCACCTTTGTCTCTAACTGCAGCTAATTCGTTATTAAACTCAACCCTATGTCCATGTTCCACTACCTTGCTTATAGACACAAAATTCGCTTTCAACGTAGGCACCAAAAGCACATCACAGAGTTTAACCTTGGAGTATTCCGTTTCAATTAAAACCTCTCCCTTGCCAGACGACACAATGTATTTATTCGAAGCTAATTCGATTTTTTCTACATGATCTTGAAGGTTAATAAAATAACTCTCTTCACAGCACATGTGTGACGTTGAGCCACTATCGAAAACCCACGTGTTTCGATCAAGAATGTCACTGCCAACCGAATTTAACATCGCAAAAGAACTCGTCACTTTAGAACCACTATATTTTGAACGATCTCGGCATTGAGATGCAAAATGGCCTTTTCGGTGACACTTATAGCATTTACCCTTGAATCCACTGCTACCAGCTTGTGGATTTTCATCTGAAGTGTTCCTGTTGAACTTAGGAGGTTTAACTCTGGCTTTCGCTAAGAAAGCTGTTTCACCTTCCTCTTCCCTTTTTTCGATAATCCTTCTCTGCCCTTCTTCCATCAATTTAGTTTTCAATGCAGTGATTGATGGTAGAGAGTCTCTCGACTCTATTGCTATCACAAAATTCTCATACGATTTCGGTAGACTCGATAGCAATATAATTGTCAATAGTTCCTCTTTGACATCCACATCTATCTCTCTTAACTTTTCAGCTACATTTAAAAACGAGTCTAGGTGGTCAGAGATTGCCTGAGTTTCATTCATTTTCATTGCCAGCAACTGTTTAAATAAAGTCACCTTACGTGCTGGACCAGTAGGCTGATGTAATTGCTCAAGCTTCGTCCATGCTTCCAATGAAGTATTGCAATTTTTTATGTGATTTAATTGTGACAATTGAACACATAACAAAATTGTAGCAAGAGCCTTTCTGTCTTTTGCTTGCCATGCTGCTTTTGCGGTCTCAGTAGCACCAACTACAATCCTCTCTTCACCACTAATACTGCCATAACTCACTATGCACGAGAACACTTCTCATCTGTACTTTCCAACCATCATAATTTTTGTTATCAAGTTTCTCGAGTTGATACAGCGAACTCATTTTTAAATTAAATATATAAAATATATTAAGGTAAACTGACTGAGAAATAATTCTTTTATAAAAGATCGACTGGGCCCATAACCTTTGTTAGGGAAAAATGAAACAAGTCAGTTAATCTTTAGTGAACTGTTTAATTCGATGCTTAATGAGAGACTAAAACTTAAAGTACATCGTATGATCTAATGATTATAATAAAGTACATAGTAATCCAGTTAGGTTGAACTTTACGTTAAATCAATTATGTTTGAAGCCAGTTTACAATTAGTTAATGAATTGATATGAATATATATATAATCAATTTTATATTCAACAATTCATCTAAATGATTGAGATTGGGATCGATTAAAACGAAAATTTGTGGTTTCGATCATCAATACTTTTCGATGATCGGATCGAAAAAATCGAATCGATCCTGATTGACACAGCTCTACTGCAGTGACAAAACGAGTAAAAACCTATTTAAGATCTCGCATTAGCGCCTTAATAGTTTAGCTTTATTAAATATAGAAGCTGAACTGACAAAAAATTTAGATAACGAATCTATTGTTAATGAATTTTGTAATGAATATACACAAAAAAAAATTGAAAACATCAAATATTACGCATTTTGTGTTTTTTTTATTATTATTTTCATTGTTCTAAAGGGCGGCAAAATTTATCAGCCCGGGGCGCCAAATCCTTAAATACGCCTCTGTATATATGTATCTATTTATACGTAAGCTGTGTAAATATTTTTTCTTCAAATGCTGGATTACGACTAAAATACGATAATATTACAATAAACACATTTATTCACAAACTGTAAAATCAACTTACGCGAACGACACACTGGGGTGTATGATACCCCGCACAAACTTTAAAACTGAATTATATAATTCCAAAGAAATCAATTCGCTCAAAACGGCCTCCTACCACTGCCAAAAATATGAAAATGAATTTACATAGGCATGACATGTCTGATACAAAAATGTAACGGTCACGAAACAGTTTCTAATTTTGTCTGGGGTATCTCACACCCCAGTGTGAGGACGGAAGGTTAAGATGCTATCACGTTGCTTATCTTTCTTTCAATGAGCACTTGTAAGCAGAATGTCTACAAGTGTAGGGAAATTTTTGTTTTCTACAAGTGTAAAGTTATTTTTGTGTTACAGAAATAGTCTACAATTGTAAGATTAATATAATCGTACAAGTGGCTGTTGACTTGTAGACTTGTAGCTTTGTGTTACACGCCCCAGGTTCTGCGTTTGACTCTCCTTTTTTTGTAAGAAATAAGACGATATTCTTCGACTTCTTTATTATTTTTTTTTTCATATGTCATGTCTTATAATTTATAAATATGAATATGGCATGTGGGTATTGTTGATTCTTGATTTTGAATTTGATGTTGATTTGCATGCTGATGTAAGATGTTTTCATTTTTCTCTCTGTGCTATTTTATCTGCGATATTTTTTCAAATTTATTGTGATAATTTTGATTTATGAAATAAAACATGGTGTATGACAATTTGTCAGCAGTGTAAATAATTTAGTTCCTTTGATTACCAACTAGGTATATTGATACAAAATTGTAGTTCTTAATTTTAGTGCAGTCTTATATTTTATTTTGAAAATGTCTTTGTTACATGAAGATTGCTGTTAACAGATTACTATAACGTTAGTTTTTATCTAATGTCGATTTCATTTTTACACCAGGGAGATCGATTTTTTTTTGTTTTTTGTATAAAGTTCATCCATTATTATAAAGAATGCACTATTTAAAAAACGACCATAGGGAACAGTGTAACTTTAGCAAGCGAGTTTTTTTAAAATTGGCAATTTGAATGAATTATGCAAAGTTCTTCCACCAATCAAAAGTGTAGATCCAATACCACTAAAAGCAGTAACAATGCAACGAAGATTTATTTCATTCATTTTGTGCAGGTATAATTGTCGTTTGAACAAATCGACCCCAGACGAAAAACATTCTACACCTGCACTCTGACGAAAAATATTACAATTCAAAAGCTTAGGCGAAAAACATTCTAACTTGGGAAGACTGGACGAAAAACCTTTTAACTCGAAAATCTCGGACGAAAAACCTTCTAACTCGAAAATCTCGGACGAAAAGCATTCTAACTCGAAAATCTCGGACGAAAAGCATTCTAACTTGAAAAGTCCGGACGAAAAATATTCTAATTCATAAAATTCGGACGAAAAATATTTCAATACGAAAATATTGGCCAAAAATTTATAGTTTAGTTTTTAAAACTAAATTAAAGTCCACTTTAATGCCAAAGAGAGGCACATACCTTCGATATGAGTGACTGTAAACGCCTGACCTAAGTTGTCATTTGATTTTTTACTCCTTCGATTATAATTTAAACGCAAAATGATGCCACAGTTTAAAGATAAGTCAGGAGACAGGAAAAAAGGATGAGATCGACTTTTAACTTATGAGACGTAGTTCCTTATGAAGTCTTTAATATCCCTGAATTTTTTCGATATAAACAAAAATAAATTCAATCCAATACATTTAAAAATTTCATTAATAAATTTAAGTATAATTTTTTAAGGTTTCTAGAGGTTGGACACACTCAGTGTGACGGAGATTCTATGCATGCCCGCATAGAAAACTACTGTCGGAAGAAATCAGTTTACACTCAAGATGAATGGTGTCGGTTGATAAAAGAATCAACCATAAAACAGAAATATATTGTACACGAAGTTCAACAGACAGAAATTTTAAATTTCAAAACCCTCATAGAGCTTTTTAATTGGAGTTCGGTGTCAATCGCAAATCTAAGGGAAATTTTTGTTGATCCTGACAAAAATTATGTCAGCATAAAATACGATTTTGAAAAGGAGTATGAAAAAATCAAAATTTTGAAAAAAGGAGTTACACCAGACAGGATATCACAATTTAATTTGACTAAAATGTACGAAAAGGAGATTCCTTTAAAACTTAAAAAAAAACTGATTTGAAAGTGATGATTAGGCTTCGGATTCTCATGCACTTAAAATCTGAAAATATGCGCTTAAAAATGCAAAATATGCATTTAAAATATGCACTTAAAACCAATTCAACTTAATTTCTATTCAATACAAAAACACATTTTCTTCATCTTTTAAAATAAGTTAAAAATAAGACTCAAAAACTAAGCATGAGTGCATCAGTCAACATTTTTCAGTTTATATGTAGTGGTTTATGTGTAGTCGCAGCCGAAAACTGTTGGCTGTTGTACATGAAACGTGTTAAGCTTTATGCGCGAAACAGATTAAACCAGCAACAGCACGCTGGCCAGCAAATACTATTCAAACACATTAAACCAGCATCGTGTTGTAATTTTTTGACATTTATACGTCTTATTGTTGTTGCATTTTGTATTATTATAACCAGCAACAGCAAATTTTGGATTTTGACCAAACGACGCTGTTGACGTTGCTGGTGCTGGTCTATTTTGTGTTGAACGATTAAAATACATTGGTGCAAAATTTTAAACAACCTATTATTAAGGTATTAGTATGATACTACTTAGCAATTTGCTAACTTTAAAGTAGTTTACTAACTCAGGGCAAATTCCTAAACGCATATCTTGCGCAAATTCTGCTAAACAAACAGTTTCAAAATGCAAATACAAAAATCTAAGACAAAAATGCTAAGAGTGTCCCAAAATGCAATCGATGCTACTTTCTTACGCAAATGCAGAAGCATTTGTGCGAATTTCAAAAATTTCTTGCGCAATTCTCTTACATATGCGTATTCTGATTTGCTATATCCGCTTTGCAGGTGTTTTGCTTTGCAAATCTTGCGGTTAGGAATTTGGCCTCATTCTTAATTTTAAACATTTTATAACTAGTATCGTACTAAAAGAATTTGTTTTAATAAATTGCTTCTGAACACACCTAAAATAATGACATTTCGTGTAAAAGAGTAAGTACACGAACCTTTTTTGATGTTTGCAAATGTCAAAGAGGCATATAAAGCTAGCACGATACAAAAAAAATAAAGTATGTATTGGTATTCGATGATTTTAACTTTAATAAAAGGGTAGAGAAAGTATGACGCTATATTCGATTAAAATTTGTAAATTCGTTATTTTAACCTAGTATCATACTAAAACAGTTTTAGTATCGTACTAATTCAATTAAAATTTTGCGTGACGTTGCTGGTGCTGGTTCAATCTGGTTCAATCTGTTTCGCGCTTTAAGCTTTACCACATTCAATTCAATTCAATTCACTTTCATTTTTGATAGATGATCGTTTAAATTTTGATCTCATTTATACAGTTTCAAACACACACACTTAATTTTTTTTTTCATTTCAATGTTTTGCCGGCACAATCTAGTCAAGTTCATATAAGTATATGCACCTTTGTTTATACATATAATGCTTTATATTGTGGTGTTTGAATATGGTTCAAGATTGTGAAATGAATAAAAGTTTACACTGACATAAAATTTATATTTTTTTTTACTGTCTAGTTTAGTTTTTGAACAATATAGGTAGGTACTCTAAAAATATAAATTTATTATAAAAAATATGCATTTATAGTAAAATATGCACAAAAAAATACAAAATATGCATTTATAGTTAAATATGCAAAAATATGCACTAACGGTTAAATGCCATTTTAAAGGAAATTTCTTGATTCGTATACATAATTAGTTGCCTTGCTTCCAAGGTGTTCCTAAAAAAATATGCATTTGCATGGAAATCCGAACCCTAGTGATGATGGACAAAGGTTACATACCGAATGAATTTCATAATTTTTACAATAAATTATTGAATATTGAATGATTTACAAAATCATTTAAAAAGATTTATAATTGATAATTTTTGTTTGTGAAATTATAATATATTTTTTTATTGAAAAAACTTTTTTATTTATAATTACTATTAAAATATATTGTGATTTAGTTTTCTATTTGTTTTTTGTCCGATAATTTTGAAATAAATTGTTTTTCGTCCGAAATTTTCAAGTTTACATTTTTTTCGTCCGAGATTTTCGAGTTAGAAGGTTTTTCGTCCGAGATTTTCGAGTTAGAAGGTTTTTCGTTCAAGATTTTTGATTAGAATGTTTTTCGTCCGAAATAATTTTTCACGAAATGTTTTTCGTCTGGGGCGTCGAAATGTTTTACCACAACCTGCGTGTGCTGTTTATTTAAATGCAGTGAAATGCGTCTTGAACCCCATATTCATGTCTAGGACTGTCAACTCTTTAATTATTTATAATATTGAAGTTGCTAAACTTTTTATCTAAGTCTTAATAGCAGTTTGAAATTTTGCTTAAATTTTTCTAAGATTAAAAAGTACTCACTTCATTTCTACGTTACTGCGATTCAATGACGGTTGGTTTCGAGCCGCTCACACAACTCTGCTTGTGCTGTTTAGTTCTTCGGTTTTTTAAGGTATGTAAATCGGTAAAATCCTTTTACAGAAAACGGTAACATAAAATTCGTTAAGGCTATTTATATGCACATATAAGATCTTGAATTCCGCAAACAATAATGAAGGCAAAACCTTATTTTTTTAATTTTATTTTTTTAAATACGCTCAGTGTTTATCTTGTGGCCTTTTTGAGAAAACCTTTTAGAACTTTCAATTTCTCAAATTGATTGAAAATATTGAAGGAAAAAAAACATTTTTAACTTCCCATAGGGAGTTATTGTAATCGGTCCGATTTGTCAAATTGGAATTTTTGACATTTCTCGACGTTTCAAAGTCCCTAGAGGCTATATCAATCATTTTTAGAGAGATGTCTGTGTGTGTGTGTGTGTGTACGTACGTTCGTACGTTCGTACGTTCGTACGTTCGTACGTTCGTACGTTCGTACGTTCGTACGTTCGTACGTTCGTACGTTCGTACGTTCGTACGTTCGTACGTTCGTACGTTCGTACGTCCGTACGTTCGTACGTCCGTACGTTCGTACGTGCGTACGTTCGTACGTCCGTACGTTCTGGTACCATTTTTCGTCGTCGATATCTCAAGAACGAGTAAAGATTTATTTATTTATTTATTTGAATCAAGCTAATAAATATCTAGCGTACAAAAATATTACTTAGAATTGCGAATTTATAAATTATACAATATTATAGAAAATTTTTTTAAAACCATTATTTGATACATCACAAAAATTTATTAATAAATTATGATTGACGTTATACAAATTAAACATGTTATTCAATGGTGAATTCTGGTCATAGTTGGTACGATAGTGTTTTATGTAAATTGGGTCACGAAAACCTCTCAGATAACGATTTGGAACATTAAAATTAACACGACACAAAAGGTTTAAGGCATCGATATTACCATCAATAAGATTAACAATAAAAACAAAACATAAATAAGAACGTCTGCGCTCCAGACTGGGTAAATCTATGAGTTTTAAACGGCTGCTATATGAAGGAAGATTCAATGGATTCTGCCAGCCTAAGCCTCTAAGAGCAAATTTTAGGAATCTTTTTTGAATTTGTTCAATTCTTATTTTGTGACAACTGTAGTGGGGGGTCCATATCTGGCAAGCATACTCTATAATGGGTCTGACAAATGTGGTAAACAGTTGTTTGATAACATAAGGGTCAGAAAACTGACGTGATTCCCTTTTAATCCAACCTAACATTGAATTGGCTTTATTACATGCCATATTGATATGCTGTGTGAATTCGAGTTTCTTATCGAACAATACACCAAGGATAGATACATCATTTACATTCAATAGATTTACGCCATTGATACTATAGTCAAAAGATAAAACGGACAATTTTCTTGTAAAATTTATAATCTTACACTTATCGATATTTAACAACAAATAATTACGTGCACACCAATTATAGAAAGCATTTAGATCAATTTGAAGCTTTTCACAGTCAAGATTGCTAGAAATGGTTTTAAATATGTTAACATCGTCTGCATACATAAGACAATGAGAGTACTTTAAAACTGAAGGAAGATCATTTACAAACAATATAAAAAGAACTGGACCCAAATGGCTACCCTGGGGAACACCAGAATTTACGACAAAACTATTTGAATGGTAGCCGTTAAAATTCACTGAATAGGATCTGTCAAGAAAATAAGATTTTAGCCAAGCAATGAATTTTACGCTGAACCCCAGCCTACTCATTTTATTAAGCAAAACTCTATGCGACAGTTTGTCAAATGCCTTACTAAAATCTGTAAGAACACAATCCGTCTGTTTTTTGTTTTTAAAGGAATCGACACAAAACTCCGCTAACTCCATGAGTAGGGTGACAGTTGAGCGGCCCTTTGAGAAACCATGTTGGTTATGAACAATAAACGATTTTGTGTAAAAGCTTAATGTTTTGCAAACAATTGCTTCAAAAAGTTTGGGAATAGCCGACAGTTTAGCTATTGGACGGTAATTAATAATTTGATCCTTTTTACCTTTTTTATGTAGAGGAATTATAAAAGATTGTTTCCATACATGAGGAAACTTACAAGTAGACAATGAACAGTTAAAAAGAACAGAAAGTGGCATCGACAAGTTATTGACACATTTTTTTCAAAACTGAAGCTGGTACCCCATCAGGACCAGACGCGTCATTATCTTCTAAATTAGCTATAAATTTCATAATATCGTCAATAGTTATATGAAAATTTATATCAGTCAAGTGAGAATATGATTTCAAATGACCAAATAATTGATCATTTTCGTCAAGATTATCACAGTTTAGGTTATCACAGTTCGAAAAGTTATCACAGTTAGAAGAATCACAGATGTATGCACTTTGAAAAAAGTCTGAGAATAGTTGTGTTATGATACGTGGGTCATGGTCTGAGATATTGTTATGAATAAGAACGGATGGATATGGACTAGATTTTCGTTTGCTGTTAATAAAGTTCCAAAAGGATTTAGGATCCATTTTTAAATTACTTTGAACCTTTTGTATGTAAAAAAGATACTTAATACTTGATTCTCTGTTGAAAATATTTCTGGCCTCACAATAAATATTAAAATCGGTAACTAGTCCAGTTTGTTTGTATTTAAGCCATAGTTTATTTCTACGGTTTTTTAATGTTCGCAGTTCACTATCATACCAGCTAGGAGCAAGCGATTTTGATTTAATAGATATTAGAGGAACAGATGCTAAGAAACAATCAAATATTTTGTCATAAAATTTCAAAACCATTGAATTAATATCTGAACAAGAGCAAAGGCATGACCAGTCAATTAAAGATAGCAAGTTATTTAATTTAGTATAATCAGTTTTTTTAAAGTTAAATTTAAAAACATTGTCAGGATCTTGATTATTCATTTCAAAGTTTTGAATAGATATGGTAAGTGCTGGGTGATGAGAGTCTTCGTTCACTAGAGAATCAGTTGATCTGTCAAGTGAAATACCGGCATCAATTGTTGTGTAAATTAAGTCGAGGATCTTGGCGTTAGAGTTTTTGATGTCGTTTATTTGGTGAAGACCAAGTGACGTTAGACTGTCAAGAGTTTTAGAATCATCCATTGATAGATTTCCTGTTGGAACCATTGCGTATGTATCGGGACAACGTTTCCAAGATACATTGGTTAGATTAAAATCGCCAAGGCAGATAACTTCATCATTATAACTCATTATCTCAAAAATGTAGTTCAAAAAAGAGAAGGCTTCATTGTAAGTATTAACTGGGCTCCCAGGAACAATGTACATAGTTACAAGATAGATAGTTTTGTGTGAAAGAATCATCTTTACACATAGGAACTCTTCGTTCAAACAAACAGGAACATTGACTAGTGACGTCACAAAACAAGATTTAACAGCAATAAGGATCCCACCGCCGACAGTATTGATACTCGGATCGGAGTGTCTATCTCGTCTATATACATTAAACGAAGAATCAAAAAGTTCCGAGTCATTTATCTCGCCAAACAGCCATGTTTCAGTCAAAGATATGACATCGTGAAAAGAATTTGAAGAGCTGTAGTAGACCTTATTAGTCTTTGTCCGTAGGCCTCTTACATTTTGATAGAGTATATCAATTAGTTGCGACGACGGTGTGTTGGTCTTGTCAAAGTCTTTCGAAAAGGAGTATTCATAGTATTTCGCTTAACGAACTCGTGGATGATAATGTTTTCCGGCCAGAAATGCTTATCCAATAAACGGGTGAATATTTCATGTGGAACGAATATTTTGAAAGATGAGTAGTCAATTCCTTTTGTTGGTAACTGCTCAATTTTGAATTTGATGTTGGTGAAATGAGAATCAACATATGCAGATATATCATTGCAGGTAGTGTTAGCGTCGAAATTTGATAGAAAAATGCATTTAAATCTCTCAGCGGCTCTTAATTTAACTGCAGGTAATATATCACCATTTGGTAAAGCTACTGACGATACAAACGTAGAAGACGGGGGCACTGAAGTTGTGGAGAACTTTGAAATTGAGGAAGTCGCAGAAGTGGTATTAGAACTCGGTAAACAAAATGTAGATGATATTGATGCGAATGACGAAGGGGGTGGTGACGAAATTGTTGGTGAAGATGTTAAAGATGTCGTAGAAGTATATGAAGATGAAGTAAATAAAGATGGTGAAGATGAAGAAGTCATAAATGAAGATGTTGCATATGTAGATGTTAAAAGTGTAGATGGTGTCGTAGATGAAGAAGTAGTAGATGTGGACGTTTTAGGTGAAAATGCTGTAGATAAAGATGAAGTTGTCGAAGATGAAAAAGTAGTTGATGTTGAAGTTGCAAGTGAAGGTGTCGTTGTCAAAGAAGTAGTTAATGAAGACGTCGTAGAAGAACACGTAGTAGATATAGATGTTAAAGGTAATGGAGTCGTTGATAAAGAAGTCTAGCTTTCAACAGTGACGGTTGTTCTTTTGTTAATCAAATCATGAAAGTAAATTGTATAATCTGTAATAAAGTGGAAACCACCGATTCTATTTCGTGTGAAATCTGCAAATCATTGCTGCACTTAAATTGTGCCAAAATTAAAAAATCAGACTTTAATATTATTAAATCTATTAAAAACCTTTCTTTCAAGTGTAATAATTGCTGCACAGTTGATTTTTTCACTTGCTTTAATAAACTTGTAGAACTATATAGAAATCTAAACCAAAGCTTAATTGATATAAAAAGAAAATTCCCTATTCTCTCATCAAACATTAATTCTCTGTCGAGTGATGTGGGTAGAGTAACGCGGAGCAAATTATTAAAAAACAATGCAAAGTTGAATGAACCTTTATCTAGCCAAACAAAAAAGCGTACACCAGTATTGCTTACGTCTAAAGCTAATAATAATTCTCTTTCAAACTCTAGTTGCAATAGATCTAAATTTATATGCTCATCTCCAAACCTTGCACCCTTTCGCCCCTCTGCGTCTGCCAACTCAGGAAGGAGATCATCTGAAGGTGCTTTGACTACGAATGTTAATGCCACGGACCACGTTAATGTCACGGACCCCTCACCACCACCTCCACCCGCCGCTGTTGTAAACACTCTTGCGAAGTCTGTGAGTGCAGACAACATCATGAGTGCAAGTAATAAACCGGTTTTGGATGTCGCTGCTGCCTTAACTCTAGATGCTATCGATGTCGACAGCATTGATGATGTTTTTTCTAATGCAGTTGAAGTGCATACTGAAATATTGTAAACAAAAACAAAGCACACAAGGTAGTGGTAGAAAAGAAAAAAAAATGCCAAAATTCTAATAATGAGATCGTTGGAAGTGGACAAAGTAAACTGAATGCAGTGACATCTTCAGTATGGCTGCACATTTCAAAGTTTAACGTGGATACTAAACCAGAAGATCTTATCAACCATATCTCGACTCAGACTAATATACCTAGTCATTTTTTCCAATGCTACAAGCTTATTAAAAAAGGGATTGCCCTATCGGATATTACACATGTCAATTTTAAACTCAGTGTTCCTGCGAATAGTTACAGCCAATTGATGAGTGACTCTTCCATATGGCCCATGTACGTTAAAGTGAAAAAGTTCGTAAATCACTCAAAAAACGACGATGCTCTACAGTCCGTGAAGTTGACATAACATCAATCAACAGAGCTAATGCATTGACCTTCGATGAAATTAACACTGCAGCCATTTCGCATATCCATCCCATAACCTCAAGTAATTTATCATTATATTATCAAAGCGTAGGAGGCATAAGATCTAAGTTAGATTCTGTTGGCAATGCCATAATTAATATAATCCACATTTTGACACTTTCATAATTTTTCATTCTTTCATTCTTTCTTACTTCCTGTTTCTTTTTCTTTCTTTTTAATTTGGAACCCTGTACCTACTAGACGCAAATAAAATACGTAAAATAAATTTATATTGAATTTTCTAATTATATTTATTTCTATTTAAACACAATCTTGTGTGATCATAAGAGATCACAACAGTGGCGACGAGGATATTTGGTATTATCTACTTTAGCAATTAGTTGTCTCATCATGGAAGAAATATTCCAGAAGTTGATCCAGCAAATGCAGGAACAGCAGCACAAGGACAATGTGACGATGCAGACTCTGGTTTCACAGCTGCTCACACAGCAAGCATCAGCAACATCCAACACAGGAAACGTTAAAGTGGAGAACAAAAGCCCAGAATTCATCATGGAAGCACTCGCATCAAACATCACTGAGTTTTGCTTTGACATAGAAAATAACCTCACATTCGACACATGGTATGCTCGATACGAAGATCTTTTTGAAATCGATGCCTCCAAATTGGACGATGCAGCCAAAGTCAGACTTTTATTGAGAAAACTAAATTCCATCGTTCACAGCAAGTATATCAACTACATTCTGCCAAAGCACCCTCGTGATCTTTCATTCAAGGAAACTGTGCAGAAGCTTACTCAGCTATTCGGCTTCCAAACATCACAGTTTAATATGAGATATAACTGTCTGCAGCTCACAAAAGAATCACATTGTGATTTCATCACATACGCA
Source organism: Chrysotoxum bicinctum (assembly GCA_911387755.1). Taxonomy (NCBI): domain Eukaryota; kingdom Metazoa; phylum Arthropoda; class Insecta; order Diptera; family Syrphidae; genus Chrysotoxum; species Chrysotoxum bicinctum. The sequence continues at coordinate 109,502,996 of OU426988.1, forward strand.
GGTATAGTGAACAAACATTGTGAACAGTTCAAGTTAAAAGATCTAACTCTAGATCAATTCAAATGCTTGATTTATGTAATGGGAATGAAATCATCATCTGACTTCGAGATCCGCACCAAAATGTTGACCAAGCTGGACAGTGAAGGTTCTTCCATTACGTTAGACGTTTTGTCAAGAGAGTGCCAACGTTTAATCAATTTAAAAACGGACACAGCACTCATCGAGAATCCCAAAGCCGATGCAACAGTTAACCGACTACACACCACCAACATAAAGTCAAAAGCTATCCCAAAATCTCCATGCTGGTTCTGTGGTAACATGCATTTTGCCCGCGACTGCTCATATGCCAAGCACAAATGTGGGCAATGTAACACCATAGGCCACAAAGAAGGGTATTGTAATGCGGGAAAAAGGCAGAAAAATAAAACTCATAAGCACAACAAACCAAAAGCAAAGTCGAATTATAACAACAATAAAACATTCAGGCCAGAATTAAAAAGCATTTTCATCACCAACAAAATTGAGCCATCGGAGCGAAAGTATGTGAGCGTCAACATAAATGGTACAAACATTGACTTACAGTTGGATACAGCCTCAGATATTACAATTATATCAGAGAAAAACTTCAAAAATATTAACTGTCCACGTGTCGACAAAGTGTCACACAGCTCGAAGTGCAACCGGCAAGTTACCATTGTCAGCTCAATTTGATTGTAACGTCAAATTCAGAACGAGACAGGCATATTCCACATGTTATGTCACTCCAATCAACAATTTAAATGTCATGGGACTCGACTGGATTAAGGCATTAAATCTCGAAGATATGTCAATAAGTTCAATCTGCAATCAAGTCACAAGCGAAAACCTGGAAAGTTCTAATACATCTATTCAAAAATGTATTTCACATTTAAAACTTTCTTTTCCAGAAGTTTTCAACGAATCATTAGGCCTGTGCAATAAAACAGAGGCACATCTGGTGACAAAGCCAAACATTCAACCAATCTTCCGACCAAAGCGACCAGTCGCTTACGCTGTCAAAGACCTAGTTGAAGCAGAGCTGCAGCGACTACAAGACACCAATGTGATTTCGCCAGTTAACTACTCGGAGTGGGCCGCTCCTATAGTTGTTATTAGAAAATCAAACGGAAGCATACGCATTTGTGCAGATTTTTCTACTGGTCTCAACAATGTGCTCGAAAGTCATCAATATCCTCCGCCATTGCCAGAAGATATTTTCGCAAGACTGGCCAATGCTAGATTCTTCAGTCATATAGACCTGTCAGATGCATTCTTGCAAATTAAAGTCGACGAAGAGTCAAAGCACCTACTGACCATCAACACACACATGGGTCTCTTCCGATACAACCGAATGGTGTTCGGTGTGAAAACGTTCCCGTCAATTTTCCAACAAGTCATGGACCAAATGCTTGCTGGACTGTCAGGTGCAGCAGCATACATCGATGACATCTTTGTATCCGGAACAGACTTGGAGGAACACAATCGGAATTTGCACGAAGTTCTTTGTCGTATCCAAGACTACGGATTTAAGGTTAAATTTGCTAAATGTAAGTTTTTGGTTAATGAAGTCAAATATCTTGGATACGTTATCAACCAACACGGACTACATCCCGATCCGGAACGAATATTGGCCATCAAAAACATGCCCGAGCCAACCAACGTGACGGAACTTCGATCTTTCCTTGGTGCAATAAATTTTTATGGCAAATTTGTGGACAATATGCGACAACACAGAGGACCATTGGATGAGTTGTTGAAGGCAAATACACGGTGGATATGGACAGAAGACCACCACAACAGTTTTCTCAACCTGAAAAAAATTCTTTCATCTGACCTGCTTCTAGCTCATTATGATCCTATGCAAAATATTATAGTTGCAGCCGATGCCTCCAACTATGGCCTAGGTGCATGCATTTTGCATGAATATGCTGATGGAACAATAAAAGCGATATGTCATGCCTCGCGATCACTCACACCAACTGAAAAGGGCTATAGTCAGATCGAAAAGGAGGGTCTCGCTCTTGTCTTTGCAGTGACTAAGTTCCACAAAATGGTTTTTGGTCGAAAGTTCAAATTGCACACGGATCATAAACCACTTCTAGCTATTTTTGGGAAAAAGACAGGAATAGCTGTTCATCAAGCAAATCGTCTACAACGCTGGGCAGTCAAGTTATTGGCATACGATTTTGACATCAGTTTTATTTCAACGAGTAGCTTTGGATATGCAGATGTGCTATCACGGCTCATCGATAAAAACATACAAGTGGCAGAAGATTTTGTGATTGCATCAATCAAAACAGAACGGGAAGTCAAGCAAATTCTTACAGACAGTCTCGGATATCTGCCAGTTACTCATAAAATGGTTAAGTTTGAATCATCAAAGGACAGCACACTCCGTCGAATATTTCATTTTGTGGCTAATGGCTGGCCAAATGAAATCAAAGACGACGAGTTAAAAGCATTCTTCAACCGCAGGGAAGATATCAACATCATTGACGGATGTATCATGTTTGGTCAACGAGTCGTCATTCCAAAACTTTATAGGAAAAGAGTTCTCAAACAACTCCATCGTGGCCATCAAGGCATAGAAAGAACAAAATCTATAGCCAGAAGATTTGTTTATTGGCCAAGCATAGACACTGACATCAAAACACTCATCCAAAATTGCAACAGTTGTGCGTCAGCAGCAAAGATGCCAACAAAAACATTGCTACAGCCATGGCCTACACCAACGGAACAATGGGAACGGCTCCATCTGGACTACGCTGGACCAATTGAGGGTAATTATTTTCTGATTTTAGTGGACGCTCTTTCTAAATGGCTGGAAATAGTTGCAACAAAATCCATCACTACTCAGCGTACTATAGAAATTCTCAGCGAGATATTCTCCCGATTTGGACTGCCGAAGACGATCGTTTCAGATAACGGAACGCAGTTCAAGAGCTCGATGTTTCAACAATACATGGCAGAGAATGGTATCCAACATCTTTGCTCCAGTCCGTACAACCCGATGTCTAACGGACAAGCCGAACGATTTGTTGACACCTTCAAACGTGCGCTAATGAAATTAAACACAGAGGGAACAATCACTCAAAACCTTCAAACGTTTCTTCAATCTTACCGCTCAACACCAAACCGGAACACACCAAATTCAAAGACTCCAGCCGAAATCATGTTTGGTAGAAATATTCGGATCGTTTTGAATCTTATTAAGCCCAAGCTAATTGAAAATCCCAAAGACCAAAATGAGAATAATAGAAATCAAGCAACTATGTCCAAACAATTCAATCGAAAATTTGGAACCAAGCCCAGGTCATTCAACAATCAAGATTTAGTTTACGTGAGTATTCATACTAATAGCAACAACTTCCAGTGGCAGCCAGGTCAAATTATTGAACGTTTTGGCAAGGTCATGTATAATGTTTTGTTGCAGAGTGGCAGACTAGTTCGTACACATGCCAATCAAATTCAAATACGTCATAGAGAAGATATTGCTGCCAAACCTCAAGTCGAAAGACCATGGAAGAGGGCGCTTGACGTGTATGACTTTGAATGCGAGACAACACCTTGTGAATTAGTTCCGTCACCAGAAAGTAATGTTACGACTTCACCAAACAACACTGTAGCAGCTTTACCATCTATACCACGTCGAACTCAGCGAACACGACGACCAATCGATAGATTTGTGCCTGGATAATATTATCATCATAATAGATAACTCAAAGGGGAAGGTGTTGGCAATGCCATAATTAATATAATCCACATTTTGACACTTTCATAATTTTTCATTCTTTCATTCTTTCTTACTTCCTGTTTCTTTTTCTTTCTTTTTAATTTGGAACCCTGTACCTACTAGACGCAAATAAAATACGTAAAATAAATTTATATTGAATTTTCTAATTATATTTATTTCTATTTAAACACAATCTTGTGTGATCATAAGAGATCACAACAGATTCTTTATACCTTACTTTTTCATCCTGTTTTTATGATATTATTTTATTAATTGAAACATGGTTAACTGATTCCCAATTATCATCTGAAATATTCAACTCAAACTATACTGTATTTAGAAAAGATAGGTCTAAATTATCTACAGGTATGGATAGAGGTGGGGGCGTTTTGATTGCAATTCGATCCTCTCTATCTTGCAAGGAAGTAGAGCTTAAATCTAATACTGTCATTACTAATTTTGATATCGACCAGTTGATTATTTGTTTATCCCTAAATGATAACACTGAATTGTTCATTATTATAAACTATATTCCCCCGAGAAGTTCTCTTGAATGCTACAACATATATTTTGAAAATTGCAAAAATATTTTAGAAAATCTGAGCAGTTCACAAAATATTATTTGCATTGGTGATTTTAACCAGGGAAATATTAAGTGGATATTGGACTTAGACGATAAGTATTTAATTCCATTCAATGTTACCTCGGATATTGAAATTAATTTGATCGATTTTTTTAGTCAGTTTGACTTAATACAAATAAACTCTAATTCTAATGAATTAACTCGTATTCTTGATCTTATTTTCGTTGATAAGGAATTTAATATTTATATTGAAAAGTCTGATATCCCCATAGTCAAAAACTCAATGCATCACATTGCATTGGAAGGAACTATTAGTTTTTATAACGGGTAATTTTTTAAGAGCTTGAGAACTTTTTAAAAAAAAAAAACGCATAAAATTTGCAAAATTTCATCGATTCTTTATTTGAAACGTTAGATTGGTCCATGACATTTACTTTTTGAAGATAATTTCATTTAAATGTTGACCGCGGCTGCGTCTTAGGTGGTCCATTCGGAAAGTCCAATTTTGGGTAACTTTTTCGAGCATTTCGGCCGGAATAGCCCGAATTTCTTCGGAAATATTGTCTTCCAAAGCTGGAATAGTTGCTGGCTTATTTGTGTAGACTTTAGACTTGACGTAGCCCCACAAAAAATAGTCTAAAGGCGTCAAATCGCATGATCTTGGTGGCCAACTTACCGGTCCATTCCTTGAGATGAATTGTTCTCCGAAGTTTTCCCTCAAAATGGCCATAGAATCGCGAGCTGTGTGGCATGTAGCGCCATCTTGTTGAAACCACATGTCAACCAAGTTCAGTTCTTCCATTTTTGGCAACAAAAAGTTTGTTAGCATTGAACGATAGCGATCGCCATTCACCGTAACGTTGCGTCCAACAGCATCTTTGAAAAAATACGGTCCAATGATTCCACCAGCGTACAAACCACACCAAACAGTGCATTTTTCGGGATGCATGGGCAGTTCTTGAACGGCTTCTGGTTGCTCTTCACTCAAAATGCGGCAATTTTGCTTATTTACGTAGCCATTCAACCAGAAATGAGCCTCATCGCTGAACAAAATTTGTCGATAAAAAAGCGGATTTTCTGCCAACTTTTCTAGGGCCCATTCACTGAAAATTCGACGTTGTGGCAGATCGTTCGGCTTCAGTTCTTGCACGAGCTGTATTTTATACGGTTTTACACCAAGATCTTTGCGTAAAATCTTCCAATTGCTGCGAACGGCGACGAATCGACATTTCACGGTCTTCAGCAACACTCTCAGAAACAGACGCAATATTCTCTTCTGTACGCACTGTACGCATTCGTGTGGTTGGTTTAATGTCCAATAAAGTAAACTGAGTGCGAAACTTGGTCACAATCGCATTAATTGTTTGCTCACTTGGTCGATTATGTAGACCATAAATCGGACGTAAAGCGCGAAACACATTTCGAACCGAACACTGATTTTGGTAATAAAATTCAATGATTTGCAAGCGTTGCTCGTTAGTAAGTCTATTCATGATGAAATGTCAAAGCATACTGAGCATCTTTCTCTTTGACACCATGTCTGAAATCTCGCGTGATCTGTCAAATACTAATGCATGAAAATCCTAACCTCAAAAAAATCACCCGTTAGTTATATGAAAAGTGAAAGTAAAAACGATGTTTTTGTACCAAACTTTAAAAAGGCAGACTTTGATGCAATGAACGAATATTTATTTTCATTTCCTTGGGACTCACTTATTTCTAAAATTAATTTAACTAACGCAAATGAAGCATTTTCATCTATTATCGATGGGGCTGTACGTAGATTTGTTCCATGCAAAAAATCTAAATCTAGTTCAAATCCAGCTTGGTTTAATAAGAAATTAATTAATTTAAAAAATAAAAAAAATAAGTCCTTCAAAATATTTAAAAAAAATCGTGAAAATAGTGAACTACGGTCGAGTTATTTGAATTGCCAAAACGAATTTAATACGCTCAATAAGTTTTTGTATCGATCCTATATGTTTTTTTTAGAATCAAATATTAAAAACAATAGTAAAAGTTTTTGGAGTTTTATAAATTCTAAACGGAAATCAAACGGGTATCCTAGCTGTATGAAGTACTTAGATACATCATCAAATGACGTCAATGAGATCTGTAATCTTTTTGCTGTATACTTCCAATCAGTTTATTCCACAAACTCTCTATCTAATCTTGAACTACCACAAATTCCAGAATCTGTTAATATAGGTTCTATGGAGTTACAGGTTTCAGAAGTAGAGACAGCCCTGCTTGGGTTGGATCCAAACATAAATGAAGGTCCTGATGGGATTCCACCCATTTTGTTGTTAAAATGTGCAAAATCTTTAGCTAGACCATTGTCGACCATTTTTAACTTGTCTCTTTCTAAGGGTCAATTTTTAGACTGTTGGAAGTTTTCTTATATTACACCAGTATTTAAATCAGGATCTAAACAGGATATTACAAACTATAGACCAATCTGTAAAATTTCAGCTTTACCAAAGGTATTCGAAAAGATTGTCTTTGATAAACTTTCTTTTCAATTAAAAGACTTTGTATCAGTGTACCAACACGGTTTTATGTCTGGTAGATCTACAGCGACTAATTTATCATTAATAACTAATTATATTATTAACAATTTTGAATCCAATTTTCAAACTGACATTATATTTACCGATTTCGCCAAGGCATTTGATCGCGTTAATCACCAGGTTCTTATACACAAGCTTATGCAGATTGGTTTTCATTCTAACTTTTTAGATTGGCTTAAATCTTATTTAACTCATAGGGTTCAAATTGTTAAAATTAACAATCATCTATCAGAACAGATCCTAGTACCATCTGGCGTCCCCCAGGGTAGCCATTTGGGCCCGCTTTTATTCTTATTATTTATCAACGATATTCCTGAAATCTTTAAAAACTCATTATGTCTTCTATTTGCGGACGCTCTTAAGCTTTATCGAATGATTAAGTGCATGGAAGATTGCATTTTATTAAATGAAGATTTGAACAGACTGGCTGATTGGTGCAATCTAAATTTTCTGCACTTGAATGTCTCCAAATGCCAAGTGATGTCCTGTGTCCGTAATACTTCACCAATTTACTGCAACTACTTTATTAATGGTTCAGAATTGGAACGTGTGGTACAGAAAAAAGATCTAGGGGTCGTACTGGACACAAAACTTACCTTCCTACCGCACATGGATTACATAATCAATAAATCAAATCAAATGCAAGGGTTCATCAAGAGGAACACGAAAGAATTTACTGACCCATACACACTGAAGTCTCTTTTCAACTCTCTGGTTAGATCGGTGCTTGAGTACTGCAGTACAGTATGGAACCCGTATTATAAAAACTCGTGTGACAGAATTGAAAAAATCCAAAAGAAATTTACAAGGCATATATTTTTTAAATTAAATTGGAGAGTTGATACTCCATCCAAGGTGTCAGTTATTTGGAATGCAAAGTCTAGAAAGTCGTCGCACATACTTTGGGATAATGTTCATCAGAGATTTACTTACATTTCATATTAAATGTCCTTCATTACTTACATTAATCAATATACGCGTTCCTAGAAGCAATTCCCGTGATATAATTTTGTTTCATGAACAATTCCATAGAACTAATTACGGTCGAAATGAGCCCATATCTCGTTGCATCAGGGAAGCTAATTTGGTTTGCAATAGATTAGACTTTTTTGATAGTTGCACCAGAGAAACTTTTAAGCTGTACGTATTTAACTTGTTAAATCTACCACAATTGTAATTAACTAATCTCTTTTAATATACCATGGGATATTAACATACCTAGTACAATTATTTTATTTATTGTTAATTTAATTTTTAATAATCGATGTATTAGTCTGTAAGGGAAGATGTTCTCTGATTGATGAAAATGAAATAAATAAATAAGATGTAGATGAAGAATTTGTACATATAGATGTTGAAGGTAATGGTATTATAGTTGAAGGAGTTGAAAATGATGAAGAAGTCTTAGGTGAAGGCGTCGAAGTTGAAGATGTAGAAAGAAGATGGAGGAATTGAAGATAAAGATGTCATAGATGGTGGTTGTGTTACAATTGTTGAAAGAGTAGGCTTCTTTGTCTTTTGGACTAAAGGTGAGAGAGCTAAATTTGCTCTTTTGAGGGTATTGCGAGTGACACGTAAGGGACCAGGGTGCTCATTTATCTTAAGGGAAGAGTTGTGGGATGTTAATACCGCCTTTCTTAGATTTTGAATCTTAGGAGTCTTTGGAGTAACAGCATTAGATGAAGACAAGCAGAGATTTGAAAGTTGCTCATTGATCAGAGCAACCGCGTCAATAAGTTTATCAACTTTTAGTTCCAAAGAATTAATGTAAGCACTGACATTTTCCATTTTTTTAAATGTTTATTTTTTCTTTATGTGTATTAAAACTTACTTAAGTTCGGGTGCAGTATTAACTACGGCCCTGGTGACTTGCATAGGTTATAATAATTGAACCATATATAGCACAAAAGTATGCAATGAAACTTACAAAAAGTATGCAATATATGTATTTTAATGAATTTGCGAAAAATATTGTATAAAAATCATTAAAGTATGCAATCAATTACACAAACCAGAGAAAGAAACAACGATAGTTATTTGGAAATTTTTCACTCAAACAAAAATAGAAAAAAAAAAACACTTCATAGAGATTAATTGTAAAGCACAGAATGGAAAAATGCAAGAAAGATTAAGTTAATTAATTTTATATCACTTGTATTTTTAGCTTAACACAAAGTCGAATTAAAAAACACTTTAAATAAAATAAAGTATATAACCAACAAGTTAAATTTTATTGATGATTAAGTCAAATATTAAAGTAGTTAGATGAAGCGCAAAAAATAGACGTCACTCGCAAACAGAAGCAGCGATGTTATATGACTTCAAATAAATTTTGTTTAATAGATAATAACTTCGAAAGAGACTGGAAGGGCGTTTATTAAAATTCAGTGAGTAGTTTTTTCACTATAACGGTTTAAAAAAAAAGTTAAAATTTTGGTTAGTTTCAAATATCTCACGAAAATATAATGCTATTGATTTCAAATAAAATTTAATGTGCTCATTATAAGGTCAAACAGATTTGGTATGAATTTGGAAAAAATGAACATACCGTTATTTTTTTAATTAAAAAAAACTGAAAAAAAAAAAATCATAACCCAGATATTCTAAGAACGGAAACAATTTGAAACTCAAAATAATTTTATTTTACGAAAAATAATGTGTTTGAGAATTGGTGAAAATTTCAAAAAAAAAAACAGTTTACAGTTTTTTTTACAAAAAATAAAAAACTATATAAAATTCTATTGAAAATTGGTAAAAATTGTTTTTCGACTCAAATTTCTCGAGAACTAGTAGTGATATTGACTTCTAATTTAGTTTATTGTATACATAGTATAATTTTGTACAATAGGTAAAATGTTGACAAATATTGAATTTATTTATTAAAAAAAAAAAAACTATTAAAATTCTAGTGAAAACTAGTTAAAATTGTATTTCAAGTCGAATTTCTTGGGAATGAACACCGATAGTGCCTTCTAAAGTATGTTGTTATAATATATATCGATACCTTCCCGTAAGAATGTATACTAAGCGACATTTCTAAAATTGTTCAGGAAACGAAAAAAACGAAGAAAGTTCTAGTTGAATCATAGTGTGCTAAGAGACAATTTTGGTTAAACTAAGTGACATCTAACAAAATTTTTTGTTGCTCACGATCACGACAATCAGGGGCCTGTTTCTCAAATCATACACATCATACATTGTATGATATTGACATTTCTGCTGTATGATTTCTGTTTCTCAAATTTGTTGTATGATCTGCTGTCATACAACAATGTATGACCGAAGATTACACTGGAAATATTGGAATGTTGTATGATTCTGTTTCTCAGAAATTTATCATACACATCATACAGCAAATTAACCTACAATTTTTCATACATTTAATACAGCACAAAATTTTGTTGTAATTGGCTGCTGCACATGACTATTTTTAAGACTCAATACCTTGAATTTTTCCCCTAAGTACTCTATAAGTTGAATAAGTAAAATTTTTGCGGACTCTGTAACTTGAACAAAGTTTAATATTGAATTTCTTAAATTTTTGAATTTATTCAAGGTACCTGGGATGTTGGTACAGAATGCAAACGGTTTTTGTAAATGGGGAATCCCAGGAAATTTCTTTAGTATTTCCGTATAAGATTTTATTGTTTATAATCGGTGAATTTCGAAACTGAAAAATGGGTTTAAAAAAAGGCCAAAAATTAAGAATGTTAACACTAAAACAAAAAGCTGCAAAAATTGAAAAAATTAAAAACGGAGTCAGCATTACGTCTTGTGCAAAAGAATTTGGTGTTTCAAAAGGGACATATTAAATGTTCAAAATGTTCTGCGCAGAGTTAAGCAGAGTAAAATAACGAATTATTTTTTTTTCCAAGTCGTCTTAAAAACGTTTTAATTCAAATTATTTATTAATAATATCATTATTTATCTTTTAAAATCATTAAAATGAATCATTATAAAATAAAAACAACAATTTTTCAACTTGATCCAGTAACTTGCACAATCCTATACCTTGAACACTCCTGGAATGATTAATTTAGCCATATATTTAAAACTTTAATTTTGTAATCAACTATTATAATTAATTACAATTATCAATCAAAGAAAATGGTTTATACTATTGTATAGTAATTCCATAGTTTTCTTTTTAAATTATCACCCATATTACTTTTAAATTAGTAAAACTTTATCTTTTTTATCTAACAATTAACTTTTTTATTTCAAGTTGAGAATTTTATTAATCTCAAATAATAATGAAATGTCAGAATCATACACATCATAGAACAAAACAAATTTCATACAACACTTCCAATGAAATCTGAGAAACAGAAAATTGTATGATTTGTATGATGTATGAAAATGTTGTATGTTGTATGAAATGTATGATGTGTATGATCTGAGAAACAGGCCCCAGATCAATGCAATAGACAATCAAATCTCTTTAAATAATGAAAATGCTTTTCAATCTTAAAATAACGTTTGTTTGAATTTTACAGCTAAAGTTTGTTTCGCTGAAAATTTGGTTATTTGAAAAAAAAAACTAAATATACCTAAAGTTTTCAAGACCACAAATGGGAAGTTATCGTTTTTTACTATTTTTTAAATAGTGCAGTGCTCGACAGTGCAAAAAAAAATGACCCACAGTGTGTAAATGCGTGTCTCAACTCTCAAGTATATTCTGCACACCTTCGCAATTGTGGCTTTCCAACAATATAAAATTTATCAACATCGGTCAAATACTTTTTGAGAAAATGGTACAACAAAATTTACTTAAAGCTATTTATGCATAGAAGATATGGATAAGAAACAACAATGGAAAAAAATATAAATTAGAAAACTTTTCCAAAAATGGTACGTTCATGAAGAACACTGGAGTTTTGAATTTTTACCATTGGATAAATAAACTATCATGTGTACTCACCCTGGACATCAACACATCCAATTTGTTTTTTCATGGGGCTAGTGTTAATTTGGCACATATAACATCCTTTATCACTTTCTCTTAGTTTACTTATTTTGATTTTCCACGTATGTAAATTTTCATGTGTAACACTTATTCTTGCATTATGCGTCACAACTCTTCCTTGCAATGCCAATACAGTTTGATCTGATGCACGCAACCATCCTACCTTCAATTAGTAATATTTGATAAGTGCACCTTACAAATGAAATATACTTACTTTATTATTCCCAAGATTTCTAACAGTACAAGCAAGAACAGCTTCTCTTCCAGCGGGATATGTAACATTGCTTATAGTTCCAATAAACTCTGGTTCTATGTCTATGTTAACGTGATTGATTTCTATGGAAAAATATAATAAGATATTATTTCTGTTTTAGTTCTTTAAGATTTTATTGATTGATTTAAGAATTATATTTTGAATTGGAGGAGCAACTTTTGTATTAAAATACTGCATAATATAAGTTTGTGAAACATAAAATATAAAGAATTTAGGGGAGAGTACGATAACTTGGCCGCCAAGATTTGATAACGGGTTTTTGTAGGGGGGTCACAAACAAGCACTTTTTACTATGGGAGGGGGGGGTCTATCTCCCCCCATTTAGGAGGTAGGGGCACTTTTAGAAAAAATGGTTTAAATTGAAAAAAAAATATTAAAAAACAACGGCAACACCTACAATAAAGTGCTATACTGCGTTTGAAAGCCAGAAGATTGTTCTATAATCCTGCATTTAAATTAAATTACTCATGTTAATGGTTTTTGAGAAATTCGCATTTAAAGTCTAAATTTTGATAAAATAACGTGAAAAAAAAAGTTTAGACCGATTGTATTCAAAATTTTGAAATGAAATTGTAAATTAACTTATATGTGATCCATGAATCTATTAGTTCTTAATCGAACGCAAAAAACCGCATGGTTCTATGTCTTCTGGTTTTTGAGAAAACCTTCGTTTAAGAGGTAGGGGCACTTTTAGAAAAAAATGGTTTAAATTGAAAAAAAAAAATATTAAAAAACAACGGCAACACTTACAATAAAGTGCTATACTGCGTTTGAAAGCCAGAAGATTGTTCTATAATCCTGCATTTAAATTAAATTACTCATGTTAATGGTTTTTGAGAAATTCGCATTTAAAGTCTAAATTTTGATAAAATAACGTGAAAAAAAAAGTTTAGACCGATTGTATTCAAAATTTTGAAATGAAATTGTAAATTAACTTATATGTGATCCATGAATCTATTAGTTCTTAATCGAACGCAAAAAACCGCATGGTTCTATGTCCTCTAGTTTTTGAGAAAATCGAAAATTACCAAAACTACTTTTTTTGATTTTTGGTGGTGATGGTGATTTCATTTTAAGGATTAATGTTAATAAACATAATGAATCTTTGTTAGTTCAGTACCGCAATTCATTTAGCGTTACCCAGAATGCACCATGAGGAGGTAGAATTGCATCTGGGTCAGTTATTTTGTCAGTTAGTCAGGAGTTAGTCAGTCATAGTTAGTTAAAAATGGTCAAAATGTTTTAAAAAGGTGTGTAAGTCTCGTCAATAAAGCCATCGTCCGTACTATAACTGTCGAGTTCGTTGAGTTACTCTTTTATGGTGGGAAGCCGAGGATGTTTTGGCGGTAAAACGCTTTCTAAATTTTCGCTCTGAAGGGTGGGAGGATCGATGTCTTTTTACTGTAAACCCTCACATATATCACCATCGGTATAACAAGGGTAAACTTTTTTTACATCTGATAAAAACTCTATTATTTGCGAACCCCAGTCGTCCTTATATTTCCTTTCTAGGCAGTATTTTAGATAGAAAAATAGTGCCATGTATTGGTGAACATGGTCAGAAGTTTGTTTTGGTTTTCAAGATCGTTTATTGTATTTTATATGTATTTAGTGGACATTGGATAAATAGAATAAATTTGAATTTTTTTAAATACAGATTCTGTGAATGCAAAAGAAACTTTGCATGCACCCAACCTCGCACCTACCCCAAATCCTATAGTGTGCCCAAGCAGGGGGGTTGCATACATACTTTACTGTTTATATATTGTAATGTTGGAAGCTAGCACTGATTTATTTATGTAAGGAAGCAAAAAATATCAAACATTTTGCAGAAAAGTAGTTTTAGTTATTTTCGATTTTCTCAAAAACCAGAAGACATAGAACCATGCGGTTTTTTGTGTTCGATTAAGAAATGATAGATACATGAAACACATGTAAGCTAATTTACAATTTCATTTCACAATTTTGAAAACAATTGGTCTAAACTTTTTTTTTCACGTTATTTTATCAAAATTTGGACTTTAAATGCGAATTTCTCAAAAACCATTGACATGAGTAATTTAATTTGAATGCAGAATTATAGAACAATCTTCTGGCTTTCAAACGCAGTATAGAACTTTATTGTTAGTATTGCCGTTGTTTTTTAATATATTTTTTTTTTAATTTAAACCATTTTTTCTAAAAGTGCCCCTACCTCCTAAACGGAGGTTTTCTCAAAAACCAGAAGACATAGAACCATGCGATTTTTTGTGTTCGATTAAGAACTGATAGATACATGAAACACATGTAAGCTAATTTACAATTTCATTTCACAATTTTGAAAACAACCGGTCTAAACTTTTTTTTTCACGTTTTTTTATCAAAATTTGGACTTTAAATACAAATTTCTCAAAAACTATTGATATGAGTAATAAAATTTAAATGCAGGATTATAGAACAATCTTCTGGCTTTCAAACGAAGTATAGCACTTTATTGTAGGTGTTGCCGTTGTTTTTTAATATTTTTTTTTTCAATTTAAACCATTTTTTCTAAATGTGCCCCTACCTCCTAAACGGGGGGAGATAGACCCCCCCCTCCCATAGTAAAAAGTGCTTATTTTTGACCCCTCTACAGAAATCCGTCATCAAATCTTGGCGGCCAAGTTATCGTACTCGTGCCAGAATTTAACTGGTGTTAAAAAAAAGTAAAATTATTCTTAAAATCTTTGCGCCAAAAATAAATTTGACAGTTAAAATATACATACATACATATAAGTTGTGTTCAACCAGGAAAAGGCCAGTGTAGAGTAGTGTATTGCTTGAACCAATTCAGTTGGCCAACGGTCGGTTGCGCAGAGAGGATTTAAGAGGATTTAAGAGAACAAAAATGGTGCGCAAGATATTTAATGAGTAAAGATTTTTCCTTAAATCTTACAGTGCCTAACTCAACTTTGCTTTCACAAATAGTTCAGGAATTATTGTTTATTTCTATGTTTTATGATTTGTGGCATAGCAACAGAAAGGTTCCGGGGGCGTTATGTTTATATTTATTTTATGGTGTTAGTGTTCATTTGATATATGTATTTACTATTGTTTGACCTGTGGGGTTTTGGGATTAATTGTAGATTAGTGTTAATTAGTTAGATTAGTGTTTACGAGTTTAAATAATTTTTACCTACGAGTTTTTAAGAATTTATTTTACCTTAAAATAATTATTATAAATTTGTACTTCAGAAATAAATATAAAACATAATAATAAAATAAAAACAATATAAATAAGAATAATATAATTTAAATAATAAATGTTCATTTACATACACTTAGTTTTAAGAACTACTCGTAATGTCGCTTTCATAGTCGGTTGAAGAATCGTCATCTGGATTATTTATAATTGAATCCGAAATTGTGTCCCACGTCAGGTCGTGAGAAAAGTATTCGACCTCAGTTCTTATGGCTTTTTCACACACTTTTCGCCAGTCTTCAGCCGTTATTTTTGAAAATTCTTCCTCTGCTAATTGTTGAACATCCAATAAATTGAATGTTGTGTTTCGTGAACCTACTCTTGCCTTGACAGTTGCCCAAATATATACAGTTCAAGTTTCAACATCTGTATAGTATGCGGAATATTGTTTTCGGTTAGCCATTGTATCATCTCGGATTTCTTGCTAGCAGAAGTAATTTGTTTTTCTTCTAATTTATTGTGGTACGAGGTGTTGTCCATTACAATAACTGAAGGTTCCTCCAAGTTATTCAAAACTTGTTCTTGGATCCATTTGCAGAAATTTTTGAAGTTCATGTCGTCGTGATAGTCTCCCGTTTTCGTTCCAGATTTGAATAAAAGTAAGGAGTTTTTCACGAAACCTTTTTCACCACCTGCATGCGCCATTATCAGCCTCTTTCCCTTTGAAATTGCTATTGTCATGAGTCCAAGCCCGTGGCCTTGTATGTGAGCTATGAATATAGCTTTCGTTCAAATAAATGATATCAAATCCTTTTGTAGCTAAATCCGTTTCTTCTTTTTTTTTTTTTATAATTTACTCGTGCTCAAGGGTATGTTACGATACCCTTATAATGTTTTAAACACAGCACGGGCGAGGGAGAAATTAGCAGGGGAGAGAAAGGAGGTGTCGATGAACATTGGTTTTGAATGTTTTCAAATTGAAATAACAAGGGGAAACTGTGCCGTGTAAGTTATTCCAAAATCGTGTTGTGCAACTAAAAAACGAATCTCTATATTTGACGGTACGACGTAATACTTAAGTTAAACTCCAGATCTTCCTGAACTCGTTGTCTCAACATTTTTAAGGATATCATCATTTTTTCCTCCTGGTGGAAGTTGTGCATTATACGCCGAATAGCTGCGATGTCAAATTCGTCTAGTCCAGTTTTCCACATCGTATGCTGCTGCACTTTTTTATTTGGTGACTGCACAACTCCTGTCTCTTCGTATTCCTTAATAATCCTTCTGATTGAACGTTCAGAAACTCCAGTAGTTTTCACTGTTTGCGTTGTTGCGTAACTCACAGGATTTTCAAGAAAGGAATTCTTTGCTTCTTCCAGTTTGTCATTATATATCTTAACAACTAATACGCGCCTGGCTTCCAATAGGTTTTCCTTTTCTAAATGGATCCATTAAAATTTCTTTTAAATGTATTTCAATATATTATTCTTGGTTGTTTTTTTAAACTGAATTGCAAAGCAAATATCATTTAAATACGTTAATTCCCTCTGATGCAAAAATTCATTCTTAAAAACTCGTAGGTAAAAATTGTTCAAACTCGTAAACACTAATCTAACTAACTAACACTAATCTACAATTAATCCCAACCACACAGGTAAAAAAAAAATATATAAAATATACACTAACGCCAAAAAATAAATATAAACACAACGCCCCCGGAACCTTTCTGTTACTAAGCCACAAATCATAAAACATAGAAATAAACAATAATCCCTAAACTTTTTGTCATTAATCCTATGTTGCAGCTTGCAGGTAGTTTTTCTTGTCTAACCCAATTGCATTTTGCAATAGACTTATTTTTTTATTATAGGTGCACTGAAATTTGTCCCACTAATAAAAACAAAAATTATTAATTTTATTTTTTCGAAGTAAAGTTTACACCTAAAAATCTTTTCCTTTTATCTCACCAGAGATGAAATAGTTTTTTAGACATCAAGCTATGAAAGAAAAGTAAACCATGATCATATCTTATTCAGAGAAAGTCCATCACTGGAAATTCATTTCTATTTTACTGTGAGCGAAGCTATAAACAAAACTCACCCTCCTAAGTGCTTCAGTATGATCGCAGCAGCGTCATTTAAGTCGTTCTTATCGAAAATCGCCCCTTCCTCCTAAACGGGGTGAGATAAACCCCTCTCCCATAATAAAAAATGCTTGTATTTGATCCTTCTACAAAAATCCGTCATCAATTTTCGTCGCCCAAGTTATCGTACTCGTGCCGTCTTTTTTTTTTTGTTCTGAGGGAATTTTATTGTAATAACATTATTTTTCTAAATATTTTTTTGTAAATACTTTTATATTTCAAGGCGCCTTAATTTCAAGTAGGATAGAGTATGCGGTTTCAAATTAAATCTTTTCTCGCATATCAAAACACACAATAATAAAAGGTAATAAAATGAATATTGTAAATCCAGTCATAATTATGAAAGCAAAGAATTCGTCATGACTTAATTTAAATTGCATTAAATTTGTATTTTCGTGAAAGAGAAAGACATTATTTACATATATATTTTTCTTCCTGGAATTTTAACTCAACCATAAAAATAACCATTTGAAATTATCTTTATACATACATCAAAAAAAATGATCTTTATGAAGTCTTACAAACACTTTACTTACTTTACTTACTCTTTGTTCAATTCAATAAGCTCCTCCTCTTTAGGCCTTTTTGTGTATAACTGACCTCTTTTAGATTATTTTTTTTCAAGATATCTGTAAGAGACAATTATGTTGCTTGGATACGGTAAGAACTATTGGCTTTGTAAACTATACCAGTTCGTTTTGAGTTTAATTGGCAAAAGAAACAGGCCAATTCAATTACTGTACACTTTCTAGTTATAGCGCCGCGCCGTCTAGATTTAGATATACATATACCTACCGCGAATTTTCTGCAAAGATCCTCGTATAATTTCCATACGAGGTCGATAGTGTCACTTTTGACTTTGACGTAAATCACTCAATCGGTATAGATAAAGTGACACTTTGGCAATAAGTCTTGTCTTCTCATCGGAGGGAACTTCTGTCGAAGTAAGTGTAAAAATGGCACTTTTCGCATAATTTTGGTTAAATTTTAAACTAAGAGTTGTTAGGTATTACACATAAAAATACATACGTAAATTTTAAACTAAGAGTTGTTATTACACATAAAAATACATACGTAAAAGTAATAAAAACAAAACTGGTACTATACCGAACTTTTTCAGAAAACCCTTTTTTCTTATAAAAAAAAAAACATTTTTTTTTCATCTTAAAATCCCATTTTACTATACGATATTTTGGCAAAATAACATAATTTCTGAATCCTTTTTCTTAGAGCTATGGAGCTATGTTTTTTATGGACTAAGTTTTTTATTTAATGCCACTGTTGTTCTCAACGTGTGATAAGTATATTGCAAATATTTTTGATAAGAATTATCAATAACGTTGCTATTCTAAAAATTGAAATCTTGACTCCATATTTGTTTCACAATCAAATCTCCATAGGCAACATCATCTTTTTTTTTTACATTTTAACATTTTCGTATTCTCGCATAGATACGTCTAACGTCCGAGCCATTCGACGATCTTTTATTTAATGTTCTTTAACCAGGACCAGCGTTACCACTTCCGGAAAAAAAGTCGAAGTAGATTTGAAGAAAAAAGTGAAGTAAATTGAAAAAAATCGAAGTAGATTTCAAAATGGTTTTTTACTTGCTTTTGGAAAAAATGTTGCATAGAAAAATGTTTTTCCTTAAATGAATACATATTACATATTAAATATGTATTTAAAAATGTCAATACATTTCTTTAAATTTTAAAGAAATTTCGCATAAAATTACTCATTTGTGTATTTGGATTGTGTTGACGTTCTTTTATTTTATGGTAATTATGAGGTTATATACTACTACTTAGAGTGCATTAGAGAAAAAGAAGTAGATTTGAACTTTATTTTGTAAAATTGAAGTAGATTGAAACAGAGATTTTTAAAATGAAGTAGATTTCAGTATTTTGCTGATGGTGCGAAGTAGGAAGTAGATTTTAAAATATTTTGGAAAAAAGAAGTAGATCTACTTCAATTGAAGTAAAGTGGTATCACTGACCAGGACTCATGTTCTGTAACTTTCGAAGCGATAAAACTCGTCGAGAAATGTTGAGAATTGGGACGAAGTTCATTTTATCGCATCATCGGATTTCTGTAACTTTGACAGTCGTTAATTTTATCGACTAGAACAAACGGAAAAAAAATCCTGGAAAAATGCCATAAAATGGGTTTATGTAACTTTGAAAGTCGATAACTTTTTCATTTCATACGTCAAAATGTATCACTTAACAAGTAAGTGGAATTCAAAATGTATAGAAATTTATACATAAAGCTGCTTATTATCCACCCTTTGCCAGAAACATTAATGAGCTAAAAAAATCTACGAAATCGTATACATTTGAATGTTCTTCTAATTTTTACAATCATGCTTCTGACATAATACTCGTATTATACATACATAATATGTTCATGTGTACATTTAAATAAAAAAAAAACAAAATAAAATATAACTCATCTCAAAATTTGTACATCTTGTACATTTTTTAAACTTGTAAAATAATAAATAACAATAGCTCAGAAAAAGTTAATTTTGTATTTAAAAATTATTTTTTTTTTTAAATTCACTCAGTTTGTTTATTTTTAATTACATTTAGTATTCTTTTTAAGGAAAAAAAAATTTTTTAAGAAAATGAACTGGGCTTTAATAATTATCGAAAAATATTAATACTCATTAACGTGTTTTTTTTGAAAAAAAAATGATATCAAAGTGAAGAAAACAACTTAAAAAACGAAAAAAATTGTGTTTGATGCAAAATTGCGGAGAAACGGTTGCCCGCAGAAAAAAAAGTTCTGAGACAAACTAAAACTGTAATAAATTCTTGATTGGTTATAAAAAAAAATCTTATGAATCGGAAGTAGTTTGGCAAAGATAAAGCCAGTTAAGGAAAAAGAGAGCAAAAATCATAAAAACCGTTATAACTCGAAAACGGGACGAAAACGAGAAAATTACCTCATAAGTTTTTCGACTTAAAATGGTCTCAGGGATCCATGGTTTTCGTTTGGGGCGGTGACTGTGGGACACCCTGTATATATCTTCAACAAAACCATTTTCATATAAAATGCAAATATTCGAGTTCCTTGCACAGTTTTTAATTTATGTATGTCAAATCAATTTTTTGGTAAAAACTAATAGTTATTAGCTTGACAGAAAGAAGACAAAGTAGTTTTTGATATTTTTAAAAGTTTTTGTTTTCACTTTCTTTTTGAAATACTTAATCATTTACTTCCGGAACTGGAAGTATTATACATATATAATTCCTTGACATTTTAGGTATGCTTTGATGAAATTTGACATTTTGTGGCTTGTGTGGGAACTATATTTTGATATAAATAGAGTCTGAACTCTGAATGTCAATTGAAAGCTTAAATTCGAACAAGCAATGAAACGTTAAATTTCTGGGTTATTCTGATTTCGTTCAATACGTTGACATTTAAGTTATTTATCAATTCAATTCCAAAATTAATTAAAAACTATTAGTAAATCCTTATTTAAAAAGAAACATAAATATTTAGAGACACAAAACATTTTTTTACCGTTGGTTTTTTTCCGAATGACTGCAATCGAAGAGGTTAGATATTTGGTGTGAGAGGCGTAACTCACAAACAAAATATGAATAAAGATTTGTAGTAGATTGTGTGTGGGAACTACGTAGTGAACGGTCAAATGTAAACAAGTTCCAAAAGCTTAGGGAAAACTTTTGGAGTATGCTGTATAGTTTGAGTTAGATCGATCTCTTAATTTTCCGCCCCTAGACGTTGGCGCCCTTGTGCGCCGCACATTTTGCACATATGGTAGCGGCGACCCTGACTATAGACGGTGTTCACATTAGACTTACTCAACCGATTTATTTTCACGTAAGGCCGCCCTGTCGTGTTCAGACACAAAAGTAGTGCGAACACTCCAGACTCACTTTGACGTCTTGTAGTTGTCATAATTGACAATGTTTACAAAATTTAATAATATATAAAATAAATTTCAACTCAAAAAACAAACCAATAATAAAAATTAAATAACGGTGTTGACTGCCGTGTCATGACGTCACAATCATCTCGCTGGGAAATTAGATAGAAGAAAAAAATTCATTTCATGCGATAGTTTTTCTTATTTTTCTATTTTTAAAGTTTATGTCTCTTAAAAATAATTTTTTTAAATGCTTAATCCTAAAATAAAGTCTACATTTAAAAAAATAATTTTTTTACACTTATA
This sequence comes from Chrysotoxum bicinctum, assembly GCA_911387755.1. Classification (NCBI taxonomy): domain Eukaryota; kingdom Metazoa; phylum Arthropoda; class Insecta; order Diptera; family Syrphidae; genus Chrysotoxum; species Chrysotoxum bicinctum. Next base: position 109,524,647 of record OU426988.1, read on the forward strand.
TCTAGAGACACAGCTTCTGCTTTTTTTAAGTGAGTTTCCATAAACTTTCCTTGTGTATATAGAACTTCTTTATTATTTATCATAAAAATACTTTCTAGTAATTTAGCTCTTCCAAGGAACATAGTGTTTGGTTTTTTAAGTCCTCCTTCAGATCTGTTGAGCCCATCTATGTAAAGTTGAGGGGGAAGGAAAAGGGAAGTTTCGTTTCCTTAGAAGTCTATATGATCTGGCGCCAGCAGAAAATAGGGACATTGCTAAAGAGCATCAGCAATCCATCGTGGCTTCTTTCTGGGATGCTCCAACTGCTTAGTTTGGGATGGTGTAAATATTCCTCTTATGGATGACCTCAAAGTCGCGTTCTTTTGTGCGTGATGATTTTCCTCTTAACTGCTTTTTTTAACACCTTCACTTCTTTTCCAACTGCATGAGTCGCAGTTCCTTAGAGCAGTTGTATTTAACTCTATTTAAGAAATTAAAACATAATAGTTTAGTTCGCATAAGTATATCATCTCTTAACCGTGCCTTATTAACTTACTCTGTCTGAGTACTAATACCATTGGGATATACACAATTCTCCCTGATTTTCCTGATCACAATCTTCTTCTGTTGAGGGTTTTAAAGAACTATTTAAAACAAAGTTAACGAATTATAAAGAATAGTTTATGATTAATTCAATTTATTTACTTTTCAAAAGCATCCAAACATTCATTCACGATCTTTTTGTTTTCTCTGAGTTCTTGGCACTTGTCTCTAGACAATTGTTTATGCTCAATTGGCAATTTTTTGAATGGAACTGAACCGATCTTCAAAATTCTTTCAGGGACATTTAAAAGTATATCCTGAAGTCTATAATCCCTCTCAACAAAATTTTCCGAGCAAACCTGACTATTTATCAAGGAATATTCGTTTTTATTTCCACAAACTTTTATCCACATTTCGCACAATTCTTTGTCCTTTGGGAAGTAGTGAAATCTAAGTTTTTTTTTCATTGTTTTTTCTTCCTGGGGAATTATTACAACCCAAAACGGCACATACAACCATTTTAAACTTCTGTTTTCCGTTTATCATGTTTAAACTTTATTTATTTAACTGCAAACTCACAAAATATAAAATCCAATAGAAATTTCCAACTAAACAAACTCGAATGTCAAAATCGGAGATGATTCCTACGTCATCACTTTCCAAGATGGCGACATGTCAGATACAATAAGCATACCTTTGAGTATATATAATACGGAGGGATCGTTTCTGTACGATTAAGTACGTGTCGACCAAAGTGATATCACCTTGACGACGTGAGACGCTTCTAGTGCATGAACCAGAAGATCTCTTTTTTGACGCGTTTGGGATTGTTGATTAGTTCTTTTTGATGAGAAATGTTTTATTGACTTTCGACTAATGCAACACCTTACCTCTGGTGGGGGGAAATTGCAATAATTTAAGAAACACTCAATATTTGGTGGTTAAACAGAAAGTGATTTTATTCCTTCACATAATCGTCTTAAATACTTAAAAATAGCTTATTAACAAAAATCAATAGAAGTTCAATAATCAACAAATAGCTTATTCTACAATTTAATAAATCAATTTTATTGCCTAATTCTATAATATGCAGCGTGTGCACAATGTGTCATTGACTTGATCAAAAATAAAAACATTATGTGCACACACCGCACAATGTGTAAACAAAAAATTATTAACAAAGAAATATGCACATTCTGCACAATGTATAAGAAATGAATTTTAGGTTTTTATTATGACTTGAATTGTGACCTACTTAAGATAGGTACGAGTAAGTGTGAAATGTGTATAGATTGTTTTGAAATGTGTATAGTGTTTATGAATTGTGATAGGTCAGTTGTGTAGGAAATTGTGCTGGGTATTAGATTGTTATGAAATGTGTATAGTTGTGTAGGAAATTGTGCTGGGTATTAGAGTGTATAGTTGTGTAGGAAATTGTGCTGGGTATTAACAGTTTCTATTCCAAATGCGTGACTATCATAGGGGGCGCTACTCAAATTTGTGTAAGACAAAGTTATTTGGCTGAATTGATTGCCTTGCGGGAAGATACTAAGTTAGAACAAAAGAATAGCATACAAATTAACAAACAAAAAACCTTTTATTATTCAATATTTTTGTATCATTAAATAATCAAATAAACACTTAAACTTTTTCAAGCTAAATATTGCTACAAATTTATTTTTTAAAATCCAAATAAAACACATTACACCTGGAGTTCGTCTTCGAATTTGGACTCGTTTTTCGGTTCGAATTGTGCCAGTTTTTCAATCTTTACCTCATTACAAAGGTGGCACAAACCACTTGCAGGGAATTGATCGCTGATGTCGGAAAAATTATTCTGCTGTTCATCTTTCCTAGTCGAGGCTAAATTCCAGCATTCCAGCTGTTCTTAAATCCATTGTATTGGTCACATTGTGGGGAAGCTATTCGCCTCCAAGTAGGGAACTTTAATTTTGATTACAAAACCAGTAATTAACAGTAACTTTAAAGTTTGATCTTATTTTTACGTATAATTTGTAAAGAATTAAAACAGTCACAAAGCTTATTGATATGCGGTTTTTTTCGGTTTTTTTGCAAACAAGACTGAAAATTTACCGAGTGCTTCATATTACATGCGTCCGAGAACGATGTGCGAAGAGAAGGTAAACACAAATTGACAGCATACAGCTGTATCCTTAAGTTACAGAAAGTGAGACAGCGACCCCTATCACAACTGCAGGTACTACAATGCATTAGGGATAGGAACGAGCCCTCCATATTAGGCGTTTTTCTTTTTTAGCTCCGAGCGGGGCACTGAACTCTCAAAAAAAGAACTATGTTACTTTTTTAACCCAGAGCGCCCTAGGCGCTCAACTTGCATTTCTTTTTTAGCTCAGAGCTCGAACGGGGCTCGCTCGATGAGCTCGATAATAAATGACCGAGCAGACCGAGCAAAAACCTGAGCGCGGCTAACTTCATTAATTTTTTTGGAAGGCATGGATGATAGTAAAAGAAAAAAAAAAGAAATAAAAAATCAAAACAAATGGAAATTGCGGGTGAAGCTGGTTGCTCTTCCAGTGAAGGTAAGGAAAAATAAATATAATTATGAGCGAGTTTTGCTAAAAGTTTTCCTCATCATCAAAATCAAAAAACAAATTGAACGCTTCCCTTAAAATAATTGCTTTTTCCATTTTCATTAATTAGAAATTAATTAAAAACAAGTTTTCAAGAATATGAAAACACAAATTTCACAAACACAGCTGAGAATTTTGAGTTTATTTGAAAATTGATACAATGACAATTCAGTGCTTAGATGTGTTTCTTAAATAGCTTGGAGCGCTCAGATCACGCTCGGTTCGGAGCGAGCTCTAAGCGCTCAGGCCCCGCTCTGTGCCCTGCTCGGGAAAAACGCCTATTATATATACTCAAAGAAGCATACCTTGATTTCTGTTTATCATGCTGCCGTGTCATATGTCATCAAAACAAATGTCAAAAAAATCCCTTAACTTTCAATTTGTTTTAAAACTCCTGCCTCACTTTCTCGTCTCTTTCTTACCATGAAGTGCGAATGAGAAAAAACATAGAGACGTTAAAAGAAATCCATTAATTTTCAATTTGTTTTAAAAATCCTACCTCACTTTCTCGTTTCTTTCTTACCATGAAGTGCGAATGAGAAAAAACAGAGACGTCAAAATAAGTCGGTGGATTGAGTCCAATGTAAACACCGTCATAGAGTGTATATACACAGATATTATCACAGATAATTATATACAGATGTCGCATGCCCATAGAAAAAACTGACATATGAAAATGAAAATCTTTATTTGAAAGAGCTTTTAAGAAAGCTGTTTTCAATTTATTATTTTACAGGCCGATTCTCCCCAAAGTCAGTGATACCTCACAAGTCACAAGAAGAGGTGAAATTGATTTTGTGACTTTTTCGGATTCTGCCGCTCAGTCACAACTTGTGAGAGTCACAAAAACAATCGAAACTGTGACCTCCTTCAGAACAGGTCACAACTCATAAATGTTTAATATTTCTTGGATTGTCATTCAGCATATTTTGTAAGAAAATTTTCTAGATTTGTGAATAATTATGAGTACACAAAAATGGAAGTGCTCTAGTGAATATTATTGCTGATCTTTCCCACGAAAATGAAAAGTAACATTTTTAAATAAACAAATTTTTTTAAAGAAACTAATCGTATCAAGAAGTTTGCAGCACCGACGGCTTTTGAAAACTTTGAGAGATACAAATGAACCATTCGTTCTCCAAAACAATACATAAGTACATTTATAAAGTTTTGTCGCTTTCGGAAAACTTTATACTGGGATATCAGAGCTTGAAGCCTCACGATAGTCAGTTTATTTAATAACAATAATAATAAAATATAATAATGTTAACTTGCGTTTTGTATTTTCTTCGTTTTGAATAATCAGCTGTTCAAATAATGACACTTAAAAATCTCACCATGCGGTGGTGAGTTTCGTTGTGAGTTTTCTTGTGACGATTAGGGGGAGAATACCAAAATGTTATCGAATCACAACAATCCTCACAAGGAATAGTCACAAGAGCTTGTGACTTGTGACTCCTCACAAGGGGGAGAATCGGGCTGTTAAGATTATGTGAGAAGTGCTTTTTCTCTTTAAAATGTGTGCTCTCTGAATTCACGAATAAAATCTATTTCGTCTGTTGCTCTTGCGTATTCAACTCTGTGTCTGTATTCTTCGTTTTTTTTTTAATACCGCCAGACCCTTTTTTTTAAATAGATTTGTTATGGACACAAGAACACAAGATATCTACATTTTTCATAGAGGGATCTTGGCAAGAAAAAATTGTATTTTGTGTGTTTATCTGGGAATCTAAGGCAATTTTGTTCATAAAAAGGACACTTACCTACTTAGATATTTTGTTGCATTTAGAAGCAAATTAGGAACTTATGTAGGTAGGTATTTCAAAGTCTTTGGATGGATTTGTGAGAATTATTCTCTATCTTTTAGGTATGTAGATATTTGTTCTTTACAATTCCCATACATATTATTCTAATTTCGTTACTCAATTTTGTCTATTAGAGCCAAAAACAGAAACAGTATTGTTTGTTACTCCTAGTCCTAGTTGCTACATACATAGATACATATGTACGTATTTTGCATTCAGGTTCATGAGGTTATGATGACACCTGCAGGCAGGAAGGTTGGTTTTATTTGACTTGGTGCGATCTTTTGATGATGGCGAAAATAACGTGGTTGACTTTTTTGGGTTTGATAAAAACAAAAAAAAAATCTGAACAAAATAGTTAAATTAAAACTTCAATTTGAAGTAGGGCGACAAAGAAAAAGAAAATAAAGTCCTAAGAAATTGTGGATACAGATTTTTTACGGGTTAGGTACCTATTTATTTTATGCCACGTAGTTAATTAAGAGGTTGTATGGTTATGATAGGTTGTAGGTAGGTACCTATGTTTGTATGAAAAAACGCAACCAGAAGAATAACTGTAGGTACGAGAATATACATTGTACATACATACATACGTATAGTACATACAATTTGTCAAAAACGTATGCCTAGGAATTCATTGCGTTTGTGAAAATTTATTAAAAGGTGACAATTTTCTAGTTATCAATTAGATACAAACATACTGTTCGCGCACATTTGAGTTTTTTCACTCCAAGTCCGCAATTGGACGGAAAACGGAGTGACAAAACTCAACATGTGCGCGAACAGGCCTAACTCTTCTTAATGACGTCTACACCTGAACGCACACCAGTGTTCCTCAAACACTGGTTATTGGGTGTGGTCAGCGTTACCCTTATGCGACTTTAGTCGCATTTTTGCGACCTTTTTTGTGCTGTGCGACTATGCGACGACCTTTTTAAAATTGTTTAAAATTGCGACTTTTTCTTTGCTTAAACATTTACCATCAAACTTTTCTGAGAATGTGTGAGTATGATTGTCTTTGCTTTGTTCTTTGTTTTCTGTTCGCATTCTCGTTTTCGAAAGTAGTTTTTGTTTTCCCATTCCCACCACGGGGGCGCTATTAGATTGTTCTTTGTTCTCTTACGTGTTTGGCACTGACGACTGACACTGACATTTCCTGGAATTTCTCCTTACCTTTGTGCTTTGTCTGTAACATGTAACATGCCGCATCGTGGAGCAATGGGTTGTTTTGCAACATTTTTTTATTAGGGCTAAATTTGAAGAAAGTACAGATTCAAAAATTGATATTATTCTCGAAAATTTGAACAACAAAAATTTAGTTTATTTAAAGTTTCTAAAATATATTCTTTCAAAAATAAATATTTTAAACAAAGTTTTTCAGAGTGAAACATCACAAATTGCTTATTTGTGCTCTTATTTTGCAAAATTTTTTATTGAAAGAATGTGTAATTCAATTTTTTGAATAAAATACCATCGCGGTAAGTCCGTTAAGCAATTATTATAAAAGTAAAATGAATAGTTACAATCGCGATTATAAAAGTTTAAAATCTAAAATTGAAAGAATGTGTTCTTGGAAAATCTATTTCTGAGGTTGATTATCGAAACGAAAATTGTTTTAAAAAATTGAAGAAATATATATCGGCCTGGAAGCCGAAAATTGCTTAAAGGATAAAAAACTCACAAATTTTGAAATTATTTGCATAAAAAAAATGTACTTCAATATTATTTGACGCTTTGCTAAGAAATTTTTTCAAGATTTAATGTTAAAGATGAGAAGCTTTCTATTTTAAAACATATAGATCCAAAAATAATTAGGTCAAATCAGGATTTTAACTATTTTCGGTTGGTTTCAAATTTTAATAGCTTTACAAATGAGCCAGAAAAAGTGGTAGATCAATACAAACACCTAGAGCTTCAAGCGTTTGACAAAAACTATGGCAAAATTTTTGAAATTAAAAATATAGAAGAGTTTTGGTACAAGGTTGATACTTTAAAAAATAGTTTAGGTGATAACCTATACTTTGACCTTTGCGAATTTGTTTGTAAAATTTTAACGTTGTCACACAGCAGCGCTTGCGCTGAGCAAGTTTTTTCAAAGCTTACGCTTATGAAAAATAAATCAACAAACCGTTTACAAAGGGAAACCTGCGAAAATATGTTAGCTTCCACAAATCTCATTGACTGTGATATAAGTGAGTGGGTTCCTGAAAACAACCTAATTAAAAAGTATAGAGAAACTTTATTAAAAAAACGAAACATTAATGTGATTTACATATCTTTTTAGGTATTTATTTTAACTTAAAACCTACATATGTACATATTAATTTATGTAAAATGAAGTCTTTAAATTAGGTTTTTTTTTTGTTTTTGTTATTTTTTAATGTATACCTATCTAAGTGTTTAAATAAAGAAATTCAAAAAAATATCTAAACTGTTTTTCCTATAATAAACAAAAAATAATATTTAGGTATGCGAGTTTTTCTTTCAATTGCGACTTTTTGTTCAAAAATGCGACTTTTTCAAAGAATTCGAATTTGCGACTTTTTTTTGTAAAAGCGACTTTTTTCTGCGACTTTTTGAAAAATCCCAGGGGTAACCCTGGGTGTGGTCGGTGTAGACGTCATTTGCTTTTTTTCATGTTCATTCATTATCAATTCAACTCTCATAGCAGCAAGTCGTCTCCTTTGTTCACTCGTGGCCACAAGCATTTTTTTGTATTTTTTTCTTTTTCTTAAAAAATTAAATTCATTTATAATAAAGTTAAAGTTGTGTTCAAAATTAAAGGAAAAAGTCTTTTTTAATAATCTTCAGGCCATAGTGTGTGCCGAAACACATACAAATTAGCTGGTTAAAGCTAACGATAAAATTTAAACGAATCGAAAAATGGTTTTTTAAGAAAAAAAAAAGCGTGGGGATAACTTCGAGTTTCGGTTTGGAATAATTTTATTCTTCTTATTCTTCTTCTTGTTTTTCATTTTTACAATTTAATATTGCCGGATGGGCGGGAAATTCAAATTTTAGACCAAATTTAAATAGTTAACAACAGTAAATTTAATTGTTTTAATTAATTCATTTTGATTTTTAAAATTGTTTGCATCGTCAAAACACCTGTAGCACACTGTAGCAGAAGTTAATTTATAAATGTTACGAATTGTCAAATGAAACAATTTATACCTACTACAAATTTCAAAATTATTTCATTTCAGTATAAATAAGAAAACGTAGTATGTATGTATGTATGTATGTACATACCAAGTTACATAAGAACGGTTTTTCTGTTTTCTATTTTTTTTTTGTAAGTGAAAAAATAATGATAGTGTTAATAAAGAAAAAAGGAGCATTTTTTTTAGCTTTTCTGCTCTTAGCCTATCCCATATAAAATGTTTGAAGCATTTATACTGTTAATTGCGTATTTGCTTAGTTCACCCACCCTTCATCCCATTTTACATTTATTATTTTTACAATCCATTTTTAGTTTTTCATAGATACTGTTTAATTCTTAAATTTTTTAAGCATTCACTAAGTTCTGTAGCTTCTTATTTGTATATTAAGGTTTTAAGTTTTTCTAACGTTCTTGTCATTTACAAATTTTTGAGAGAAAAATAATTACCAAGAAGTTGACTGTATATGAAGTCTGTGCGTACGGCATTCATTCTTATTGGCAACCAATTTGAAAAATATGTTAATGCAAAATCTTAAGCATTTTAAACATTTTAGTAAGTTAAAAAATAGGATTTAGCTAATTTTAAACGATTTTATCATCTTACTATCTCTAAAAATTTTACTTAAGTTAAAATAACAAACTGTTTACTTTAACTTTTAGTAATTTATTAAATTAATATGAAATCTGTCATTTTCCTCAAACAAAATCTCGCTAATTTTAAACGATTTTATCATCTTACTATCTCTAAACATTTTACTTAAGTTAAAATAACAAACTGTTTACTTTAACTTTTAGTAATTTACTAAATTAATATGAAATCTGTCATTTTCCTCAAACAAAATCTCTAGGCAATTTTAGAAGAGTTAAATTCTGTTTTTTTTATTTCGATTCGTGAGTAAATTGTTTTTAAAAGTAAATAAAATATTATAAAATGTTTTCGGAAAACGAAGATTTTGATATACATATGTACTATGTACATATGTATATGATTGAAGACCCAACTTTATGGAGAATTTTGCTCCAGAAATAGGTTTGACAAGATAGCAGATCGGCTTTTAGTTGAAAAACTTAAAAATCCAAGATCAAATTATAAGCCGTAGGCTTCCGATTGCACCCGAATTTCAAGTACCTACTATTTACATTACACTTTCTTGGAAGGGAAGAAGACTGGAATGGTCCAATCCAAAGTGGCGAAATAATATAAAAAACATTTCGAAAAAAGTTGTCAAAAATAAACAAATAACCAAATAAATTTAAGGTTGTCCTTTTGACTTTTGAGTTTCCGACATTTCAAACTATTAGGTCCGTTCCCCAGATTTAGTTTAGTTTGGTTTGTTAATTTTAACGAACTGTCATGATTTAAATGTGTTCAAATGCACCGTTTTTGATAAAAGGGAATTAGTCTATTACTAGTTAGTAAAACGAAAAAAAGGTTTAAAAATTTCGAAGAGTTAGTAAATTACTAAAATTTTAACAAATTGCTAACTAATAAAATGCTAAGCCCTTAATAAAATGTTGTTTAAAATGTTGCTCCTATGTTTCTACCATCACGTGTGAAAGTTTGTTTCCTATTGATAAATCATATAATCAATTTATTTATCTAATAAAATTGTATGGGGGGGCATGCTGCCCCCCTGCAACCCCCCTGCTTGGGCACACTATAGGATTTGGGGTAGGTGCGAGGTTGGGTGCATGCAAAGTTTCTTTTGCACTCACAGAATCTGTATTTAAAAAAAATCAAATTTATTCTATTTATCCAATGTCCACTAAATACATATAAAATACAATAAACGATCTTGAAAACCAAAACAAACTTCTGACCATGTTCACCAATACATGGCACTATTTTTCTATGGAAAATACTGCCTAGAAAGGAAATATAAGGACGACTGGGGTTCGCAAATAATAGAGTTTTTATCAGATGTAAAAAAAGTTTACCCTTGTTATACCGATGGTGATATATGTGAGGGTTTACAGTTAAAAGACATCGATCCTCCCACCCTTCAGAGCGAAAATTTAGAAAGTGTTTTACCGCCAAAACATCCTCGGCTTCCCACCATAAAAGAGTAACTCAACGAACTCGACAGTTATAGTACGGACGATGGCTTTATTGACGAGACTTACACACCTTCTTAATACATTTGGACCATTTTTAACTAACTATGACTGACTAACTCCTGACTAACTGACAAAATAACTGACCCAGATGCAATTCTACCTCCTCATGGTGCATTCTGGGTAACGCTAAATGAATTGTGGTGCTGAACTAACAAAGATTCATAATGTTTATTAACATTAATCTTTAAAATGGAATCACCGTCACCACCAAAAATCAAAAAAAGTAGTTTTGGTAATTTTCGATTTTCTCAAAACCTAGAGGACATAGAACCATGCGGTTTTTTGTGTTCGATTAAAATCTGATAGATACATGGATCATATATAAGTTAATTTACAATTTCATTTCAAAATTTTGAATACAATCGGTCTAAACTTTTTTGTTCACGTTATTTTATCAAAATTTGGACTTTAAATGCGAATTTCTCAAAAACCATTGACATGAGTAATTTAATTTAAATGCAGGATTATAGAACAATCTTCTGGCTTTCAAACGCAGTATAGCACTTTATTGTAGGTGTTGCCGTTGGTTTTTAATATTTTTTTTTTTAATTTAAACCATTTTTTCTAAAAGTGCCCCTACCTCCTAAACGGGGTGAGATAGACCCCCCCTCCTATAGTAAAAAGTGCTTGTTTTTGACCCCCCTACAAAAACCCGTTATCAAATCTTGGCGGCCAAGTTATCGTACTCTCCCCGTTTGTTTAGTAGGCATAGAATAATTACATAGAATCGGGAGTGTTTACATTCCAATATTTGCAGAAATATAGATCTGTTATACCACCTACTTAATTAAGAAACAAATACTTTTGATTATACAAGTAGTATTCGACTAATATGTAAAATTCAACCATATGAAAAAAATCATAAAAAAATATATATTTATTTAGGGTTTAGGTAAAGGTATCTATAAAACTCGTTTTTGAAAATTGTAACTTCTGAAAAGCACAATCAATCATTATTTTGGTGCTATCATTAATTTTTTTACTTGCGATATAGGTACTATAGGGCAAGTTCTGCATTTGGAAAAAAAATCGAACTCGAGATTTTGATCAAAGTTGACATTACGATGATAGCGAAGACGAAAAAAGTGGGTCCGACAATTCCGTCTGTCTGTCTGTATGTCTGTATGTCTGTATGTCTGTATGTCTGTACCTCGAACTACAGCCTAAACTATCGGAGGTATTTTCTTCAAAATTGGTAGTTAAGGGTCTTCGGTGATTCCCTAGAGGAAAAATTGAAATTTTTTTTTTAGCTCCAAAACTAAGGGTACCCCCCATACACCCGTAATGCAAAATCTTATTTATCTCGAAAACGGCTCTAACGATTTCGATAAAAAAAATTAAGTGTGATATTATGGACATGGACTATATTTTGGTGAAAAAAATTTTTGGGGGGAAATGTTATTAGGGGTACCTGTCATATAACGGTTTTTTTGATTTTCGAATTTCTCACCAACGGCTCTAACGATTTTAACCAAAATTTTTATGCAGGAGCTGCTTTGCATTTGAAAAAATATGAACTAAAATTTTTTTCGAAAAAATAGTTTTTGGATTTTTAAAAAAATAATACAACTTTTTTTTTGAAAATTCAATATCTTGAAAACCGATACACGATTAAATTTTTAAATTACATTTTAAAATGTATTCTATTAAATACTAACAATTTGCATATCAATTTTTTTTATAAAAATTTTAAGGAAAATTTAGTACACAAAAAACATGTTTCAGTGTGTCTGTATGTCTGTACCTCTCACTACAGCCTAAACCACTGGACCTATTTCTTTCAATCTCGGTAGTTAAGAGTCTTCGGTGATTCCCTAGAGGAAAAATTGAAATTTTTTTTTTAGCTCCAAAACTAAGGGTACCCCCCATACACCCGTAATGCAAAATCTTATTTATCTCGAAAACGGCTCTAACGATTTCGATAAAAAAAATTAAGTGTGATATAATGGACATGGACTATATTTTGGTGAAAAAAAAATTTGGGGGGAAATGTTATTAGGGGTACCTGTCATATAACGGTTTTTTTGATTTTCGAATTTCTCACCAACGGCTCTAACGATTTTAACCAAAATTTTTATGCAGGAGCTGCTTTGCATTTGAAAAAATATGTACTAAAATTTTTTTCGAAAAAATAGTTTTTGGATTTTTAAAAAAATAATACAACTTTTTTTTTGAAAATTCAATATCTTGAAAACCGATACACGATTAAATTTTTAAATTACATTTTAAAATGTATTCTATTAAATACTAACAATTTGCATATCAATTTTTTTTATAAAAATTTTAAGGAAAATTTAGTACACAAAAAACATGTTTCAGTGTGTCTGTATGTCTGTACCTCTCACTACAGCCTAAACCACTGGACCTATTTCTTTCAATCTCGGTAGTTAAGAGTCTTCGGTGATTCCCTAGAGGAAAAATTGAAATTTTTTTTTTAGCTCCAAAACTAAGGGTACCCCCCATACACCCGTAATGCAAAATCTTATTTATCTCGAAAACGGCTCTAACGATTTCGATAAAAAAAATTAAGTGTGATATAATGGACATGGACTATATTTTGGTGAAAAAAAAATTTGGGGGGAAATGTTATTAGGGGTACCTGTCATATAACGGTTTTTTTGATTTTCGAATTTCTCACCAACGGCTCTAACGATTTTAACCAAAATTTTTATGCAGGAGCTGCTTTGCATTTGAAAAAATATGTACTAAAATTTTTTTCGAAAAAATAGTTTTTGGATTTTTAAAAAAATAATACAACTTTTTTTTTGAAAATTCAATATCTTGAAAACCGATACACGATTAAATTTTTAAATTACATTTTAAAATGTATTCTATTAAATACTAACAATTTGCATATCAATTTTTTTTATAAAAATTTTAAGGAAAATTTAGTACACAAAAAACATGTTTCAGTGTGTCTGTATGTCTGTACCTCTCACTACAGCCTAAACCACTGGACCTATTTCTTTCAATCTCGGTAGTTAAGAGTCTTCGGTGATTCCCTAGAGGAAAAATTGAAATTTTTTTTTTAGCTCCAAAACTAAGGGTACCCCCCATACACCCGTAATGCAAAATCTTATTTATCTCGAAAACGGCTCTAACGATTTCGATAAAAAAAATTAAGTGTGATATAATGGACATGGACTATATTTTGGTGAAAAAAAATTTTGGGGGGAAATGTTATTAGGGGTACCTGTCATATAACGGTTTTTTTTGATTTTCGAATTTCTCACCAACGGCTCTAACGATTTTAACCAAAATTTTTATGCAGGAGCTGCTTTGCATTTGAAAAAATATGAACTAAAATTTTTTTCGAAAAAATTGTTTTTGGATTTTTAAAAAAATAATACAATTTTTTTTTTGAAAATTCAATATCTTGAAAACTGATACACGATTAAATTTTTAAATTACATTTTAAAATGTATTCTATTAAATACTAACAATTTGCATATCAATTTTTTTTATAAAAATTTTAAGGAAAATTTAGTACACAAAAAACATGTTTCAGTGTGTCTGTATGTCTGTACCTCTCACTACAGCCTAAACCACTGGACCTATTTCTTTCAATCTCGGTAGTTAAGAGTCTTCGGTGATTCCCTAGAGGAAAAATTGAAATTTTTTTTTTAGCTCCAAAACTAAGTGTACCCCCCATACACCCGTAATGCAAAATCTTATTTATCTCGAAAACGGCTCTAACGATTTCGATAAAAAAAATTAAGTGTGATATTATGGACATGGACTATATTTTGGTCAAACAAAATTTTGGGGCAAAATGTAATTAGGGGTACCTGCCATAGACCCGTTTTTTTGATTTTCGACTTTCTCATTAACGGCTCTAAGGATTTTAACCCAAAATTTTTAGCAGGAGTCCCCTTAAGTTTAAAAAAATATTGTATATAAAAATATTCGAAAAAATATTTATTGGGTTTTTTAAAAAAAAAAAAAAAATTTTAAATCAATATCTTCAAAACCTATGAACGATTATTTTTTGAAATTATTTCCTAAAACCAATATTATTAAATACTTAAAATTCGCATCCCACATTTTTTTCTTGAAAAATTTTAGAGAAAAAATTTTTTTTAATAATAAAACGATTTTTTAAGGTTTATTTGCATAAATTCATACTTTTCCGGAAACCAGACGGCAATTTTATGCATTTGAACATTATTATCTCAATAAATCCATGTTTTATATTTATAAAATGTATCTTAAATTCCAAAGTACTTTTACATAAGAGCAAGTTCGTGCGATCCAGTCGTGCATTTTATTCATTTTATTTGTACAATTATTTCTTCTGTGCCTGCATACCTTCCAAATAAAATCAATTATTATATTTCAATTGGTATGTTATTCTTATTTTAAATTTTCGGATTAGCCGCGTATATAACAGATATTTAGCAAGTGCAATATGCAATACTGTAATCACCTCGAACGTTTCCCCATAAAAAAATTTAAAAGTTCGTATTTCGCTATAAAATAGTTCATAAAAAAAGATTAATGTTAAACTAATGTTAATGTTGTGAAAACACATAATAATTGATGATGGTATTTAAAAAGTGAATAAAAAAAAATAAAGTTTAAATTTTCAATGATGAGTTTTAATGAAAACCTACTTAGATTTGTCTGTATGTATGTATAGGTACATATAAAGTCTAAAGTCAAATTATGTATTTTTTTATCAAGATTTCTGTGTTAGACAAATGCCGTGATTTTTCTGTTAAATACGATACATTAAATTTTGATATATTTAAATAAAAGTGTAGGTATAATTAACACTTTATTATAACATTAAAACCTTTCTGTGTTATTTTATTTTAACTTTAGAAAATTCTTTCCTTGCTTAGAAACTTGAATGAAGACAATAATTATTTTTATTTATTTTTTATTCGTTCTTCTAATAAAAGCTATGAACAGTTCTAATTTAAGCAATGAAACCGGCTCTACTTAACGCAGTCGCTTAGCTTGGAGGCTTTGTCTAACTTTTTCATAATTTTAAACACTTAAGACAACTCTTCTAACTAATGTGGGTTTTACAACAGAACCTCAGCGAGTTTACGTTGAACAATCCTTAATTTGACAGATACATAACTCAAACACAACAACACAAATAAAAAAAATAAAAAGCCAACTTTAAACCAAATAAGCGCCGAAAAAAGTACACTTTATGTACTACCTCGGTACAGAATTTGATTGTTTATGAATTATTTACATTATTTTAGATGGAAATGAAGTAAACATATATACTCGTAGCTAATTAACAGCATACAAATCCAATTTTGTTTTTCCTAGGTGCAAATTCTTTTGGCTATACTCGTAACATCGTAACATAGTCGTATGTATGCACACTTGTATGTACAGATTTGCTGATCGTAGAGCACTTTTGCACGATTGTTTCGAATTTCTTATATTCAGTAATTGAGTCTATTTACAAAGCACATCTTTTAAAAAGCGAATGAAACAACAGTAAACATTTTTACTTCCATTTGTTTTGGTATGAAATAATCATTGTCAAAATGGATAAAGTACACTTCTAAAAGACTAGTTTATCTTTTATCTATTTGCTGCTGTTAAAGTTAGACGAGCTCTTTCACGTTAAAGTATAGTTTATGTCCTTTAAAATTAACAAAAAGTCGGTTCTCGCTTTATATACAGTAATTAGAGCCGACTCCAATTCTAAAATTGATTTAGAGCAGGTTTTAAATATTTACAATTTTGCGCCTGTCTTTTATTTGTCTCACTCGTGACAGAGAAAAGACCCTGACTATTTTCAAAATACATAAAGTGGTGTTTTTTTTTTCATTTCAGCAAAAATGAATTAGTAATAATATTATTAGTTCTAAGAAAGTCCATGTAGATTTTATAAGAAAAACTAAAAACTCTTAACTGTGGAATTACACTCTAGGAAATTTCATAAAAATGTTCTGTACAAAAATTGAAATTCATTCACCCGTGCGCGGTGTGGGCTCTGTGTTGTCAAACTTACAGAAAAACACATGCACATTCTTCATAGAATACCGACCTACTCCATGGATATACACACACAAAGAAACAATAACAACATGACGAACAGGTGTAAAGTATTTAAAAAAAAAAAACAAAGATTATAAATTAATATTACACAAATGATGGAGATATTAATAGAATATGTTCTATTTACCTAATGCCTTACCTTTTGCCTTTTTTCTGAACAAGAAAAAAGATACCCCAATAGGAAATTGCTTTTTTTGGTAGATATCTACATAATATTCCACATGAAAAACAGGTAGCCGCATTGTCTACCAGTTTTATCTTTCTCGCGCATAATAAAAAAAAAGTCCTTAAAAAGAAGAGAGAATATTACTCGTATGTCGTATATTGTTCTCTTTTTAATTCAGAAAAGCTTTCTTACGGCGATTATAACATTCTCTTCTTCTTATGAAACCTTCTTAAAAAAGCTTTTGTCTGCTCGAGATTGTCTGCTCGAGAAAATTTTCGATGACAGAATTTTGTATGGAGGTGAGACATCTGTATATAATTATCTGTGGTTTAATGCTACTCAATATTCACTTTATCCGTGGCTAGCAGGGTGTGAAAATAAAATGGCACTCTTCTGTTGGCCTTGTCTACTTTTCCCCCGGATTAATTCTGTGTGGAGCACAACAGGTTTAAGAAATCTCAACACCCTGCAAACACTTCAAAAAAAGCACAAACAGATGAACTCCCATTTGGAATGTGTGCTTAAGCTAGCGAGTTTTGGTGAAAACAGGATTGATAAAGCTCTTAGCTCTCAGCTTAAAAATTTAAACAGCCAACATAATCTTTAAGTAAAAAAAAATCGTGATGTCCTAAAGCGTTTAATTGACGTCACATGTTTCCTTGCAAACCAAGAGTTACCATTTAGAGGTCATGACGAGAGCAGCTCGTCCTTGAATCGAGGAAACTATGTTGAAATTCTCAACCTCCTTAAACTTTACGACCCTATCATAGCTCAACACTTTGAAACTGCTACAGTTTTCAAAGGAACATCAATGGCGATTCAAAACGATTTAATTAAAGCGGTTGGGGAGGTACTCAGCTCAAATATTTCCAAACAATTACAAGAAGCAACATTTGTAGCTATAATGCTCGATGAGACGTCTGATATCCAAATGAAGCCACAATTGTCTGTGGTTTTCCGGTATTTCGTAAATGGAAAAATTAATGAAGTTTTTGTCGGCTTTATTGATGTCAGTACTGGACGAACTGCGGATGATTTGTTTAGATTAGTAAAAATCCTTCTTGAAAAGTACGACATCAAAAATAAGCTAGTAGCCCAGACATACGTCGGAGCATCTGTAATGAGTGGGCATTTAAACGGACTCCAAGTTAAGGTTAAGGAAATTTGTCCAAAAGCTTTATTTGTCCACTGCTATGCCCACGTTCTGAATTTGGTCCTCTCACAAGGCTTAAAAAACATAAAAGAATGTAGAATTTTCTTCAGCACCCTAAATGGGATTGCAACTTTTGCATCTCATTCCTCTAAAAGAACGTTTGCGCTCAAGGAATTTTTAAAAAGGAAAATTCCTTCTTTAGCTACAACCAGATGGTGTTTTAGCTTTCGACTTGTCAAGCGCGGATACAGGGGGAGGGCAATGGGTGCAATTGCCCCCCCCTGGGCAGTTCTTCGTTTCACAATTATAAAAACCATAACACTTTTTTCTTTTTACTTGCGACTTATAGGTACTATAAGGCAGGTTATGCATTCGTAAAAAAAATTGAACTCGAGATTTTGATCAAAGTTGACATTACGATAATAGCGAAGTCCAAAAAAGTGGGTATCGCAATTCTGTCTGTCTGTCGGTTCGACTACAGCCCAAACGGCTAGGCCGATTTTCTTTAAACTTGGTAGATATGGGTTTTATTTTTTTTCCCCGGATGTTTTTTGATTTGATTTTTTAAGACCAAAAATAACGGTACCTGCCATACGATTTTTTTTTCGAAATCTTATAAATATTTTGTTTATCAAAAACTGTCCTACAGATTTTTAAAATTCATAAGATTTCATTTAGTAGGTAATGAATGAAAAAAAAAAAATCCAAAAAATTATTATTTTTGGTACCCCCCTTGGAACCATTTTTTTGTTTTTGATTTTCTCAAAAACGGTACAACCGATTTTGATAATTTTTTAATGTTAAGGCTCCCCAATAGTTTCAATATTATTGTGTATTCAAATTTTCAAAAAAAAATTTCAAATTATTTTTTGAAAACTCAATATTTCGAAAACCCCATGCTCGATTTTCTTAAAACTTAATAAATAAAAGTTTCTTAAAATAATCTACAAGATATGAGAAAAAAAAATTTATTTTACTTAAAAATAACGGTACCCTCCATACAAATGTTAAAAAATGGTTTTCGAAAATCGTATTTTTCTCGAAAACGGTTCCGAGAATTTTGCCTAAATTTTTAGTCTTTCGATTAATTTTTAAGGTCTATAATTTAGTACAAAAGATTTTGAAAACAAGACATTACAGTCACTGTACCTACCATAGAACGATTTTTGAAAATTTTGAATTTCTCATTATCGACATAATGTATTTTAATGAAATTTTTTATAGAGATGCTTCTAAAAGCTTTAAGAAACATTGCATTTCAAAACTTTAAAAAAAAATATTTTTTGAATTTTGGAAAAAAAAATCTTTTTTTTTGGAAAATTCGATATCTCAAAAATGGGTATATATTTTTTTTTTGAAATTTAATTTTCATTCGTACAGTAATAAAAACCTAATGTTGACGTACTAATTTTTTTTTTAATATTTTAAAAATTTTATATATAAAACCTTATTTTATTAAGAAACCACTACAACGACTTATGTATAATTTTTGTTCTTGCATACATTCATATTTGCATAGCATTCTGTTTTTGTCTCTTACTACTAAGAGAATTTAAAAAATGATGATAATTTTATCCTTATGAACAGTTTTTTCCAATAACATTCGTTTTTAAAATTCCTAGTCTATTACATAGGAGCAAGTTCGTGCGGGAAGTTATGCATTCGTAAAAAAATCGAACTCGAGATTTTGATCAAAGTTATCATTACGATGATAGCGAAGACTAAGAAAGTGGGTCTCGCAATTCTGTCTGTCTGTCGGTTCGATTACAGCCTAAACATTTATCATTTTTAATTTTCGCCCCCCCCCCCCCCCCACGTTTTTTTCTTCTTTTTTTTTAAGACGAAAAATAACAGTACCTGCCATACGAATTTTTTTCGAAACTTTGTAAATTTTTTTTTCTCAAAAACTGTTCTACGGATTTAAAAAAAAAATACAAAAAAATTCATTTAGTTAAAGCTAGGTACTAGTTGAAAAAAATTTCCGAAAAATGGTTATAGAGGGTAACCCCCAAAGAACCATTTTTTTGTTTTTGATTTTCTCATGACCAATTTTGATCATTTTTTGTTTGCGTAAGCTCCCAAAAAACTTAAATAGAATTGTATATTCAAATTTTCAAAAAAAAAATTTCAATTTTTTTTCAAAACTGTTAAAAAACCGTTTTCAAAAACCGGCCACACAAAAATATTAGAATAAAGTATTTAAGAACTATGTATATCATGTGCAACACTATAATTCCTTCATTTAAATTAATTAATTAATTTTTTTTAATACGTACGAGTTCCTATTTAATACTTTAAGACATGCATACAGAGCATTATTGAAAGAGGCTAAAGTAATGTAACCGAAGATGTTTGATTTACTATTTAATAGTTATTTACATACGACCTACATATATTATGTACCTGCACATGCTTTCCTTAATTCAATTTAATAATTTGTTATTTTTATATTCGATTATGTTTATACCTTTTTAATATTTTAAGACAGAAATGCAGAGAAATGGACCATTTTTTTTAAGTTAAGCAAAATATCACGAAAATTGCCCCCCCCCCCTGAACGAAATCCTGGATCCGCGCCTGCGACTTGTCAACGTAGTGCATACTTATAGACAGGATAGATATCCTGGAATATTTTCAGAATATATATGACGATGAGAAAAACACATGGGAACCCAATGACAAAATGGCTGCTTTCGGATATATAAAATTCATGAAAAAATTCGAAACCGTTTTCTTATTAAATATTTTTTCAAAACTTTACTCTTATTCCGACATTCTTTTTAACGTACCTATTGCAGAATTCTAATCTAGATATAGTTTTTTGTGCTGCTCAAATTAAAAAATTCCATGATGTGCTTAAATTAATGAGAGAAGACGGGTTTGTTCAATTTTGGCAGTCCACCATCGAAATTGTTCCATCGAACGCTGAAAAAAGAGCAGTTCGAAACGAAGAATTGTTTTCATACGAAATGAAATTTAAAAAACTATTTTTCGAAGTTATTGACAACCTTAGGTTTCCGAAAGATTTTCTTCCATTGAAAAAATAAAGTTTTTCAATCTGTTGAATGGCACAAAAATATTAGAATATCGCAAAAATCAAAATTTTCCTGATAATTTGATAAAACATTTGATTGAATATTACCCAGAAATATTTGATTTTAGTCAACTGAAAAATGAATTGACCGTGCTATATGCCAACTCTACCGAAATTAAACTGTCAGAAGAAACATCAACAACAGCGAAAACTCTGACTTCATATGACGTTCTTCTCTGGTTGGAGTCCAAAAATATTCCTGGAAGATTTGAACAAGTATATGCCCTTTCAAAACTAATTTGCACGATCCCACCTATAACTGCCTCAGTCGAGCGTACTTTTTCTGCGTTAAAAAGAATAAAGACGTATCTTAGAAGTACACAAGGCCAGGAAAGATTAAGCAACTTATCTCTTATATCAATTGAAAACGAAATGCTGTCGCAAATAAGAAAAAGCGAGAGTTTTTATGACCAAGTTGTCGATAATTTTTTGAAAATAGAGCGACGGCTTTGTTTTTTGTATACTAGATAAACAAGTTTTAAATAGAAAAAAGAATAAAAGAAAAAAATTAAAATTTTTTGTTTTATTACATTAAGTTTTGATCAAAAGATACTCGTATTTTGTAGCCAACCCAGAACTGAAGACCAGAAATCGCCACTGCTATGGATATGTCAAGTATCTAGGTATCTAGTAGGATAATCTAAATATGTATTTATATATACCTACATAAGTAAAAAGGGAAAAATCGATCACTTTCTGTTTTCATATTCCACTGCTACAAGAAGGGTGGGAGTGGGAGGTAAGTCAAAGTGTGTAGAAAGAATATGGCAAGTGCGATTCTTTTATGTATTTTTGTTTGTTTTATATAAGAAGAGTTTTTTTCTTTTACTTGCTTTAAATATGTCATGGTGATGAGTGGGGTAATGACAGTTTAATTCCCGTTCGCAAAGAGAAGAAACTTTATAACTTTTGTTTCCGATTCAATATGAAATTGTGTACTCTATTTTGAATTCGTAACTCTGAATATTTAGGTTTGTTAAGATACTTTTTGTGAGGAAGTGAACTAAGCACTACATATTCATCTTTTAATTTCAATTTCAAATTTAGTACTAACCTTTCTGGTTTCAGAATTATGTGAATATCTGATCACGTGAAAATTAAAAAGAAAACAAAAACTTGGATTTTCCATTCACAAGTTGGATTATTAAATTCTTTGTGGGAACTTTCTGTTAACATATTGATAGCATTTACATATATTTAGAAAAAATCATATTTTGGAAAATCTTCCTTCTTGGTGACTTGGTGCAGCGAGGACTAGAAGTTCGATCGCATGATTACGACATCCCCATTAAAGTGAAAAACACTGTAAAGGACTGCAGATTTGTTCCAGAGGGCGGGCGGATAGTAGACTTGAATCTTTTAATGACAAATTTAAGATTTCCATGATGATTTCGGGTGCACGTTGAATTTTTTTTTAAATTATGTTGGAAATCCGACAAGGTTATTTATTTAACAGTATGTTTCTTAATTAATTCCTTGATAGAGGCTAAGATATCTTTGGCTATAACGTCTCTGGTTTTTAAAATAGAAGCTGAAAAGTAGAATAGTAGTATACAAAGGAAAATTAAAATACAAAGTTGTTATTGGAAATAAGGTTAACAAACGTTTTCGAAAAAAATTGTTTTAGCCAGTAAAAACTTCAAGTCCGAAAAGTCTATATGTAACTAATGCAATACCTTAAAAAAAAGTGAATATAAATTATTGTCATAATTTTCATTTTAATGATGGCATAATACATAGGAACATTGGTAATCTGTATGTTTTTTTTTGAATCATACTAGCAGTTGAAATTTGCAAAGCAGGAAAAAATTTACGAACACACAAAAAAAATCATTCTTAGCACTTTTTTGAAACTACTCGTAACTAAAAGTGTAACAAACCAATTACTTATGTATCTCCATAAATTTTTTCAAAAAAATTATTCATGTTTTCAAAACTGCACATTGTGTTAGGTGTCACTGTTTGCTGGTAAATAAGTAATCAAAGACCACTTTGTTATATTTAATTGAGGTTATATTTAATTGATTAATTAATTAATTTGATTGATTCATAAAATAATTTCAAAACAATGAAGCCCTTTAGAAAAATATGTATAACCTGAAAAGTTTTGAGTCTGGATATTTTTCATTTTCTTAAAAACTCTAAAACTAGAAAAAGAAAACTTTAAAATGCTTTTGGTTCCATCACAATACGACCACTTTTCGCAGCCCTTCGAAAAAGACTCAAACAAACTGAAAAACATTTGTAGGTTAGGTATTTGAGAAGTATGTATAGATATTATTTTACTTTGGTTAGGAAGTTTAATAATCTTTTTTGTTAAGAGCAATTTTCGAGTTGCAAAATTTGATTTTCTTTATTTAAAACAAATATATGTAAATATCGGAGGAAAATCCCCGGATTCTGAAAGAACCTGTGCACCTCTACTTTATTTTTGATATCTTGAAGAGTAGAAGTCCTAGAACCAACTGGTTTACCTTGTATAAATATTCAAAGCATAAAAACATATTATCTTAATAGGATTTCCATGCAAATGCATATCTTTTTTGAGAAATTTTAGAAACACAGGCATAAAATACAAACACGAATCAATCAATTTGCTTTAAAATGGCATTTAATCGTTAGTGCATGTTTTTGCATATTTTACTATAAATGCATATTTTACTTTTAATTGCATATTTTCAATAATAAATGCATATTTGTGCATATTTTCCAAAAACAAAATATTCCTGAAGTAAAAAAATGCACATACATCACAAACATGGTAATGGCCGCTCGAGGAATTAAAAATTTTATATCCGAAAATGATCATGTAATGTGCTTAGCACATGCAGTAGATAGAGTGTAAGAAGTAATTTAAAAAATTTTAAAAATGTAGATTTATTAATCTTAAATTGAAACAAAAATATTTTTAAAAGCAACATCTCGCGTTGAGCATTTCAAAGCAAAGTATCCATCGACCCCTCTTCCTCCCCAGCCAATTGTTACCAGGTGGGAAACTTTGGTTGGAAGTTGTTTCTTACTACGCCAAAAACTTTGAACATTTTGAAGATGTTGTGAATGATCTTGATAGCTCGGATGCCGTTGCCATTAAAAATATAAATATAATCAGTTCCAACTACCGTTTCCTGCGCGATACAATTGTATAGATTGAAGGAAAAAACACGTTAAAAAAAAAACAAATCGATTTAATTGAAATAGTTTTTCAAAAATTAGTGCAGTTGAAGGACCATTTGGTGCAGCAATTCAAAAAAAAAAAAATAAAAAACTGGATATTGTTCTAGAAAAAAATTAAGGTTTTGCAAAAATAAAAAATATTTACAAGGAATTTACACTGAGTTGTGTCGATGAGAATTACATTGAGCCCTTAATACGTCAATAAATATGTTCTTTAAAGAGCATTTCAGGGACCGAATCGTCAAAGTTTTACGTTTGAAAATTTGAGAGAAAGCTTAATAATTTATTCGAATAAAGCATACGAAAATTTTGAAGATTAGATGTAATGCAATAATGGATGTAATTCAAATTCTGTGCTATTTTTAATATTTTTTTTTCTATTTTAATTGAAATGAAGAATTTTATTTTTCTGTTTTTATTGATATAATTTTGTTTGAGTTTGTTATATAAACCTTAATACTATGTTTTTCCCATACAGATGGTTCGCAAGGGATATGGTTTTAAATGCATATCTTAGGTGAATATTTTACATTTTTAAGAGCATATTTTAAGCGCATATTTTGCATTTTTAAGCGCATGAAAATCCTAGCCCTACTTATAAACAATAAAAATCTGTACCGAGGTGGTAAATAAAATGTACTTTCTTCGGCGAAAAATTATTTGGTTTGAAGTTGTCTATTCTTTTTATTTTTGTTTTTTTTTTTTTTTTGTGTAGTTGTTTGAGTTATGTATCTGTCAAATTAAGGGTCATTCAATGTAAATTCGCTTGGGTTCTGTTGTAAAACCCACATTAGTTAGAAGAGTTGTCTAACGTGTTTAAAATTATAAAAAAGTTAGACAAAGTCTCCTAGCTAAACGACTGCGTTAAGTAAAGTTGGTTTTATTCCTTAAACGGGGCACGTTTAAAATTTTGCGCCATAGTATCTTTTTTTTTAGTGCCTTGCTCTACCTACAACCTACATTTTAATAAAATAAATTAAAAGTACATACCTACCTTGAATTGTTTGAGAAAACGATCTCAAGAAAATAGCTGATACGCAAAGAAATGTAAATGATGTCGATGCCTTATCCATTATTACTTGCAATTGTCAGCTTAAAAATTATACACCACTTATTTTTATTGTTGCCGGTTATTTGTTGGTATCTGAAAAATG
Organism: Chrysotoxum bicinctum; assembly: GCA_911387755.1. Taxonomy (NCBI): domain Eukaryota; kingdom Metazoa; phylum Arthropoda; class Insecta; order Diptera; family Syrphidae; genus Chrysotoxum; species Chrysotoxum bicinctum. Next base: position 109,549,638 of record OU426988.1, read on the forward strand.
CGTTCAATTATTATATGTATGTATATATTTATTTCTGTAAAAAAATAAAACATTCCCAATATAGTAATATATTAAAATTATTAAAATGATATTAAAGAAAACTGTTTATAAGAAATAAAAACCTTTCTTAAGCAAATACATATGAATATATGCAAGAACAAAAATTATAAGTAGTTGTAGCGGTTTCTTCAAAAAATATGCTCTTATAAAAGGTGGTTAAATCTTAAGGGCCGATGTTGATTTTGAATAAAACACAAATTATTTACGAAATTATTGTAATTTCTTTCTATTATGATAATATTGGCGTGGTTCAATTATGTATGGAACAAAATATCGGCCAAATGGCCGCCGCGACCTCGGCGGCACACCTCCATCCGATGGTCCAAATTTTCGATGACGCTGAGGCATAATTGAGGTTCTATGCTGTTAATGTGCCGAATTATCTCATCCTTTAGCTCTTCAATTGTTGCTGGCTTATCGACGTACACCTTTTCTTTTAAATAACCCCAAAGAAAGAAGTCCAACGGTGTCAAATCACATGATCTTGGCGGCCAATTGACATCGCCACCACGTGAGATAACACGGCCATTCAATTTGTCGCGCAAAAGAGCCATTGTTTCGTTAGCTGTGTGGTAAGTGGCACCATCCTGTTGAAACCACATATCGTTCACATCCATATCTTCCAATTCGGGCCATAAAAAGTTCGTTATCATTTCACGATAGCGAACACCATTCGCAGTCACTGCCTGACCGGCCTTATTTTGGAAAGAATACGGCCCGATGATGCCGCCAGCCCATAAACCGCACCAAACAGTCACTCTTTGTGGGTGCATTTGTTTTTCGACAATCACTCTTGGATTATCATTCGCCCAAATGCGGCAATTCTGCTTATTGACGAATCCGCTGAGGTGAAAATATGCCTCATCACTGAAGATGATTTTCTTCGAAAATTGATCATCCACTGTTGGGCGATTCCATTATAGCGGGTGCAACATTTAGACTCATTTGAAGTACAGTTAATAAAAAAATAAGCAAAATATTTAATGATATTATTACTTGAAGGGATACATTTTCACCTATTTATTTTTAATCCATTTAGAATTCTAAAATACAAATAGATATGTATGTATGTTAGAAGTACTCCATCTTCATCGATATCGGTTAAGGATAACCCCATATATTTTAGAGCATGGATCTACTTTTAATATAGAGGGCTCAAAAGACCTTGTTGGAGATTTAGAATTTAATGCTTCGTCTTCTGACTCAATAAAAACATCGAAAACTTAACTTCACGAATGCTCATGGTCTTTGTACTCTTCTCGATTCTTAACTTCCGACTTAATCGATTTCACATCTTTTATATCCGGCACTTTTGTGCTAATATTATCCCTTTTATAGAAATCACCTGCCGTCCTTTAGTTTTTTAGGCTTTGGCGGAATCAGTTTTTTTTTAAATACATTTTTTACTACTTCATCTACGTTAGTGGGACTCCTTGGGCGATTACGTTTCACTTGTGCGTATTTTTCTGTCTACAGGGACTGATGTAATGAGTGTCTGCCTTTTTTTGTGTTGCCTGCATTTTTTCGTTTTGTCTGATTCTGGTCAGAATTTTAAAATTTGTATCTGCCTTCATTTTCCCTTTCAATACATCTCTCCACATTAAGTTTCTACGTCCTGTTTCTGCATCAAGCTCAGCATATTTGTTAATTTTTTGTCAATTTTTTGTAATTTGTCAATTTTCTTTTTCTTGTTTCACTTCCATATAACCATATATTTTTATATAAAAAAGAACAAAATATTATATTAGACAGTTAAAAAAAAAAAACGTGAAGAGCAGAAATTATTATTCAAAGCATATTTTATCAATAAAATACAATAAATCACGTTATAATGTTAGTAGTCAATAAGTTGCACCCGCGATCTTAATATTGGGATCGCGGGTGCAACCAATTTAAATCAACGTTTTTTATCGTTAAACGTACAATATATTCCTAATAAAGACTGATTTAATTTTAGTTTTGTTTTCTTCTTACATTTGGAAAGTTTCAAAACGCTAGCACTTTATTTCTGCCAAAAAAGTAAACTTTTATATCTTTTATATCGCGGGTGCAACAAACTTACAATGGCTAGGTATTTGCAATAAATAATGCTAAAAATATAATAACGAATTCGTACATGTTTTTATGCAAACGATTAAATGGCATGTTGTTTCATACGTCGTTTGAGTAAAGCATAACTTAAAACTGTCGGAAATAGCTATTTTGAGCGTATGTTACCAGTTGTAATAATTGCAGTTCGTCCCGACTCTTCGTATGATAATGTTGCCAAGCGCAAACAAAAATGTTCTCTATAAGTTAGGTCTCAGTTTTTGTTTTTATTATTAAATATAGTACGAGTATTTCTACTTTCAATATTTATCAAAAAAAGTAAAAAATATTGTAGTTCAAAAATTGGTGTCAAAAATCGTCTATAGCGGAATCGCCCTGTTGCAATTTCTTGCCACCATTCTGACCATTGACGACGCTTGAAATGATCAAGAGGCTTTAGTTCTTGAGTCAATTGCACCTTGTAAGCATGTAAATGCAAGTCTTTATTCATAATGTTCATCAACGACGAGCGTGAGAGGTGCAATTGTTGGGCAAGACGGCGAGTTGAGTTGGACGGCTCTTCAGCCACACTATCGCGAACAGCAGCAATATTTTCTGCAGTACGAGTTGTACGGGCATGTACTGGTGTTTTCACATCTCCTACAGACCCGGTTTGCTCAAATTTTTGCACGATTTTTCCGATTGTACGCACATTTGGGCAATTAAATTGACCGAACAAATCACGAAGTGCACATATGCATTTTGATTTGAACGTACATTTTCATAATAAGCCTGAATAACTTTAACGCGTTGCTCGATTGTGTATCTTTCCATGGTTCAAATTGAGTAAGTCTGAAATTGAGAAATGTCAAATCTCCTACAGACCCGGTTTGCTCAAATTTTTGCACGATTTTTCCGATTGTACGCACATTTGGGCAATTAAATTGACCGAACAAATCACGAAGTGCACATATGCATTTTGATTTGAACGTACATTTTCATAATAAGCCTGAATAACTTTAACGCGTTGCTCGATTGTGTATCTTTCCATGGTTCAAATTGAGTAAGTCTGAAATTGAGAAATGTCAAATGAAATGCAGAAAAAAACTGGACGTTTAGGTGTGGTTCACATTCAACATCGGCCCTTAAAATTTAACCACGCTTTATAAGAAATTTTTCATGTTTAAGAAAAAATTTTGGTACGCTAACTTTAATTTTTTATTATTATACAAATAAAAATTAAATTTCAAAAAAAAAATATTGACCCGTTTTGAGACATCGAATTTAACAAAAAAAAAAAAAAAATATTTCTTTTTTCCAAAAATTTATAAAATATTTTTTTTTTTAAGTTTTGAATGCAATGTTTTTCAAACTTTTTAGAGACTTCTGTATAAAAAAAAGAATAATTTAAATCCGTTATGCCTATAGTGAGAAATTCGAATTCGAAAAACTGGTTGTATGGTAGGTACAGTCAGTAATATCTTAATTTAATTTTTTTTTTTTATCAAATTATTGATCGTAATCAAGAGAACAAAAATTTGATGTAAATTCTAGGAGCCGTTTTCTAGAAGTATTGGATTTTCAAAAACACTTTTTTCGACTTTTGTATTGGGGGTACCGTTACTTTTAGATAAAATAAAATTTTTGTTCTCACATCTTGTAGACTGTATTAAAAAAATTTAATTCTCACGTTTTAAGAAAATCTATTGCGTTTTAAGAAAAAAATTTTGGACCTGCCAAAAATCAAATTAGAAAATACTGGTTTACATTTTAGTAAAAAAAAATGTTATATAATTTATTTATGACTTTATTAACCTTTAATTTTTGACAATGCTAAAATTTTGTAAACACCAAGCTAGCAGGACTAAGTCGAAGAAAAATAATAAAATAATTAACGAATATGAACTAACATGTTAAAATGTAAGCTTAAATATGTTTGTCTGTTTTAATTTCGCAAAATAGACAGATTTTGAAGAAATTTTTCTTATTTTTGTGCCAGGGAAAAGTTTTTTCGATGTATTTTCGACTGTTGAGCAATCGCTGAAGATATGTTTAATGGTGAGCGTTTCATTTTTGGTGTAGATTGCAGTTGGGTGGATGGTTCTATGATGGTTTCCTAAGCGGGGACGGAGATATATTTTAATTTTTTTCACGAGCAGTTGGTGTGATGTGGAATTTTTTTAAACTTTGGGATTAACTTGGACGTAGTGCACAGCAAAGCATTCCAATGTATATATTTACTTCTTTTCTTGTGTCTTTGTTGTTTGACCGATGTTTTTGCAGCTATATACGCTTCTTTGTTGCCTTTTATGTACTGATCAATATAAGTTTGATTTCAGTTTTGTATCGGATCACTTTGATATATGATATATGATTTTTAATAAGAACCAGGTGGCAGTGAAAACGTCTGGATAGATTTGGCCAGAATTCGTTTTGCGATATGCCATTAAGTTGGAGTTTAATGAAACTTTCCAGTTTTTTTTTTTTTTTAATTCGGCTAGGTAACTGTTCCACCAGGAGACATATTTTTGTTTGTTAGCAGCGTAGTGGGTCTGATGTATGGCAAGATTGGCTGCATGATATACCGCTTTTTGAAGTATGGCTATTTCGTTGTTTATACAAGGTGATGGACCTACACTCCACAGTTGAACTTTGATCGTCAGAGTTGTGCTTTGAGTGTTTGTTATTTTTGATTTTTGAGTTTTGTGTTGTATTAACCAATATTTATGGGCTAAAAAGAATTTCTTTGACGTGTACGTCCATTCTGTTCAGTACAAACCAACTGTTTTTCAACTAAAAGAAACACAGGTTGGTGCGATTACTATAATCTTTCATAATTTTGTTTGCCATCACGGCCTTTTTGTTTATGTTAAATGTGATGTTGCTTGCCAGATCCTTCCTCAATAGGCACATTGTTCTCATACCAACTTCAAATTAAAGTGTTTTATAGAATTAATAAACACGTCCTTAGTGTTTCAGGTATTTGAAATGAATGAATATAAATCTTTATTTTTCGATTTCAATAAAATAATTAATTTAAGTTACATAAAACAGCCAAGAATATTTCAATCCTCACTAAAATTAAATAATTAACCTAGTCCCATTAATGTATTAAATATATAGAAACTTTAGGTGCAAAAAAAAGGTTTTGTTAAAATGTCAGCAATCGTTTTATCTGAAGAAACCTTTTTAAGTTTCATTTTATTATCGACAATAGTATCTCGAAAAAAATGGTGCCGGACATTTGTATGTTTTGTTCGTTGATGACAGTTTTCATTGATTCCAAACTGAACCGCTCCATGATTGTCGCAAAAAAGATCGATTGCTTTAATCTGTTTATTAAAAATTTCTTCTTCCAATCCTTTGATCCAAAGTGCTTCTTGGACAGTGGTGCCTATTGCAATGTATTCTGCCTCTCATGTAGACAGTGATCCCCAGGAAATAGCGCCATTTCGCTTTAAGAATATTATATATATCCACTTACAAATTTTCTTTCATCCTGGTCATTTGCAAAATCAGCATCACAATAAACCTATACTTTGGAATCTTGATTGTCATGTTTCTTATAAATTAATGATAAGTTTATTGTTCCTTTTAAGTATCTCAGAATTTGTTTTGCAGCTAACCAGTGTTCTTGTCCAGGATTGTTATTAAATCTGCTCAAAATATGTATATCTGGTTGCGTTAACTGAGCTGCAAATAATAAACTTCCGATAAGTTCTTGGTAGGGGATTTTCGTCATCTCAAATTTATCTTGGTCACTTGTCGGGCATTGTTCTTTTGACAATTTAATATTTACATCCATTGATGACGAAAATGAAAACGTCTGGATATTTAATCAATCCAAATTCTAATAAGACTTGGTTTAGTTTAATGTTCCACATTCAAGCGGATTGCTTAAGGCTATAAATGGGTTTATTGAACTTTAAAACCATTCCTTTCGAACTTTATTACCATCTGGAGCATGTAAATAAATTTCTTCATTAAGATCGCCTTGTAAAAACGCTGTGGTGGCATCTAAATGATCTATATACATATTAAAATTCAAAACTTGAGCAAGAAGATATCTTAACAAACTATATCGCATCACAGGTGAATATTATGTTTCTTGAAAATTTATACTGTTTCGTTACGCACAACCTCTCGCAACTAATCTTGCCTTATATCTCAATATATCCCCTTTTTCATTATGCTTAATATTAAAAACCCATTTCGTAGTTAGAGTTTTCTTAACTCTCTTCTTAGGTAAATCTGTGATATTCGAAGTTTTGTTCTCAATTTGTGGCTGATCATCTTTAATAGCTTCCATCCATTCTTCTCTGTTTATACTGTTAGTAGCTTTATCATAATTCATAGGAAGATTTTCAATATTATGGTTCGCCATAAAGGTTATATAGTCTGTCATATCTGGTGGTTTACATAGTCTAGGAATTTGAATTTTATCTTCATTGTTATCGTCACTAGAACTGCTTTCTAATGATTCAAAATTATCTGACTCAGATGTTTGAGGTAATTGTTTTTCGGCTTCAACCATTTCGTCATCTTCTTCATTCAAGTTGTCAATAGTAATGTTTTTTTCTCCAACAATAGTGTCATCTTCTTGATTCACATTGTCAATAATAGGATTTCTTTCTAGACATATCCTTACTAAATCCTGATTATTTTACTCGTTATTCTCGTCATTTTTCGTTTCTTTATTTTTACAGTTTGAGAAATACATTTGATCTTCTGAGAATATTACGTCTCGGCTCGTATTTATCTTTCTTGTTATTGGGTTATAAATAATAGCATAATACATTTTCCTGATTTTGGATCCCACTTCTTACATTTTTCTTTTGGTACCAAAACCATCGCTATATGTTGCTATGCATAGCCTTGAAGTTTTAAGGCATGCTCCACAGAAAATTTCCATTTATGAAAATTATCTCTTCCTGTTAATTTTTCAAAATCAGTAGATTTTTCCATTTCTTATTTTTCTTTATTCAACTTCGCTACATGGGTCCATAACCTATTGAATTAATAAACACGTCCTGAGAGTTTCAGGTATTCGAAATGAATGAATATAAATCTTTATTATTCGATTTCAATAAAATAATTAATTTAAGTTACATAGAACAGCCAGCTAATAATAAACAAAGCAAGTAAATTTAATTTTCAATTTAAACATGTTTCATTTACAGAAGTCCAAATTTTGACAGTAAGTCAACTCTTAATGAGTTTGATAAACTGTCTGATTCCATTTCCCGAATTGTTTCCTTGTACCCTCAAACTGAAGTCGTTATTGCGGGCGACTTCACAATGTAAGTTGGCTCCTTTATTCAAGATAGACAACATGCTCTCCATTCGGCGCTTCGGACCATTGTGTATTATGAGCTAATCTCTCATGTCCCCATTCATCCAGATGAATAGAAGCATCCCAATCCCACTAGGAGCGTCTGGCAATACGAGAAAGCTAACTGAGATGGTCTGAATAACAGTTTTCAAACTTTTAACTGGTCACTTATGCTTCCTCGGTAGTGACGCTGATGTGAGTGCTGATATGCTCACTGAAGTGATTTTTCTTGAGATGCGTATTTTTATTCCTAACAGAATTAAGAGTATAAATCCTAAAGAAAAGTCTTGGTTCGATACAAGCTGTAAACAAGCTATCAGGTTTAGATAAGTAAGTTTCCGCTCTTACAAAGCCAACCCAACAGAAGATAAACATGTCAGACAATATTGCGACGCTGTTATAAAAAGAACCAAATTCGTATATGACCAAAAATTAAGCCACGAAAACTTTGCAATCTTCCAAAGGCAGTAGATATTTCTGGTTATTTGTCAAGATCGTAAAAAATTCAACTTCATCTTCGGTTTCAACGCTCATTTACAATGACAACCCGGTAACTATCTCTTTAGATAAGGCAAATGTACTTTGCTGCTAGCTCTACGTTGCCTGATAGCAACATTGCCCCTTCTGTACTTGAGCTTGAACGTAAGTCATTCAATAAGAAAGGTATATTTTCGTACTCGTACAGTTGCAAGAGTGCTTCGAGATCCTAATATAAATAAAACTTCTGGTCCTGATGGTATACCCACCATTCTTTTGAAGAGATATTTATCATCGCTGGGAAAACCATTGCGTAGGCTTTTCCATCGCTTCTACATCTTTTCTGGAAAATGGAAAGCATAATTTGTCCAGCTTGTCCCTAAAAAAGTCGACCCTTACTCCTCCTATCGACCAATTGCACTTACGTCCCTTCTTTCCAAGGTCATGGAATTTTTGATAAATCATCAGCTCAAGAAATATCTCGAAGAATACTTCTTCTTGACCCGCAATACGGCTTTCGCAGCAATCGTTCCACTGGTGATCTGATGGCATATCTCACCGAAGAGTTGAATAGATCTTTACATTGTTTGGAGAAAGTAAGATTATTGTGCTTGATATTTCTAAGGCATTTGATAGATTTTGGCACCAGGCTCTCTTATCGAAAATACGTGAGTTTGGTATCAACGAAACCTGTTGAAATTTGTTTTTAAATCCAAAACAAAATTTCTTGGAAATTTGAATACACAATACTATCCAAACTTAAGAGTAGGTGTCCGTTGAAAAAATAGGTTAGATTTTTGCGCAAAACTGTATAGCTTTCACAATTTTACGAATATTTGAATGAAACAAACGTTTATCGATTATAAATATATTGCTTGTAATAATATTTGCGTGACTTAAAAAAAAAAAATAAAAATTTCTTTGTGCCTCAAATCCGACAGACAAATGAAAAATCATAAAATTTTTAACGATGTTTACGCCAACCAATGAGAAGTGCAGTGAATGCACTGCATGACATAACTTCTAAAGTAATAAAGGTAACGAAATAAAATTAGCTTTTCTACAAACCTTATACAATATGTGAAGTAAATTTATTTTTTTTATTATTATTCTTACAGCAACTTTTTAGCTATTGAAAACGAAAAAATATTCTTTTATTTTCAAATGTCTTGCAATTTTGGCCGGGAAATCGAACATATATTTTTTTATTTTTCGAAATATTGTTTATATTCAAAGGATAACATATCAAGGAGTTAGCCACGGTCTTAAAAAAATTATAATTTTTCTTTTAACATATTTAAAAATGCAATCAATATGACAATATTTGTCATGTCGTTGTGAGTGCATGATAACCAATACAAATGCCACTTATTTTTTTTATTTTTGTTTCTTCCCTCACGATTTTTTTAATATTAATTATGGAAAATTTATTAATTTTTACTAAAAAAGCTTTGATCACGCACACAAATAAGTTAGCTTCAAAAGAATTCCACTGGGTGGTGTGGTGATGCATTCTCTTTTTCCCAAATTTTCTTATAATAAAAGAATTTATGTGCAGTCAGTGACGAATTCTACATAATAGTCCTGAAAAGTGTTAATCAAAGTTTATGGCCAAAAATAAATCATTTAGGTTATTAAGTAACATACTAGTATTTATTTATCAATATAAAAAAAAAGAAATGATTTCCGCAGAATTATGTAATGAATTTTTTTTTTAATTGCCCGCACTCAAGGGGTAATTACCACCCTTAAATTGGTTAACACAGTGCGAGTGTTAGGAAAACAAGGAAGGGGTTAAAAGGAAATAACGATGCACATTAGTTTTAAATTTCTAAATATTACAATAAGAAGGAAAAATAGAGCTAGGTAGAGCGTTCCACATTCGTGTAGTCCGACTGAAAAAAGAATCTCTGTATTTCACAGTACATCCGAAGTTGGACTCAAGGAAGGGTAAATTAATGAGCATTCCTAAAAGCGCGAGTATTGCGGTTAAATTTTTTAAGGGGAGGAATGCAACTGGCTATTTCACTAGAACATTGTTTATAGAAGTAACGGTAATATTAAGAATGCAAGAAACATTTCGGCGGTGCTCTTGTAAATGTTTCGTTATATTTCTCTTTTTTGAATTCTATCTAAGAGACTCACATACGGAGAACTGAGACTTGTTCAGTTTACTCAATGCAAGCACCGCTCAAAGGGCAAAAGGGGAGGGTTTCGCTTTAACGATAAAAGACAGTATTGAGTTTTTGAAGCAATAAATTCTATACGGTTTTTATTCCCCAATGGACAATGCTGTCTGTTAAGTAAAATTTACAACTAATGGATATGAATTATTTTATTTTATTGTCAAAAATGCAATTTGAATTAACAAAACAAACACAGCTTTTTCTAAACAATTGTAAACTAAATGTCAAATCCATACAATCCGATAAGAAACAGAAGCAGGTGGAACAATTCCGAACACGTCTATCTGTTCTCATCGATCAAATAAGGCGCTGCAGTGAGTTTGTTTTGAGAGTTGAGAAGAATCCCGACTTAACCTCAGTTCCTGAAATCAAAATCGGACATGAGGCATTGATGGAATCATTTACGAACTTTCAAAAAATTCAATTTAAAATTGAAGAATGTGATTCTACAGAGATTAAAACAACAACTCGATCGGATAACGAGGAATCATATTAGTCCACATCGTCATCGCTACAAGTGATGTTAAATAAATTGGAAGGCCCTGCTTTGGATTCATCATCGTCATTTAACATAACTTAAAACAGGTTTGATCCATTTAGACTTCCAAAAATTGAACTTCCTATTTTTACAGGCGACATAACCACGTGGATGTCATGGTTTGAGACATTCAGCTCTCTCGTTCACCACAACCTACACCTCAAAAATATTTCCAAATTTCATCATCTAGTTAGGAAACTAGGAGAAGCAGCGAGATCTTCGATTGATGGACTGGAAATTGTGAAAGAAAACTATGAAGAGGCTCTGCAGAGGCTAAAGGAACGCTTTGAAAATAAGCGCGTCATTGCTCCAGAACACCTCCATCGCATCTTTCATTTATCATGCGTTACGAAACCTTGTGCTGAGGAGTTGCGGAATTTAATGGACAAAAACAACAACCATTGAACCTGTCTGAGGAATATGAAACGTCCCGTCGATCAATGGGATGATCTTATTGTGTATTTGTTGACATCAAAAGTGGACAGCTTTACTGCAAATCGCTGGAATGAAGAATCACCTGTCGATCGATTACCAACCCTCTTAGAGTTCAATGTATTCATAAAAAAGGTGCCAAATAATAGAAGGTAACATCTTGGATAACTCATTATATAACGCAATTTCACTCAAGAAGAGTACTAATAGTAAGGGAAGTCCCATTAATCAACGTTATATACAAAGGTCTTAAATTACAATCGAAATCAAATGTTTATTCGGTCTCAAATCTGGTTACTTCATTTATAAGTGCTTTAAATTTTTGAATTTATCTATCTCTGAACGTCATGATCAAATAACGGAATTTCACCTGTCTGAAAATTGTCTAAAAACAGACCAACATACATTATCTAATTGTGGTGCTAGTGGTTGTCACAATCTGTGGTCAAAGACATGACACTTTTTTGTACTGTGACAGTACTCTGTCGTCAAACCCCGTCCTCGAGGATCCAACGACTTCACATTTGGATTCGAACGCAGCTGTATTTGATCCCTCCTCCTCAAGTGTTGATTTTAAAAATAGTCTCACGTCAGCATCTAATGAACAAAGCCCAAACTCAAATACACTTCTTGCTACTACTTTAATTAACGTTTATAATAGCATAAATAAATAAGTTCCATGCCGCGTATTGTAAGACTTAGGATCTCAATTAAATCTTACCAATAAAAACTTTTCTCGCCTTCTCAGACTTAAAATGCTAAAAACAAATCAATTAATTAAAGGAATAACGCAGAGCTTCTCGTCTTCACAGTTTTAAAGCTCTTTAACCTTTACTTCAAGATCATCAGAATTCAAAACTACTGTCGAAGTCTTTATTTTAAAAAGATTAACTAATAATATTCCTGAACACAATATTGATATCTCTAACTGGAACATAGCAAAAAGTATTACATTATCTGATCCTCTATTCCATGTCTCACAAAAAATTGATTTTGTGTTAGGCGCTGAAGTATTCTTTGATTTGATGTCCATCGGTCAAATTAGATTGGGATCTAATCTCCCAATTCTTCAAAAAACTACACTTGGCTGGATAGTTTCAGGACCATATCAACTGAGTCAGGATAAAATGTTATACAGACAGATAGATTACCCTTTTTTCCAACTCAATTTTTCGAACTCAAGCAATTTTCAGAAATCGAGCATGAAAATGACACGATTAACAAGAAATATGAATTTAAAGGTCCAGAATTAGAGTGCGAGAAACACTTTGAAAATAACTTTTCTAGACTAGATAATGGTAGATATCAGGTTCGATTACCTTTAAAATCAAACTCTTTGAAGTTGGGTGACTCATTTTCTCAAGCTCTGAACAGATTTAAATATTTGGAAAAATGATTACACAAATAGTTAAGAGTATTCTGCTGTCATAAATGAATTTATAGAATTGAATCATATGGAAGTTGCACCAAAAATACATTCCCGTGAATTTGACCTTGACGCGGTGGGAAGGCTTACGTACTTTTTTCTACCCCAGCAATCCAGCTGCGGTAGCAGAGACAACAAACAAAATTCAAAAACCCAATTATGAACCATGAATAAAGCTAACGAAAAAGATAAAATTCGAACGGGGATATACGTTCAAATGTCGGCAGGAGTCGCGACTGCCGGCACGGGCTTGGCCTCTAACGAGGATAAGTCGCCAGCGACTATAATAGCTTTAGAAGGCGAAGCGGCTATCAAGCCTGACACAGTTTGCGGAACAACTGTTAAGACAGGGTCCGCGGGCTGCAGCAGGACTGATAAGCTACGCTCCATTGGTAGTACTACCATCAAACCCAAACCCCACTTGAGTTGTAAGGCGCCCTTGAGAAAAGGGTCTGCTGCAACCACTACGGTCAGCGACAGTACGTCCAGAAAACCCCACTTCAGTGGTAAGGCGCCCTTGAGAAAAGGGTCTGTTGCAACCACTATGGTCAGTGGCAGTACTACCAGCAAACCCCATTTCAGTGGTAAGGCGCCCTTGAAAAAAGGGTCTGCTGTAACCACTACGAGACATCCCCTATCGCAAAGCGCTCGCGAACTGCGGAATACTAAGAGGATCATCAAAAGACTAGGTAATAAACTAGAAACTAATGGTGACTCAAAGCAGGAAGCATCGCTAGCATGGGCCAAAAGCGTCATTGCTAAACAGCAAGATGCTGAGACCAGCGGTAACTCCACGTCAAAGCGACAAAGGTCCATTGAGGGAACCACTTCGGAACCCAAGCGCCCCAAAGTGCAGAAGACCAGCACGGCATCAACTGCGTTAAGGAAGGATGATCTTTCTTTTAGCGATGCGCTAAAATCAAACATAATTGTAGCAGTCATCGACAGAAGCGATATCGATGGCAAGATCTCAGTAGATCGCTGGGCAGTGGTAACAAGAGAGCTCCCGGTACGCTCCCTGGACATCATGAAAGGCAATTCAGGACCACCCCCAGTTATTAGAGATAACGGCTGGCACCGAGACCAAGTAAAGCTTATCTCTTGTGGAGATCAGAGATCTTGCGATCTCTATAAGCTTGCTGTCAGCAAATTAGGAGAGATCTGGACAGGCGCGAAGCTCGAGGTTGTTGCTAGAGAGCAAATCCCTACAAGGCCAAGGGCAATCATTGTAGTGAATAAAGAGTCCTTGGCTCCTCTACTGGCAACCAAAGGTGTGATTGGGTACGGATTTTTCTTCGATTACTCTGAAGGTATATAAAAAAGATGAGGGTAACACCATTCCTCCACAACAAATAGGTACTTCCACAGTCGAAGAATCTGCGGTAGACATCGACCCAGCAATGGAAATTGATGATCCCAGCAGCTCTGAAGTGAAGACCACAAATATCGCCGAAAAGGCTCCTGAAAATGTCGACAGTCTCTCCGAGAAGGAAGCTGAAGACTCCGTGAGGAAGGTTCTTCTGAGTGAAGACGAACCCATTGGCTCGGACTCTGAAGCCGAGCTACTGGATTCGTCCTCTGAATCGGAAGACCTGAATCAAACCATGTTGGGGGTTGGTCTGGATGAGTGTAGCCAAAATGCTGCAACTACTACTACAAGGCTTCGGCCTCACTTCTTCTCCGTCTGCACAAGAACCGAGAGGATATAGTCCTGATCCAGGAACCATGGATTGCCAAATCTAGAATTCAGGGACTCAGGACTCCTGGTTACTACTTGCTGTATGCATCGGACAAAGGTGAACCCAGATCCTGCATATTAGTTAAAAGTAGTTCTAATGTATATTTACTCCCTGATTTCAGCGATCGAGATATAACCGCCGCCAGACTACACACCAAAAATGGGACGTACTGGATAGTGTCGGCATATCTTGGCCACGACAACCCTGGCCCTCCTGGCGAAACGCACAAGAGGATCATCGCTGAGGCAAAACGGCAAAATATCAGCCTCCTTATTGGGTGTGATGCTAATGCCCATCACACTGTTTGGTCAGTAACATCGGTAATGAACCTACCTTTGTTACCAGAAACCGACAAGAAGTGCTAGACATCACTCTTGTCTCTGACACTATATATCAAATGATAACGAATTGGAAAGTATCAGAGGAACACTCATTCTCAGACCATAGATACATTCAATTCAGTTTAAATGATGTACCCACCACACGGCCAGTTTTTCGTAATTATAGGAAAACAAACTGGCAAACGTATAGATTTATTCTGAAAAGATCGCTTACAGCCGAATCTCTAGATATCCCCTCCAACACCTCAGATCTAGATAACAAAGTCAATGATCTGACACTAACCCTGAACAATGCAATGAATAGTTGCAGAAAACTCTTCAATCGAGCTAAATACACAAAAGAATCCTCAGATTGGGACTTATATAAAGAATCCTTAAAGATTTGTAAGAAACAATTGATGACAAGCAAAAGATCTTCATGGAGAAACTTCTGTAATAAAATAGAAGATATTTCTGAAGCATCCAGATTGAGGAAAATCCTCTCAACAAAATCCAGTCATGCCAAGTTCTTTAAAAATGTTAAATGGCTCCTGGACAAATTCATGTGAAGAATCACTCAATTTGCTACTTGACACTTCCCAGGTACTCGTAGCTCGCAAAACTTTTGCAACATTAACTCATTAGAGTCAAATAACAAAGGTATAAAGATCCAAGGGTTGATAACAAGGGACAAACTAAAATGGGCAATTAACAGCTTCGATCCATACAAATCGGCGGGACCAGACGGTATGATACCAGCCGAACTGCAAGTTGCTTTAGACATTATCTTACCCACGTTAGAGATAATAATGAACAGTTGTCTAAAAAGAATACACTCTGTGGCATTGCTAGATATAGAAGGCGCCTTCAACAATGTCGACAGCGCTACAATAGCGAAGACACTGCAGAATCTCAATGTGGATAGCTCACTTGGTAACCTTACGGAACTAGGTAGCTTTACTACGAGAAGGTCAGTCAGGAGAGGAACCCCACAATGTGGAGTCCTATCTCCACTTCCATGGAACATGGTAGTTAATGATCTGCTAATAGACTTAGAAGAAGAGGGATTCAAAGTGATTGCATACGCTGACGATATTGCCATTGCCGTATCAGGAAAGCATCCTCAAGTTTTAACAGAACTCAAACAAACCGCTCTCAACAAGCTACTAAAATGGACAGATCGATGTGGCTTAGGTGTTAACCCCCACAAGACTGAGCTAGTCCTCTTCACAAGGAAATATAAAATTCCTCAACTAGACCCTCCATCGATTAAAGGTGTTCCACTCACTTTCTCAGATCAAGCTAAATACCTGGGTCTTATTTTAGACAAAAAGTTAAGTTGAAAACCTACTATACAGGAAAGAGTAAGGAAAGCCACGGTAGCTCTCTTTTCTTGTAAAAAAGCCGTAGGGAACAAGTGGGGCTTGTCTCCACAAATTACTCACTGGCTATACACTGCGGTCATCAGACCGATACTCACTTACGGGGTGACCGTATGGTGGACGGCCTTAGATAAAGCGACTAATCGCGATAAACTAAGCAGAGTTCAACGTTCAGCGTGTATGTGCATCAGCGGAGCTCTCCGCTCGACACCTTCCGCTGCACTAGACATACTAATCAACCTGACACCCCAATATATTTACAGCAAACAAATGGCAGCGAGCACAGCCATACGTCTCAAAGCCATCTCTCAATGGACCAATAACTCTATTGGCCACACCACCATTCTGAATTTATTCGGAACTCTCCCAAGTCACTCTGACTACATCACTCCCTATTTGGTTTTCGATAAAAACTTTGAAGTCACCATTCCCTCAAGGTCAGCTTGGGAGGAAGAGGCTTTGACAGATAATAAATCAGTAAACTTTTTTACAGATGGATCGAAGACTGAAAACGGAGTGGGTGGTGGAGTGTACTCAGATGGACTAAACCTTAGTCTCTCCTTCCGCCTACCAAACCATTGTAGCGTATTCCAAGCGGAAATTCTGGCGATAAAGGAAGTATTGTCCTGGCTTAAAGAAAACGTGGTATCTAGCACGGATATCCGTATCTTCTCAGACAGTCAGGCTGCTTTGAAATCCCTCGCATCAGTCTCTGTAAACTCCATTACAGCCCAAGACTGTCGATCGTCTCTGATGGAGATGGCCAAACAGTTTAACATTCACCTATTCTGGGTTCCGGGTCACAGGGACATTCCGGGGAATTGCAAAGCCGAAGAACTCCCCAGAATTGGAACGGAAATGCCTATCTTACCCGAAAAGGCAAATAACATATAGGTATGCCCATAGCTACAAGTAAACTTATGCTGAAACGAATCGCTCTGGAACAATCAAACACAAGATGGCTTAATACTACCACTTGTATGGCGACCAAATAAATCTGGCCTAAACTGGATCTGAAACGGTCAAATGTCTATTGTCCCTCAGTAGATCTCAGATCAGCTCCGTCATAGGTGTGATAACTGGACACTGTCTCATAGGTAGACACGCCGCACGTCTCGATGTGCTATCAAACGATTTTTGCAGGAGTTGCTTGGACGAGGAGGAAGAGGAGACAATCCCACACCTTCTTTGTACATGCCCTGCTCTCTCTTATAGACGCAAACTTCATCTAGGAGAACATTTCTATAATGAACCAAGCGATCTCATAAACAAAGATATTAAAAGTCTCCTTTGCTTCATCAGAAGCTCCAAATGGTTTTAACTAGTAGGAAACCTTTTTGTTCCCTATTAGATCGTGGTATCACAATGGACCTCTAATGGTCTAAGTGTGTCAGACGCTTTAATCACAGCCACTTTAACCTAACCTAACCTGCACCAAAAATAGACTTCTCTAAGCCCCACTTCTTTTTTCCTCACCATCATTGTGTGCTGCATGAAGTTTAACCACTAAAATGAGAGTTGTATTTGACGGCTCTGCAAAAACTACAACGGGAACATCTCTCAACAATACTCTTCTCACTGGCCCAGTTCTTCAAAACGATTTATTTTCAATTTTAATTAAATTTTAATTTTTTGCTTTCGTCTTTACGGCTGATATATCAATGATATATCGTCAGATTATTTTACATCCAGCTGATCGCTGCTTTCATCTTATTCTCTGGAGAGAGAATGAAATTGTTGAGGTGAAAACATATCAACATGTGGAACCGCTCCCGCCTCCTACTCAGCCACAAAAACATTACAACAACTGTCCGTCGATGAGGGTAATCATTTTCCTAATGCTGCAAGGGCTGTATGGATTTTTATGATGATGATTTATTAACTAGTGCGGCAACGCTTGAGCTTGCTTTAAGGTTAAAATCCGAGTTGATGCAATTGTTATACAAAGGAGGATTTATATTGCGAAAGTGGTGCTCCAATGACAATAAAATTTTGAAAACGGTGAATGAGGTTGATAGGGAGCACTTTTTTAGAATTTCTGATTCCAATGCGATTAAAACTTTGGGAACATTTTGGGAATCAGCATCCGATAAGCTGCTTTATGACTCAGGCGCGGATCCAGGATTTCGTTCAGGGGGGGGCAATTTTTGTGATATTTTACTTAACTTAAAAAAATGGTCCATTTCACTGCATTTCTGTCTTAAAATATTAAAAAGGTATAAACATCGAATATAAAAATAACAAATTATTAAATTGAATTAAGGAAAGCATGTGCAGGTACATATGTATGTAGGTCGTATGTAAATAACTATTAAATAGTAAATCAAACATCTTCGTTTACATTACTTTAGCCCCTTTCAATAATGCTCTGTATGCATGTTTTAAAGTATTAAATAGGAACTCGTACGTATTAAAAATAAAATGCACGACTGGATCGCACGAACTTGCTCTTATGTAAAAGTACTTTGGAATTTAAGATACATTTTATAAATATAAAACATGGATTTAATTAGATAATAATGTTCAACTGCATAAAATTGCCGTCTGGTTTCCGGAAAAGTATGAATTTATGCAAATAAACCTTAAAAAATCGTTTTATTATTAAATAAATTTTTTATATAAGAAATTTCTCTAAAATTTTTCAAGAAAAAAATGTGGGATGCGAATTTTAAGTATTTAATAATATTGGTTTTAGGAAATAATTTCAAAAAATAATCGTTCATAGGTTTTGAAGATATTGATTTAAAAAATTTTTTTTTTTTTTTTTAAACCCAATAAATATTTTTTCGAATATTTTTATATACAATTTTTATATCCTACTAAAAATTTTTGGTTAAAATCCTTAGAGCCGTTAATGAGAAAGTCGAAAATCAAAAAAACGGGTCTATGGCAGGTACCCCTAATAACATTTTGCCCCAAAATTTTTTTTGACCAAAATGTAGTCCATGTCCGTAATATCACACTTAATTTTTTTTATCAAAATCGTTAGAGCCGTTTTCGAGATAAATAAGATTTTGCATTACGGGTGTATGGGGGGTACCCTTAGTTTTGGAGCTAAGAAAAAAATTTCAATTTCTCCTCTAGGGAATCACCGAAGACCCTTAACTACCGAGATTGAAAGAAATAGGTCCAAGGGTTTAGGCTGTAGTGAGAGGTACAGACATACAGACACACTGAAACATGTTTTTTGTATACTAAATTTTCCTTAAAATTTTTATAAGAAAAATTGATATGCCAATTGTTAGTATTTAATAAAATACATTTTAAAACGTAATTTAAAAATTTAATCGTGTATCGGTTTTCAAGATATTGAATTTTCAAAAAAAAAAATTGTATTATTTTTTTAAAAATCCAAAAACTATTTTTTCGAAAAAATTTTTAGTTTATATTTTTTCAAATGCAAAGCAGCTTCTGCATAAAAATGTTGGTTAAAATCGTTAGAGCCGTTGGTGAGAAATTCGAAAATCAAAAAAACCCGTCTATGACAGGTACCCCTAATAACATTTCCCCCCAATTTTTTTTCTGACCAAAGTATAGTCCATGTCCATAATATCACACTTAATTTTTTTTATCAAAATCGTTGAAGCCGTTTTCGAGATAAATAAGATTTTGCATTACGGGTGTATGGGGGGTACCCTTAGTTTTGGAGCTAAAAAAAAAATTTCAATTTCTCCTCTAGGGAATCACCGAAGACCCTTAAATACCGAGTTTGAAGAAAATACCTCAGGTAGTTTAGGCTGTAGTTCAAGGTACAGACATGCAGACATACAGACAGACAGACGGAATTGTCAGACCCACTTTTTTCGTCTTCGCTATCATCGTAATGTCAACTTTGATCAAAATCTCGAGTTTGATTTTTTTTCCAAATGCAGAACTTGCAATATAGTACCTATATCGCAAGTAAAAATGAATAAATTAATTAAAATGAAGGAATTATAGTGTTGTACATGATATACATAGTTCTTAAATACTTAATTCTAATATTTTTGTGTGGCCGGTTTTTGAAAACGGTTTTTTAACAGTTTTGAAAAAAAAATTGAATTTTTTTTTTAAAATCAAAAAATTTTTTTTTTGAAAATTTGAATACACAATAATATTGAAACTGTTGGGGAGCCTTAACATTAAAAAATTATCAAAATCGGTTGTACCGTTTTTGAGAAAATCAAAAACAAAAAAATGGTTCCAAGGGGGGTACCAAAAATAATAATTTTTTGGATTTTTTTTTTTCATTCATTACCTAGGTTTAACTAAATGAAATCTTATGCATTTTTTTTTTAAATCTGTAGGACAGTTTTTGATAAACAAAATATTTATAAAATTTCGAAAAAAAATCGTATGGCAGGTACCGTTATTTTTGCTCTTAAAAAATCAAATCAAAAACCATCCGGGGAAAAGAAAATAAAACCCATATCTACCAAGTTTAAGGAAAATCGGCCTAGCCGTTTGGGCTGTAGTCGAACCGACAGACAGACAGAATTGCGATACCCACTTTTTTGGACTTCGCTATTATCGTAATGTCAACTTTGATCAAAATCTCGAGTTCAATTTTTTTTACGAATGCATAACCTGCCTTATAGTACCTATAAGTCGCAAGTAAAAAGAAAAAAGTGTTATGGTTTTTATAATTATTGTGAAACGAAGAACTGCCCAGGGGGGGGCAATTGCACCCATTGCCCTCCCCCTGTATCCGCGCTTGTTATGACTACCCTGAGAATAAACATAACTCAATTACTAAAAGAACAGTTCCATCTGAAATTGCGAAGCTTTTTGATCCGTTGGGAATAATTATTAATCCTATTATAGTCCTAGCAAAGGTTTTCATGCAACAACTCTGGGGACATGGTCTTGCATGTGATGAAAGTTTGCCAATAGAATATCATAGTCGTTGGTTACGCTTTAGAGAAGAATTAGCAAATGTTGGAAAGTTTCAATTCGATCGTAGAGTTTTTTATGGCACTGAAAACGCTCAACTTCATGCATTCGCTGATAGTTCTGAGTTCGCATATGGTACATGTTTATATGTTCGATCGATGAAGGAAAACGGAAAGATCTCTTAAAAGCTCTTATGTTCAAAATCTAGAGTTTTTCCTGTAAAGAAGGTCTCAATTCCTCGTTTGGAACTATGTGCAGCTGTGTTGATGGTTCGTCTCGTAGACGAAATTCTACATACATATTTTCAATGGCGTGTTTTCCCAAGTATTTTACTGGACCGATTCCTCTATTGTAATAAGTTGGCTATCAGAAGAATCCTCAAATTTCGAAACATTTGTTGTAAATCGAGTTGCAAGTATCCAGAATCTTTCAACGGTTGATCAATGGCATCATGTTCGTTCTAAATTTAACCCTGCAGCTATAATTTCCCGTGGAGCATACCCACCTGAATTACTGAAGTCAGATCTATGGTTTTCTGGGCCAGATTATCTTAAATTAGAAGCAAATAAATGGCCAATGCCAAGTCCTAATTATAAAAGTGCAATTGATTAATCATTCCTTGAACGAAAAAGAATAATTCTTTTAGGATTGAAATCTGAATCCTTTTGGAAAACAATTAAATTTCACTACGACTATCTTAAGCCCCTCAGAGTTGTGGCATATACATATGTTGAGATATAAAAACAACTGTCTAGCAGTCAAACGAGATTATCTTGAGCAGATTCATGAAGAGATCACACCAAAGGAATTGTATAAATCACTAACCTGCATAATCCGAACAATTCAACAAGAGCAGTTTCCATCAGAACTTGAACTTATGCTTAACAAAAAACCTATCCCTGGAAGATCACACCTAGTATCCCTTTGCCCATTTATTGATGATAATAATCTTTTACGCGTAGGTAGTAGAATAAGCAACGCTGACATTGATTATGATGCAAGGTTTTCAATATTAATAACCAAGGATCACGCATTTACTGAGAATATGGTGCGCTATTATCATGAAAAATGTTCACATGTTGGCCCTCAAACCCTCCTAAGCATAATTCGCGAGAAATTCTGGCCTATACACTGAAAGATATAATTCGCAAAACGGTATGTCATCGTTGCATAACATGTTTTCGTAGCCGTACCTATTTATATGCTTCAGTACGCGAGCCGTTCATCTGGAAGTCGTCGAAGATTTGTTACAGTTGCATTCCTTGCGACATTTAAAAGTTTTATTGGACGTCATGGTTATCCTTCCACAATTTATAGTGATAATGCAACCAATTTCATTGGATCTCGTAATGAACTTTCTTCCGTCTATTGTTACTGTAAGATTTACCGCAACAAAAACCATTCTTAATCTTGGTTCTTCAAACCTTCTTCGACTATGTTGTTTAGTCATAGTCTCACTCTCGATATCTGTTTTCCCCTCGATCCCATCCCAACCATTCCCATTTTTCGACCCACATTTTGAGTTCGTTGTCCTCATGGAGCTTGAGAGTAGCTCAGAGAGGATGACAAAATAGGTACCTTATAATTCGACCGTGTTGAGCCATCGGATGGGCTGGAGACTCGCACGCCATCTGTGAAGGGATCGCACTAGCGACCACTTAATTATCTTTTCCATATAGAACCATACTTCGATATTTGACACTCGATTCCCACAATATGAAATGCATTGCCTTAAGCAATGGATACATAACGATCAAAATCCAATGCAATGCATTAATTTGCCTTCTACGCCAGGGTAATAAAAGATATAAATGAAATAAACATATCCGACTCGTTGTCGATGACTAACAAAAAAAAAACAGTATCATATTTCCCTAATGGCACGAACGGCATAAATATACAAAGTGCATGGTATTATGTGAATGGGTTGATGGTGTGCGATCAACGGTCATTTGTTTAGGTTGACAAAATATGTTAACTAAGCATTGTAGCCGAACGATTTGTGACACTTAAGATATCTGGTCGTTCACCCTTAGCCCATACGTACGAATTGTGATGATTTTAATATCGATTATTTGTGAGGTCAAAAATCGAAGTATGGATCGATTCCGATAACCAATTTGTAAGTATAAATAGGAACAATATTTTCAAAATAAATTTGTCTTCGCCTTAGACATCAAAGCAGAAGTTCTTTTCTTTTTTTATTCTTGAGGAGCTTGCGAGCTGAAAGGAAAAAGGGAAAATACTTTGAATACTTTGATTTGTAGGTCAAAACCTCGAGTGCAGTTTTGCCAGAGGTCCGAGCTGAAGCATTCGTTGCTAAGCGATTTGATTCTAGATATCTAAAGTATTTCGGTAGGACACCTCCACCCTTCACATCTTTACATGGCGATCTTGCCAGCTTATTACCCAAGCTGCTAAACACCCTTCACTCTTTACATGGCGATCTTGCCAGTTCAGTAGATTACTGAATTGGAACCAACCAACATTACCTTGCCACCCTAACCTTGGAAGTTTAGCAATGATTCACCAGCTTCTACAGCCGCTGCAATGGAAGCATTCCAACAGAATATATTAAGAGCTTTGGCCAGCTCGAATCCCCGGCATATGATGCAGTTCAAACCCTTGCTGTATTCTTACCAAATGTCAATTGCACAAGCTCATGCGGGTGCTTTCAACAAGAAAAATGTCTCCTCCAGTAAGAACGCACCTAGTTTAGCAGATATTCAAAGTGCTGCAGCAATACAACGTAAGTGTTTACTCGAAATGATGCCACCCCAGAGATAGCGGAACAGAATAACAGTTACCGGAATAATTGGAAGACCTAAAAACTACCAATTTGCTTACTAACCCGACTATTAGAATGCAGCACAACAACATCCGAAACAAAAAAAAGAAAGAAAACAAAATAAAAAGCAATAGAATAAAATATATCATACCAAGTCCCACACTGCAATAAAAATGGAATAGAAATACAGCAGGAAACTGTTTTCAAAAACAACAATAATAAGAAAAAAAAATATACTGCAAACATAACAGCAAATACAATTATTAAACTTTTATAATTTCTCAAAAAAAAAAAAGTAAAATTATGTATCTAATTTGCGTTAACTACAGCTCAATTCAGATGCAAGCCATTCTATAAGTAAAATGCAAGTGAACATTACGATTTATAAAAGAAATGTAATTATAATATGCATGTATTAATATAAATATACATATATATATATGTTTTGATAGAATTTCATATTTATATGTAAATGTATTGATGTATGAAAGAATTAAAATACAAAAAAAAAGAAAAAAATACAAAACAAGAACTAGGTAATTATAAGCTCATTAATAATGAAAAAAAAAAACAAAAAAAACCTCACTGTAATTATTATTAATATATCTACCTTAATTTTGTTTTAATTAAATTGTATTTATTTAAAGAAGACGTTTTAAAATATTAACCGATCATACTCGTAGGCCTTTAGTATATCTATTTTCGCTTAAAGAACCTTCCAGTCGATTAACCAAATTTAGGCTGTTACTAGAAGAATACAATTTCTACATAGAATATTCTCCGGGTAAGAATAATTGTACAGCCGACGCCCTTAGCCGTATAAAAATAGACTCAGAGGATTTAAAGCAATTATGCATTTGTGTTGTAACGAGAGCTCAGTCAAAAACGGAAAATCATATACAAAAACAAGTTAGCGTAGAGACCACGAAAACCGACGAACAACGCATAACTGAACTTTTAAAATTACCAGAAAATGGACTCAAAATAAAAGAGTTGAAGATTGTTGACAACTTCGAGGAAGATTTAGTTAGTTTCAAGGATACAGACATAATTATTGGCCCAAACAAGGTTTTGGCGTATATCCCAGAAGGGAATTGTTTACTCCTAAAAAAGTCCAAGGACAGCACTACAACCCAATCGACAATATTTGGCAAAATATTGTCGAGGGATGTGCAGAAACTCTGCGGATCAAATTGTATTAAAAAAATATATATTACTAAAAATGAAATAAAGAAGCTCGCATGCGGCCGCAAACAGAGCAATATTAATGAATTAAAAATGAAATTAGGAGAAATATTTTAAGAAAGTAATATTAAAGTGCACATTATAGATAAAAATATTGAAATAACTGATCCTTGTAAGAAGAAACTAATACTTAATGATTATCACATACTTCCAACCAGCGGACATGCAGGAATAAACCGCATGTTACAAAATATAAAGAAAAAATACTTTTGGACAGGTATGCAAAACGATGTGACGACATTTGTAAAGCATTGTCCAATTTGTCAACGAAACAAATATATTCAACCAAAGAAGCAACCAATGACTATTACATCGACAGCAGAATCAGGTTTCGACAAACTCTTTTTAGACCTAGTAGGACCTTTAGAAGAATCGGAAGATGGATCTAAATATATTCTCACCATTCAAGATGAGTTGACCAAATTTATCAAAGCTATACCACTCCCTAATAGAGGGTCAAGCACCGTAGCTAAAGCTTTAGTAGAAGGTTTTATTCTAAGATACGGAACACCACATACAATAGCATCTGATCAGGGAACTGAATTTATAAACCAGGTTTTCAATGGTATTTGTAAGCTATTGAGAATAGAACAACTACAATCTACAGCCTACCATCATGAGAGTATAGGAGCTTTAGAAAATTCTCACAAAGTTTTAGGAGCATATCTAAGAAGTTACGTTTCAGAAAAACATACCGATTGGAGCACATGGCTACCTTACTACGTTTTCTGTTATAATACATCAGTACACTCAGAAACCGGATATACACCTTTCGAGCTAATATTCGGAAAACAGTGTAACCTACCATCAAATTTAGTTAAACAGGTAGAACCTATGTACAACTATGACGATTATGTGATTGATTTAAAACATAAATTACAAATCGCTCATAAAGATGCTCGAGAAAATCTGATAGGCAAAAAGATAGCAAGGAAGAATAGATTTGATCTAGAAGAACGAACAAAAAGCTCAAATTTTGAAATAGGAAGTCTAGTTTTACTTATAAATGAAAATAGAAAGAAACTTGATCCAATCTACATAGGTCCATATGAAGTTTTGTCTCAAAAAGGTGTGAACTGCGATATAAAATATGAAAACAAGAAAATAACGGTTCATAAAAATAGATTAAAACCGTTTTATATATATTTAACACTGATTTAATGAACTCTTTAATAAATAAAACACATAACTTGTAAACAATATTGTATGGAATTTATCTCAAAAAAAAAGAGGGGCAAGAAAGAGGCGTTTAGTAGTATAGCTTGAACCAATTCAGTTGGCAATTCTACTGCGCAGGTCTCTTTAAATTTCTTTGCTCTACTCTTTAATTCTTAAATAGACAGAAAAATCACTGAAAACAAGAAAAAAAAAGATGTACATGCCAGCGTTGTTGTCAATGACGCTGCTGCGATCATACTGAAGCAGGGTTCGGACTTCATAAATCGTAGATCGCAGTAAATTGGCCAAGAAATCGCAGTAAAACGAAAATTTTCGCAGTAGAAATACATAAATTTTTTTGAATAGGTAACAAAATTATAAACAAAGGAACCAAAGTTAAATCATATTAAAATCATCGTTGATTGTTAAAACAACATAAGTTATATTTAAAAAAACCACTCTTTTAAGATTTTTGTGTTAAAAACATGACAATGACTACACGGCCGAAAATGTAGTATTTTTTGTATCTCTGTGGTTCATTTACATAGTATGTTTGAACAAATATACAAAAATGTATAGTTTTAGCAAAAATATATGAAGCTAGGTAATCAAAATGAATTTACCATCTAAAAATTTGTACTTTTCGAAACAAGAAAAAATTAAAGAGTAGTAGAACTAAAAACGTACCTATATAGCTGACAAGATTGACGAGAATCTTTTTAAATTTTGAGATTTTGTTATGAGCACATTTATTTTTATGACCAGTGCTGCTATTCAAACAAAATCTGAAGAATCGCAGTAGATTGTAGGAAAAACGCAGTGGTGCAGTAGATTTAAAAAATAAGAAAAAAGTGCAGTAGATCTACTGCTTTCGCACTAAAGTCCGAACGCTGTACTGAAGCACTTAGGAGGGTGAGTTTTGTTTATAGCTTCGCTCACAGTAAAATAGAAATGAATTTCCAGTGATGGACTTTCTTTGAATAAGATATGATCATGGTTTACTTTTCTTTCATAGCTTGATGTCTAAAAAACTATTTCATCTCTGGTGAGATAAAAGGAAAAGATTTTTAGGTGTAAATTTTACTTCGAAAAAATAAAATTAATAATTTTTGTTTTTATTAGTGGGACAAATTTCAGTGCACCTATAATAAAAAAATAAGTCTATTGCAAAATGCAATTGGGTTAGGCAAGAAAAACTACCTGCAAACTGCGACATAGGATTAATGACAAAAAATTTAGGGATTATTGTTTATTTCTATGTTTTATGATTTGTGGCTTAGTAACAGAAAGGTTCCGGGGGCGTTGTGTTTATATTTATTTTTTGGCGTAAGTGTATATTTGATATATTTTTTTTGACCTGTGGGGTTGGGATTAATTGTAGATTAGTGTTAGTTAGTTAGATTAGTGCTTACAAGTTTGAACAATTTTTACGTACGAGTTTTTAAGAATGAATTTGCTTTGGTTTGCAATTCAGTTTAAAAAAACAACCAATAATAATACATTTAAAATAAATTTTAATGGATCCATTTAGAAAAGGAAAACCTACTGGAAGCCAGGCGCGTAAGATAGTTGTTAAGATATATAATGACAAACTGGAAGAAGCAAAGAATTCGTTTCTTAAAAATCCTGCGAGTTACAAAATGATATGACATCATTTATTTGGAGGAAAGCTATATTCATAGCTCACATACAAGGTCACGGGCTTGGACTGATGACAGTAGCAGGGGGTTGAAGACGCCAATTTCAAAGGGACAGAGGCTGATAATGGCGCATGCAGGTGGTGGAAAAGGTTTCGTGAAAAACGAAAACGAGAGACTATTACGACAACATGAACTTCGAAAATTTCTGCAAATGGATCCAAGAACAAGTTTTGAATAACTTGGACAACGCCTCGTACCACAATAAATTAGAAGAAAAACAAATTACTTCTGCTTTTTTTTTTTATTATTATGGGATTATGATTACCCTTTAAATGTTTCAACACAGCGCTAGCAAGAAATCCGAGGTGATACAATGGCTAACCGAAAACAATATTCCGCATACTATACAGATGTTGAAATTTGAACTGTATGAGCTAATAAAAGAACACCGAACTACACACAACCCAAAGCATAAGATCACCATTAACGGCATTGGACATGAGGTTCTACGTTTACGGGTTTACCACCTTATCATATGGATGTTAAAAATTAGCAGAGGAAGAATTTTCAAAAATAAAGGCTGAAGACTGGCGAAAAGTGTGTTAAAAAGCCATAAGAACTGAGGACGAATACTTTTCTCACGACCTGACGTGGGACACAATTTCGGATTCAATTATAATTAATCCAGGTGACGATACTATGAAAGCGACATTAGGTCTTAAAACTAAGTATATGTAAATGAACATTTATTATTTATATTACATTATTCTTATTTATATTGTTTTTATTTTATTATTATGTTTTATATTTATTTCGGAAGTACAAATTTATAATAATTATTTTAGGGTAAAATAAATTCTTAAAAACTCGTAGGTAAAAATTATTCAAACAGGTCAAAAAATAATAAATACATATATCAAATAAACACTAACACCATAAAATAAATATTAACATAACGCCCTCGGAACCTTTCTGTTGCTAAGCCACAAATCATAAAACATAGAAATAAACAATAATCCCTAAACTATTTATCAAAGCAAAGTTGAGTTAGGCACTGTAAGATTTAAGGAAAAATCTTTACTCATTTAATATCTTGCGCACCATTTTTGTTCTCTTAAATCCTCTCTCTGCGCAATCGACCGTTGGCCAACTGAATTGGTTCAAGCTATACTAGTACATGTATAGATAATATGCAATCATAACTATAATTATTGTTATAGGTTTAAATTAAAAAATAAAATTAGGCGCGCATAGACTTACGATTTACATAACTATTGATAAGAAATTTAAATAAAAACTAAAAATTCTGAAAGTATAAAGCTAAAAACTATTGATAAGCATTTTAAAATAAAAACTAAATATATGTATAAATGTATATAGCTAACTATTCATAGCTAACTATTCATAAGCAATTTAAAATAAAAACTAAATATCCCGAATGTATAAAGCTAAACGTAAATGTTGAGAAGCAATTTAAAATAACAAAAAAAAAAAAAAAAAAAAATATTCATTATCTTTAAAAATTATTGATAAGCTATTTAATATGAAAATATATATGTACACACTGTGCTACGAGTATATCTTTAAAATGTAACTATTTGAAACAATTTAAATTGACGTAGCTATTTTCATAGCTATAGCTATTTTCATATTCCATGTTGATAACTAATTTCAAGAAAATATATATTCACTGTTTAATGTAACAAAAAAAAAAAAACACAAAAGAAAAAAAAAAAAAAAACAGAAATAAAGTATCAGATATACATAAGAACAAATGAAATAAAATCCCCATTGTACAAGTGGCGCGTAAATATAGAATACGTCAACAACACGTCACGAAAAATTAATTGTATGAAACAAAAAAAAAAAAATTGTATATAGTATTGAAATTTTTAATTGAAAATGTAAACAAAATCCAAATCCCCATTGTACAAGTGGCGCGTAAAAGAAGAAATCAAGAAGTGTCATGATTTCTCCTTTTTCCCCAGGAAGGGTGGTGTGAAGGGATCGCACTAGCGACCACTTAATTATCTTTTCCATATAGAACCATACTTCGATATTTGACACTCGATTCCCACAATATGAAATGCATTGCCTTAAGCAATGGATACATAACGATCAAAATCCAATGCAATCCATTAATTTGCCTTCTACGCCAGGGTAATAAAAGATATAAATGAAATAAACATATCCGACTCGTTGTCGATGACTTCTTCTTCTTCTTCCTTTTCTTCGGCGCTGTTATGATCTCGATGTCGAGGGGATCATAACTCTCCCACGTATCTGCTTCACACTAGTGATCCGCCTGTGGGGTTCGCCGGGTTGACCTCAGAAATCGGCGGCAAGCCTCCCGGTTTTGTATTGTTCCATTTCTGAGGCCAACTGAATGCTGGTGTTTTTGCATTTTTGTTTGTACCAGGAGTGTTTAGGCCTACCTTTCTTTTTATTCCGAATTGGAACGTTGTATGATATTGCCTTTTTGACGGGGTTCTCAGGATCTCTCCTTTGAACATGGCAATACCAACTGAGTCGGTCGTGTTCAATTTTTTGGGAAATGGTATTCTTAACATGAAGGCTTCCTCGGATCTTCGTACTTCTAATTGTTGTTGTCGATGACGATGATGATGATGCATAAATCTGTCCTTCATTAAAGCTCTCACAGGGTTATCGTAGTGTTGATTTTAAATGGACCCTTTTTTAAAGCTCTAAAACCAAAAGCACCTCAACAGAAACCCAAGGAAAAAAAACTGAACAAGTTACGAAATGAACAAGGGTAACTCTGAACGCACATCAATATTTAATGGGGGTTGAAATTGAATAGCACCAACAGCCATAGACCACAGCAATTCAGTGCACACTCAGATGTGCAGTCAATAGGACGTCGGGCCTGCGTCAGATGCAATGGGCGCACAAACACTTTTTTATGGAGGAGTTCTTTCAATTTAGTATGATGCAAAAATATAGAACGCTACTGATTTTGAAAAAGCTCGCCTATAAGATGTGTACTGCATATTTTTATTGGACAGAGTATAGTATTGGCTCCCTTTTCGAATAAGTTAAGAATAGTAAAATATAGTGCTCCACAAAAGTCTGCGTACAGCGATGACAAATTTAAGAAAATACCTCTTATTTACAAACGGTGAGTGATAATTTCTTTTAAAAGGTATATTCCAATAAAACAATGGTCAAAGTCTTGATTATAAATAACATCAATAAATATAATTTTTTTAATTCAAAAATAAACAAATTAAAACAAAAAAAAACTTTCAAAATGATCCACAAAAGTTTGCATACAGGTTATTATATGCTTGCAATACATACTGTTTAAGTAACGGTACATTTTTTTAGCAAAACAGGATTATTTGTTTTGGCTTTGTTTGTGCTTAACATTATTGGAAAATAGTTGTTTTTAATTGTTTTGTGAAAAAAGAACGATAAAATGGCAAACAAAGAGTTAAGTTTGAGTGAACGGCAGTTAATTATTGATCTTAACCTTAAACAAAAAAAGTCTTATGCTGAAATTTCTAAAATAACTTCAAGAAGCCGGTCAACGATCCAAACAACCATAAATCGCTACAAAAATACAGGACAAGTTGAATCAAAAGCGAGATCCGGCCGACCATCGAAGCTCTCTGTAGGGATGGTAGACCAAGATCCCTTTGTAACGGCTAAATCGGTGAGTGTACAAGTCGAAAAATATAGCAACATCAAAGTGCATTCAGAAACAGTAAGAAGAGTTATAGTTCAAGAGGGATTGAAGTCATGCACACCCAGGAAAAAACCATTTGTTAATAAAATCAACAGACAGAAACGACTCGCGTTCGCAAAAGAATATGTAAATAAGTCTCCGGACTTCTGGCGAAAAGTTATATTTTCCGACGAGTCAAAATACAATATCTTTGGGTCTGACGGTCGTTTGAGGGTGTGGCGAAGACCTAAAAATGCCTTAAATCCTAAGTGCACTGTCAAGACTGTGAAGCACGGTGGTGGAGGTATTATGGTATGGGGTTGCATGGCGTCTTCAGGAGTCGGCAAGCTGGAAATAATAGAAGGGATCATGGATCAATACGTTTATATTGATATTCTCAAACGAAATTTAAAAACAAGTACCGAAATTCTAGGTATTGCAAACGATTATTATTTCCAGCAAGACAACGACCCCAAACATACCGCACATAATGCGCGTATGTGGCTTGCATATAATACTCCCCACTTGTTGCGAACCCCACCACAGAGTCCAGATTTAAACCCCATAGAGCATCTATGGGATTCTTTAGAAAGGAAGATTCGCATCCACGATATTCGAAATAAACCCCAGTTAAAAGAAGCTTTATTATCTGAATGGGATAATATAAGCACTTCTTACACAGAAAAATTAGTAGGATCTATGCAAAACCGTTTAAGAGAGGTCATAAGGATGAAAGGATACCCGACGAAATACTGACAGCAAGAGTAATGAAAAAAATTATTATTATTTTTCTTTTTTCTAACGTTTTTTGTATTTCTTTTTCAGCTGTATGCAAACTTTTGTGGACAATTTTCAAAGCTTTTTTTTGTTTTGGTTTGTTTATTTTTGAATAAAAAATATTTAATTTATTGATGTTATTAAAAATCAAGACCTTGACCATTGTTTTATTGATATATATATATTTAAAAAAATTATCACTCACCGTTTGAAAATAAAAGCTATTTTTTTCAATATGTCTTCGTTGTACGCAGACTTTTGTGGAGCACTGTATATTAGAGTAGCTGAGAGAATGCTCAGAATAGTATCTTCAACTTTTTATAATTTCGTTTTTATTTTTCTCAAAACCAGTAATTTTAAAAATGTCAGGGTACGGCCTTGGATTCGGTAAGTTTTAGGACAGCACCAACAACTTTGGGAACTCATTGATTGTGTGGGTGAAAGAGAGTTTCGATGGAACTCAACATCAGAGTAGTACCGTAAACTAGTTCCACGAAAGCTTTTGAATGAGTGTGTGATTGTGGGTGAACGAGGAGGCCAAGAGAGAAAGAAAGGCTAAATGGTTAAACTAATTCTTGGTTGACCAGCTAAGCCGATCGGCGATCAAAAATTTTGTTGTGAAAAAAAAATAAGAAAGAAAGTACAAAAAGTTGAAAGACTTGAGAAAAGAAATAGTATTGAGAAAAATAGAAGAAAAAAGGGTGTTTGGAAAGTTTGGAAAGGATTAAAATTAAAAAAGGATTCAAAAGAGGAGCTTAATTGGAAAAGTTAAGAAAATAGCCAGAGCGGGGCGAGTGAAATTATCAAGGAGAGAAGAAGGAAGGAAAAGAAACAGGATATAAAAGATAAGTAGAGTGTTAGTTTTTGTTTAAGAGTTTGAAAAAAAGTGTTGTGCAAAATAAATTCGGTTGACCTTTGATTTCGTTTTATTAATCTCAAAACTGTGAGACTCGCGAACCCCTATTACCGTAGTTTGATTATCTGTTTATTTCGGGACCAATTGTCGGTCCATTCTTGCGGTCTGTGGTTCTAAAATTGTCTTTGTTTCATTTTATATAATTTCAAGTTCGCTTTTTAATAATTTTCTTTCTCTTAAATTGGTTAAATCCAATTTACATTTGTAAATCTATAACTGAAAAAATTCTAGGTTTTAATCCAGGCGAATACCACGGTTTCCTAGTATTTTAAAATAAAATTTTCTTACTTTCCTTTTTGAATTTAGATTTGCGTTTCCTTCATCTTTGAAGAAACCTTTACAGCATCCCGGTCAAGGCAAACGACCCTAAACAGTTTCCTGGCGCCCACCCTAGAACGTAAGTACGCCCCAGTACTTACATTTATTTAATCGAATTCGTATAGATAATACCCAAATTCGTCTTTTTATTAAATCTTAATTGTTTACTCTTTTTATCATTATTTTAATTCTACAAACCCACCCCCAGCTGACTAGCCGGTTCACCGCATCGTTACCCATCGCAGTGTTGTTGCAATATTTTTCAATATCTTTCTCTCTCAATCATACTTCGTTGATCTATTTGACAGTTCGTCAGTTCGATCATATCCCCCGCGTGTGTCAGTTACACAATTTAATAATAATAATAATTAATTCGTTTGTTCTTTTGGTTTAATTATAATTGGATTCGAATAATCCAAAGTCGTGGTATTAAAGTAATCGTCATCCTAATCGTCATAAATTCTTCCTAAAATTCGGGTTAAAATATTTCAACAATTTTGATGCCCATTCGTGTTGGTATCTCTGGAAAAAAATAAATACCTACCTACATACTTTTCTTGTAGAAAAAGTCCTGAATTTGGAAGTGTTTGTTTAGGGTTTGTTTTTGGTTAAATTAATTGTTCCTTTTTTTACTTGCGATATAGGTACTATAGGGCAAGTTCTGCATTTGGAAAAAAAATCGAACTCGAGATTTTGATCAAAGTTGACATTACGATGATAGCGAAGACGAATAAAGTGGGTCCGGCAATTCCGTCTGTCTGTCTGTCTGTCTGTATGTCTGTACCTCGATCTAGAGCCTAAGCCACTGGGCCTATTTTCTTCAAACTCGGTAGCTATGGGTCTTCGGTGATTCCCTAGAGGGGAAATTGAAATTTTTTTTTAGCTCTAAAACTAACAGTACCCCCCATACACCCGTAATGCAGAATCTTATTTATCTCGAAAACGGCTCTAACGATTTTGATAAAAAAATTAGGTGTGATATTATGGACATGGACTACGTTTTGGTAAAAAAAAAAAATTGGGGCAAAATGTTATTAACGGTACCTGTCATAGAACCGTTTTTTTCATTTTCGACTTTCTCATTAACGGCTCTAACGATTTTAACCAACCAAAAATTTTCAGCAGGAGTCCCCCTAAGTTTAAAATAATATTGTATATAAAAATATTGGAAAAATTATTTGTTGGGTTTTTTTGAAAAATCAATATCTTCAAAACCTATGAACGATTATTTTTTGAAATTATTTCCTAAAATCAATATTATTAAATACTTAAAATTCACATCCCACATTTTTTTCTTGAAAAATTTTAAAGAAATTTCTTATATAAAAAATTTATTTATTTAATAATAAAACGATTTTTTAAAGTTTGTTTGCACAAATTCATACTTTTCTAGAAATCAGACGGCAATTTCATTTTAAATTCATGTTTTATATTTATAAAATTTGGGGCAAAATGTTATTAACGGTACCGCTTAGAACCGTTTTTTTGATTTTCGACTTTCTCATTAACGGCTCTAACGATTTTAACCAAAAATTTTCAGCAGGAGTCCCCCTAAGTTTGAAATAATATTGTATATAAAAATATTGGAAAAATTATTTGTTGGGTTTTTTTGAAAATTTTTTTTTTTTGAAAAATCAATATCTTCAAAACCTATGAACGATTATTTTTTGAAATTATTTCCTAAAATCAATATTATTAAATACTTAAAATTCACATCCCACATTTTTTTCTTGAAAAATTTTAAAGAAATTTCTTATATAAAAAATTTATTTATTTAATAATAAAACGATTTTTTAAAGTTTGTTTGCATAAATTCATACTTTTCTAGAAATCAGACGGCAATTTCATTTTAAATTCATGTTTTATATTTATAAAATGTATTTTAAATTCCAAAGTACAGTCGTGCATTTTATTATCATTATTTTTGGTTTTTTTTAATAATTGATTTTATCCCTAGGTTTATTCTAAAGTGAAGTGGAAATTTTAATATCGAAAAGCCACAATAATTGTGAGGAAGCTGTGTTCCTGTGTTTTTTATTGGTTCGACTTGAAGTGTGAGTGCAAGTGTACGGGGAGTACCTGAACAAATTAAGAGAGTAAGGCCGGCAATTCACGACACAAAATAACTGCGCAAACTGACATTTCACTCAATTCGGTTTGTGCAAAACACGATACAAGTGAACTGCACAGTTCTCAGTTTTGAAAAGTTTTCATTCTGTAAACATGTGTTCAAAATTAACACCAGACTTTTCGCTGCATTTAACTTTTTTTAATTCTTTTCTCTAATTTGTCCGAAAATTATAATTTTTTTTTAACAACAGTGTCTCGGTCAGCTTCTGGGTTTTTTTCTTTCAGTTTTTGAACCAAGAGCCATAGGCTTTGCTTTTCATTATCCTGTTGCTATATTCCG
Source organism: Chrysotoxum bicinctum (assembly GCA_911387755.1). Lineage (NCBI taxonomy): Eukaryota > Metazoa > Arthropoda > Insecta > Diptera > Syrphidae > Chrysotoxum > Chrysotoxum bicinctum. Next base: position 109,585,370 of record OU426988.1, read on the forward strand.
GGCTTTAAATTTTCCATAGAGCCGGCTGTTGTTTATAAAGTTCGAGGAACTCGCTCCAGAACTTTTGTTCCGTTATTTTTCGTCTTAAAAAAAAAACATCCGAGGTGGAAAATTTGAAACCCATATCTACCAAGTCTGAAGAAAATCGGCCGAGCCGTTTAGCTCGGACAGAAAGACAGACAGAGGGACAGAATTGCGGGGTCCACTTTTTTGGCCTTCGCTATCATCGTAATGTAAACATTTATCAAAATCTGGAGTTCGATTTTTTTTTACGAATGCATAACTTTCCTTATAACTAGTAGTTAGTACCTATAAGTCGCAAGTAAAAACAATGTATAGGTACCTACTGCGTAAATAAAATTTTTCAATTGAGCGGTTGCACAGTTTTTGACATTCACGACACAACTAACTGCACAAATTTAAGACTTGAGCAAAAATATCAAAATTGTTTTGATTTTTACACAACTGCACAAATCGCACAAACAACCCCATTCACAACACAATTAAACTGCGCAAACCCCAGTTTGCGCAGTTATTTTGTGTCGTGAATTGCAGGCCTAAGGTGTTATTATTGATCAAGGCATTTTTTATTATCATTTCATATTCTTTTTATATAATTTGTGTAGTTTTCGTTATTATGTGATTTTGATTTGATTTTGATTTTCATTTATTATCTACTCGTATTATTAATTTTTGTGCATACATATATGAATCATAGTGTTTTCTCTTTCGGGTACATGATTTACTTTAAGTGAGTTTTTATTTGAGTGACTTTTGTTAGATTCAGAAGAAAAACCAGTGTTCCCACTTTGCCAAAGTGAAGTTGTTCAGTACGAACATTTTAGAGTTGTTTTAGAAACTTTTTTTGAAATTTTTTTTTCCGTTTGCGAATAATAGTTAGTGTTAGATAATAAATTTTTGAGTTTATTGATAATTTTTCTAATTTTTTTTTGTAATTCGTGTGGAATTTTTGTTTTCGTTCTTAAACGGTTTTAAGAACATTTTAATTAATTTAGGAAAAATTGTTCAGTGCAGTTAACGCACTTCTTGGCAAGTTTGTGTATACAGAGCTATTTAGTCTTTTTATTCTTTCACATAAATATTATAAAATTGAAATAAATAGTTTGTCACAGGATGAACTCGTTTACGAGATGGAGTGGCGAGGTTTACCAGTAGGGTCGGTAGATGAGATGCTCAAGGCGCTTAGGGTTGCCACCAAGTTGGCACGTAAGGCTTCCCTTGTTCCTCCCACTTACCCTGTTCACTTTTGAACAGGATCAGATGGCATTAGAGAAGAAATTAGGAGAATTGGGGAAACTTTTAGAAAATCCTCCAAAGTCAGAAACTTCAAAGGAATATTTGAAGATTTTGGCTAAAGTAGAGTGAGATTACGTAGGTTAGATAGGTATATTCCAGAAAATGAGGTTCAGGAGAAGAGCAAGCAGGCTCTTAAAAATAAATTCATAATGGCAATGACAGAGTTAGAGAAAGACGAAGATAGAGAGGAGGAAATTTATTTTAAGAAAGAAGATAGAGTAAATGCAAAATAAAAGGATTTGGAGGTTGAAAAGCAACGTTCAGCTGAACCTGAAAATAGCAGATCGATGATAACTTCTGCCAGTATATCGATGGGCTTAGGAGGGATAATTTTAGGATGGAAAGTTCAATCGAAGATAGGGTTTTTTGTGATCAGCCTAGGTATGAGCAGGTGCATAAGTGGGATGTAAAATTTACGGTTGAGCGTTCTGGTACTTCCGTAAACGCCATTCTTAGAGAGAGTTGAGGAAATGCTTCTATCCCGTGGAGTAACGGAAGCGCAAGTTTTTTTGTAGGAAAATCGTTGATATGGCTTAGGGCAATTAGGATTTCTATTAATTCGTGGCCAGAACTCGTCAGAGAGTTGAAGCTGGAGTTCTTGCCACGGAATTATGATGATTCTTTGTTAGAGGAGATAAGGCATCGCACACAAGGCCGCGATGAGTCCATCGGTGTCAATGTGGCGACGATCCAAAATTTGTTTGGTCGGCTTACAGAGCCAATATCAGAACGGAGAAAGCTGTCAATGATTCAGCGAAACTTGATACCTTTTTAAGAGACACAACATGGTTTGGCTAGACCAAATTGTATTTCTGATTTGATAGCGTTAGGTAGAGATTTGAAGGCAGTGAGGGCAAACGTGAAATCGTATATTCCACCTCCAAATAGCAGAAGTAGGACCTTGCTAGAACCGGATATAGCATATGTAGGGTTAGGGTTAGATGATCATAGAGTTTCGGCTGTTATGCAGAGAAACCATGATCAAGCGTCGAGTACGAATCAGATTCGAGAATCTAATTCGTCAAATAGGAATAGGTTTTCTCAAAATAATATAAGACAGGTTGTTAGGTGTTATAATTGCAACGGAGAAGGCCATTTTGAAAATAGGTGTTCCGCTGTTAGGCGTTGTTATGGTTGTGGTGGAGTTGGATTTACTCGGAGTAACTGTCAACAGTGCTCGGGAAACGAGCCACGAACTCTCGTGCCAGCGGGGCTAGAAGTTCGAAGATGTTAGTTAGGTTGCCAGTCAGTCAAAATTAATTTGGGTTTCACGCTAGAACAGTAGGGATCAACGACCATATGTTGGTGTTGAAATTTACGGTGCTAAGATGCTAGGACTTTTAGAATCAGGTGCTTCACGCACAAATGTAGGTAGGGACGGATGGGAAATTTTAAAGGATTTAGGGATAGGTTTAGAAAAATCAAACTTAGGTAGAGTTATTTTAGCGGATGGTACAGGCATTGGAGGGGAAGGAGTTGTTTCACTTCCAATTAGGATTAAAAAAAAAGTAGTTTTAGTAGAATGTCTCGTTATTTCGCGCCTTCCCCATAAATTGATTTTAGGAGCAGACTTTTGGGCTCTATCGGGTGTGGTCCCGGATTTGAAATCAGGGGAGTGGACGTTTTCGAACCAAAGTTCGTTGGCTTCGATATCCGTGGCAGATCATTTAACGGAATTAAGCGAGACACAGACAAAACAGTTAGATGAGTTTTTAGAAAAAGTTTTTAGTGAGATGCCCGAAAGGTTAGGGTTCACACAGATGGTGGAGCACAAAATTAGGACGGAAGCTGAACCAATTAAGCAGCGGTACTATCCGGTATCCCCTGTGGTTCAGATTTTCATAGATAGGGAATTAGAAGAAATGTTGAAAGATGGAGTTATAGAAAAATCTGACAGTCCATGGGCTTCTCGCTTCTCCCATTGTCATGATTAAGAAGAAAGATGGTTCGTATAGGTTTTGTGTAGATTATAGGAAGTTGAATGATGTTACGGCTAGTGATGCATACCCCCTTTCGTATATTACGGCCATCTTAGATAAGTTAAATAATGCAACCCGTTCGGGTTGCACAATGCACCTGCAACATGGCAAAGATTTATAGATACAGTTTTAGGAGTAGAGTTAGAGCCATATGTCTCCGTCTATCTCGATGATAGACACTTTTGAGAAGCATATGGAAGTTTTAAGTGAGGTTTTTAAAAGATTAATTAAGGCAGGTTTATAAGTAGTTAGGGAAAAATGTCATTTTGTTAGGTCTTATTTGAAATTTCTGGGCTATGTTGTTGACAGAAACGGTCTACACATGGAACCTTAAAAGATAGAAAGTATGTTAGGGATTCCATTTAAACAAGTTAGGAGTTTTATCGGTACGGTATCCTGGTATAGGAGATTTATACCAAACTTTGCGAGTTTGGTGAAACCGTTGACCGATCTTTTAAAGAAGGATAGGACATTTATTTGGAGTAGGGAATATGAGGATAGCTTTAGAAAAGCTAAAGAATATTTAGTTGCTGCACCCATCCTGACGTGTCCGGATTTTTCGAAGCCATTTGTCGTTCAGACGGATGCCTCTGATTTTGGGATTGGAGCAGTTTTAACTCAGGATTTTGAGAAGGGAGAGAAAGTGGTTTGCTATTTGAGCAGATCACTTAACAGGAATAAGAGAAACTATTCGATCACAGAAAAAGAGTGCTTAGCTGTTCTGTGGGCAATAGAAAAGTTGCGGCCATATCTGGAGGGGGTGAGATTTAAGGTGATTACCGATCACCACTCTTTGAATTGTTGAGCAAGTTGAAGGACCCAGCGGGTAGGCTGACTCGATGGGCTGTACGTATGCAGCAGTTTGAGTTCGACATTGTTCACCGCAAAAGAAAGGATCACGTGGTGCAAGATATGCTTTCAAGAAGCGTACCAGTTTTATCTGGGATTTCAGAGCCTACAAGCGATCCATGGATAGGGAAAATGATAGGAGAAGTGAAAAAGAAACCATTGTCTTTTCCATCATTGCGAGTAGAACAGGGAAAATTATTTAAGTTTGTAAAAGCAAATCATATTTTAGTTCATGGTTCAAATAGTGAGTGGAAATTAGTTATTCCAAAGAAAGATAGGAAAAATATTTTAGAGGAGAATCATGACCATCTGTTAGCAGGGCATATGGGGGTGAAGAAAACTTTTGCTAGGATAGGAGAGAAATATTACTGGCCAAAAATGAGGTCAGATATTACTAGGTATGTTAGGATTTGTAAAGTTTGTCAAAGCGTGAAACCGATTAATGAAAAACCGGCTGGGTTGATGACGGAAAGGAAAGGGGTTACCAATCCATGGGAGATGTTGTGTGTGGACTGGGTGGGTCCACTTCCAAAATCGAGTAGGGGTTATATTTACATTTTGACTGTCGTAGATTATTTTACAAAGTTCTATTTGTTTTTGCCGTTGAGATCTGGAACGGCCAAATCTGTTTGTAAGGAATTGGAAGATAATGTCTTTTTACTATTCGGCGTCCCTAAATTCGTTATGTATGATAACGGTCCGCAATTTAAAAGTAGGGAATTGAAATCTTTGTGATACATAGCTACGGGTCTTCGATAATGTTCACGGCACATTATCATCCTCAGGCCAATCCGGCAGAGCGAATAAACCAAATAATTAAGACAACACTTAGGGCTTATGTTTCAGATAACTATAGGGGTTGGGATTCGCAGTTGGCGAAAGTAGCGTGCAGCATACGCACGGCCAAACATGAGGTGTTAGGTGTGTCGCCGTATTATATAAATTTTGGTTGAGGAAAGATGACTTTTGGAGGTGAATCCTTAAGCACTATTCCGAATAGTAGGAGCGATTATACCGACGATACTAGGGAACAGTTTAGGAAGCTTATGGAAGAGATAGGGAAAAAGTTAGAGTCGGCAACAAAGAAAGCAGCAAAAGCATATAACCAATTCCAAACGAATTGGTTTGCAGAAGAAATTTCACTCTTTCTGAAGCAGCGAACTATTATTCGGCGAAATAAGCGCCTAGGTTTGTAGGCCCGTTCCTGGTAAATAAACGAGTATCGCCATGAACATATGTCCCCGTAGATGACAGAGGTACAAATAGAGGAACCTGGAATGTTAAGGATTTGAAACCTTACTGCGACGACCCTGAAGAACCCGAAAATCAGTCGCGTAGCAGAGGAGCTGCGCTAAGAGATACTGAGAGCCTTCGAGCTCTGTGACGTTCTTGAAATGCTTGATAATTTTCATATGCTAATTTAGAATTATTCCAAGTATTTTCTAAATGTTGTAATTTCCGTTCACGTATAAAATCATTCCAACCTGGAATTTTTTGTTGTCCTAATTCTTTGTGTTTGTCACCAGACTTTGGCATTATCGGATATTGCACCTTGGTAACACTTTCGATACCATATTTCAAACCAAGCCCCAATACACCTGCTAAATCTGCAACACGACCGGTATTCTAAAATCAGTCCAAGAACTGGTAATCGCCTCTCTATCCGCCGCCCTTATATCCTCTGGTCTCTCTGCAGCTGCATATTGTAAATCATGCATATATGCAATAAAGTCACTACTATTAACAATTTTGTCACGAGCCTCTAGATCATTACCTGGCCCCAAGTAATTATAACCAGGCAAAGTATATCCACTACCACTACTGCCTTTCTTTGCCATTATACTTATATTACTGATCTTACTAATTATATCTACTTACTCCCTCACCCATCTTATTGTTATCACCATTACCCTCTCACCCACCACCCACTCACTCCTTCTCCTTTTCAACCTTCCGCTTGTAAAACTGATTATAACACTATACTTTTCTTTTCTTCCCTTAACCCCGTCGACGACTACTACAGTGGGGCTTGCAGCGGCAGCTACAAAAAGAATATATATATTGTATACAAAATAAATGAAAAGGCGGGTGATCAACAGGGTATGTGGAAAACACTGAAAAGACAAATATTTAGAGATCAAAAGAGTGCAATTAACAACATTGAAATAAATGGGGTTATTTTAAAAAGTGATTTAGAACTAGCAACTGGTTTAAATAAATTTTTTATTGAAAGTGTTCTAGAAATAAACAGTAATATTCCAAGTGTTCCGTATACTGACAATTTTCCATTGTATGATAATGCAAGTTTCATCAAATCGATGCACAAATACTCGAAGTGAAATCAATGAACACAAAAAATTATAGCAATGGTTTAAATTGTAAAATAATCCTCGAATGTAAAGATATCTTTTTTCCTTCGCTCTTAAAAATAATTAACGTGTCGCTTTGTGAGGGCCTTTTTCCCAAGAGTTGGAAAGTTGCGGACATAGTGCCGGTAGAAAAGGTAAAAACCGCTAAGAGACCAGAAGACTGGAGACCAATAAATATGTTACCTACATATGAAAAAATACTGGAAGTCATAGTTTGTACTCAACTAACAACTTTTATAGAAGAAAGGAGACTTATATGTGCTGAACAATCTGGTTTTCGACGTGCTCATTCATGTGAAACTTCTATTATTTTCGTTATAAATGAATGGAAAAAGGAAATGGAAAACGGAAACACTATATTGGCTGTTTTCTTAGATCTCAAACGAGCATTTGAAACAATAGACCGAGAAATATTAATTAAAAAGCTTTATAAATATGGAGTACGCGAAAATGAGCTTTGCTGGTTTAAGAGCTATTTATCAGACAGGATGCAAAGAGTGAAAGTAAATGACACTTATTCTTGTGCCAAGCTTATTCCTATTGGTGTCCCGCAGGGATCAGTTCTGGGTGTTTTGCTCTTTTTGCTGTACATAAATGATATTGGAAATTCCTTATCTAGTTCTAAAATCTGTTTATTTGCTGATGATACCCTAATATATATAAGTGGTAGCAGTGTTAGTGCATGTGAGATTGTTCTTCAGCAAGAACTTGATAAAATGTATAATTGGCTGTGTATGAACAAACTTATGGTAAACATTGGAAAGACTAAATGCATGTGTATAAACGGTAGCAATTTAACTGTGAACATTCAAAAAAACAATGAAATCATTGATTGTGTAAATGAAATCAAATATCTAGGTGTATACATCGATAATAAGTTAAAATTTGACTATCATATAACTAAACTGTGTTCAAACCTCTCACAAAAAATAGGATTCCTTTCAAGGATAAGAACAAATATAACAAAAACCTGTGCTTTAACCATATACAATACTACTATATATCCACATTTCAATTATTGTTCCTCGATCTTATACATGTGTTCCATTCAAAACCAGAATAAATTACAGATACTGCAAAATAGAGCTATGAGGGTTATTTTAAAGTGTGGTCGATTAACCTCAGTAGTAAATATGTTGCAGCCTTTAAAATGGCTTAATGTTAATCAACGACTAAAATTTAATGTTTTAATTATGATTTTCAAAATAAAATTAAATCTTTATCCAGTTTATTTACAGAATAATGTACAATATATAACAAATGACAGCAAAAACAGATAACGGAGCAGGCGAAGAGGGTGGACCATATCTACTCTGTTTTGCCGAGCTTTACGCAATTTTTAGGTTAAGGGCGCGCTGCCGGAGAGGCCCTTAAGGATCCTTGCTGTGAACGTAAATTCACTGATTAGGATCGAACGTAGATCAAACCTATTCCAATTGTTGAAAGATCAAAGTCCTGATGTGTTTATGGCTAGTGAAACTAAACTAAGTCAGAAACATAAATTGACACATAATAATTACAATATCGTACGAAGAGATCGGCCCAACTCGACGCAAGGAGGTGGTGTCGCAATCTTTGTACGAAAAGGCATAAAATATAAAGTTATATACAATAGTGAAGTACGCAGATTTCGGCTGCTTGAGGCGTGCATTGTATGCATTCCTCTCCAACAGGGGAAGCGGATGTATATAGTCGCGACTTACGCTCCGGAATCACCTCAGCCAACTTACTTTTTGACAGAGCTCGAAAAACTTTTTCAAGTGCTACAACTGAACTCGGTAGAGAATTACTATCTCATGGCCGGTGATTTAAATGCCAAACATATAGATTGGGGAAATCAAGTACAAAATCCGAGAGGTAACCATCTATTTAATTGGATGGGTGAATACAGTATTGAATATATGATCGATCTTCTAGCGACTGATAGACCATCGTTTCCAAGGAGCGGTGCCTATCTGGATCTATTACTAAAGGACTCTAGACTGACAATTACTAACACTGTGGGTCAACGGACAAGAAACTGTTTACAAACGATAGACTATGACAGCGACCACTGTGGTTTTGCCGCAGTAATACAGTTGCCGAACGAGCTAGTAGAGTTGGAAGAGTATCTACCTGCGCATTCTTACAATTACAGTAAGATGCGCTGGCCACGCTTTACCAACGCCTTAGCAAGCGAAATTCGTGCCAATAATATATCCCCACCAAATAACAGGAATTTAACTAACAACGAAATTGACCAATACTTAGAACAAATGGACGAAACAATCCTAAGAACTATGAACAGAACTATACCAAAATACAGAGAACGTAACGTAACAGACATGTACCGTAACGCGACAATTGATGCACTACACAGACAAAAAAGTGGACTACTGACAAGACTAAAACGCTTGTACCGACGGTTTACTGACTCACGCGATCTGGAGATTAGGACACTGAAGTCGTCAATTAAGAACATCAACCAACTGATCAAGGAAAATTATAGATTGTCTATTAATTTGTACTGGAACAACAAAATTCGTGCCGTTAACTCTAGCGACCCGAGTATGTTTCCACAAATTAACAAGATATTTAGGCGAAATGATCAAAACGAACTTCCGTGTCTTAAGCTCCAGAGAACGACAGAAAACAGAAACGTACTTCTGACAGCAGGGATAGATCCAGATGACGCGGTTTTGGACGATGACCTCTTTATTGTCGAGGATCCGCTGGAAAAAGTGGAGGCTGTGGGGGCTGCTTTCCAGCAAGTGTATAAGGTGAATGCAAGCATCCAACCCAACCACGACCTGGAAAACAGAGCTCTACTCCATCACTTCTATCTTCGTAATGAAATGACGCAATGGCGATCAGAGAATTTAGGTTTCATCCGGTTCAATGAAGAAAACTTGGCGAATGCCATCATCGCCGTGCAAGATGGGAGTAGTTCCCTGTTAGTTACGAGGATGGAGCTCCAGCTCATCTTCGATTCATTAAAGAGGAAAAAGTCAACAGGAGTCGATGGTATATCCAATATTGTACTTCGACATCTACCTAAGGAAGCAATTGACATTTATGCCACACTGTTTAACAACGCACTGAATAATGCATATTATCCAGGGCGGTGGAAGACAGCTGTGGTTCATCCTCTCCCGAAAAAGGGAAAGGACAACTCCAATCCGGCGAATCTCCGGTCGATAAGTCTTCTACCGAGTACCAGCAAGTTATTCGAGAAAGTCATAAATAGAGCCCTGGCCAAGTGGGCGGAGGACAATAATATCATACCAGATAATCAGTTCGGGTTTAAGGCGGGACATGACACCATTCATGCCGCGTCTAAACTCGTTTCTGATATCCAATGGAACAAAACTAAAAATCAGTGTACAGGTGCTTGTCTGGTTGATTTGGAGAAGGCTTTCGACACCGTATGGTTAGAGGGTCTCTATCTCAAATTGACTAGGCTCGGCATAAGTAAACCATTATTATATATACTTTATGACATGCTCAATGGTAGAAAGTTTGTTGTCAAAAGTGGCAATGTAACTTCTACCGCAATCTTCGATATCAAGAATGGTCTTCAGCAGGGAGCGGTGAACTCGCCGATTCTATTCAGCATTTACACCAGCGATCTGATAAGTAGTCTAACTCAGGCAATTGCGTATGCCGATGACCTAATAACGTACAGAACAGCTACAAAAGTTGAGGTTATCAGAATTCTCTTACAGCGTGACTTCGACAAGATTCAGCGATATTGTGATGACTGGAAGTTAAAAATTAACTTTCAGAAATGTGAAACGATTCTGTTTAGGACTCCGTTGGCTAGAGCCCCTAGGGATACTAAAAAGAACTGGCGTAAGCTGATGATCGTAGGGCCGCACCGGCAACCACTGGTGAACAGAAGTGTGGTAAAGTACCTTGGCATCTGGTTGGATCAGTATTTGTATTTCGACAGACATATAAATGCTGCTCTGAACAGGGCTAGGGGAGCCTTTGCCCTGACGAAACGGTTGTTTTACAGCAGCCGGCTTGACACCAGGGTGAAGGTGATTTGCTACATGGCCCTCATCCGGCCGATGATTGCCTATGGGTGCCCGGTGTGGTTCAACGTTGCCCCATCTCAAATGGAAAAGATTCGGGTGTTTGAGAGGCAGTGTCTTAGACGTTGTCTTGGTTTACACAGAACACCAGAATCAGAGTACAAACATTACTATTCCAACAGGACTCTATACAACGGAGCCAACATTAACAGAATAGATAATTTTTTGATAAAGCTGATTCGGAGTCACATTGCGAGAGCGATGACCTCAGCAAATAGCTTAATCTTTGGGGCTTACTACCCCAACACAGAATACTTCGAGAGTGTGCGTTTAAGTGGCCATATTGCACCTAATGCATTCCTCTATCTAGTATCTAGATAGTATAGGGTTGATCCAGGATAGAGAGGCGGTTCCGCTAATCTACCACGTCGGCCGTAGTACTGTGGATAGGCGGCTCCTTTATAGTCGAGACGTCCTCGCACAAGACGGAGCTGAGTGACTTCGGTTCAGTAGGACTGTGTCCGATCGGGACCTGAAAGACAGGGTAAGACAGGAGAACCAGTTTTGGTGGTTGTCTAATGTTGATAGCGATAGTTGACCAGTTGTCTTGGCCGACTTACATAGTTTTAAGGGTATTCTTAGGTAGGGACAGTCAGGGTGGCACAAAAAAAAAAAAAATTTGAGTACATTCTTCTAATGTACATATATGTATTAAAAAAAAAAAAAAATCTCTTCTGCTGTGGCTGTTCTAGTTTTTAAGTAGTTTTAGTTTAGTTTTAGTTTATTTTAAGTAGTTTAAGTTGGTTTGGGTAGTTGTTATTACTTAGTTTTACTTTAGTTTGTAAGTTTTATATAAAAAATATAAAAAGATAAAGAATCCGAGTTTTTTAAATTTTCTCGAAAAAAACAAAAAAAAAATATATATAGTTTTCTTGAATTAAAAATAGTTTTTTAGGCCGAAAGGCATAACATTTAAGATATAGTTTAGCTTAGAGCGCCCGCATAGGGTCAGTAAGTTAGTTTTAAGTTATTGAATAATTAGGCTAGTTTTTATGAATTTTTGTCTAGCTTTAAGTAGTTGTAAGATAAATGAAAAATAAAAATGAATTAAAAAAAAAAAAAAAATAACAAATGACAGGTATGCCCTTCGGAACATTAGTGATTTTCGACTACCACTCTACAGAACAAGTCAAACTCAAAACAACGTATTTTACAAAGGCCTGCAATTATTTAATCTTCTTCCTAATGAAATAAAAAATTTAACAAATTTAAATGTTATAAAATCACGTCTAAGATATTTGTTCGTATAACAGTTTATTATATTTTTATGGAGAATTATATTAAGAGTTTCATTGAAACTAATAAATTCAATAAAAAAAAAAATTAGCGATATATACTTCATTTCCATCTGAAATAATGTAAAAAATTTATTAACAACCAAAATCTGTACCGCGATAGTACTTAAAATGTACTTTTTTTGGCGAAAAATTATTTGGTTTGAAGTTACATGTTGTTTTCATTTTTTTTTGTTTGTGTAGTTGTATTTGAGTTATTTATCTGTCAAATTAAGGGTTGTTCGACGTAAGATCCGCTTAGGTTCTGTTGTAAAACCCACATTAGTTAGAAGAGTTGTCTAACGTGTTTAAATTATGAAAAAGTTAGACAAGGTCTCCAAGCTAAACGACTGCGTTAAGAAGAGCCGGTTTTATTCCTTAAACAAGCAACGTTTAAAATTTTGCGCAAAAATTATAAAATTTTGTATATATGCTTTGGATTCAAATTTTATAATAATAATGAGTTTTATATTTTTATGTACATACGTCAGAAAAATTTTCGCTTTAAATAATAAGTTAATTATGTTTTGATAAATAAATTGCACATGTTAAAAACATTTTATTAGTCTGGCGATAACAAAAATAAAGCCTAAATGCAATTAAACAAAATTATTAATGTATGTTGTGTAGACAATCGGGCTTAATGATCTATTAAGAATAATGCAATTAATCTAGAAAACTAATTCATTCTTGTCCCAACGTTTCACCGGTTTTTTTCCGGCTTCATCAGGGGTTTATATTTATTTAATCTTAGAAAAACAATATGAAATAATTAATTGGAATCATTAATGTACATATCACCTTTTACAAATTTTAGTCTTCTTGTAATGTTTTAATAAATTTGAAGATGGTTTCCATTCATGTGTCTGGAAATTGTCCAACAATGACTTGGCTGAAAGGATACCTCTTACTGTAGTTACATTTATTTTACGGCAGTACGGAGCTTCAAAAAGCAGTACAAATACTGCAATTGCAGTACTTCGACAGCATGAAAACTTCAATCGGAAACTGAATGAGACGTATAGGTCAGAGCGAATATCATCCCGAGATGAAATAGAGGTGGTGAACAAATTCGGGGCGCTCAACTTAATTTAAGATAAGCTCACGGTAGACCTCGGATATTATGACGAAAATATCGAGCACACCTACGATAAGTTGGAAAAGAGCGCCTGTATTGTCCAACAAATATTTGAATATGGACCAGAAAATCCCGAGATCCAGAAAAAAACATCTAACCTGAAGTTAGAAGAAGTTCGGATTCCACTATTCAATGGCGATATGAATGAATGAATGTCTTTTCGTGGTTTATTTATGGAATTGGTTCATGAAGCACAGCACTTCTCTAATATAGAAAAGATGTTTAGATTTAAATCTTTAGTCAAATCAAAGGTGAAGCAGGAAAACTTATCATGCATCTCAGCATAACATCAGCGAGTCGGCAGCCTCGGTAAATAGACTCTTAGATAATGGTGGGCGCATTCGAATAATATAATCAATTATAATCGATTCAGACAACATCTCGAGGTCGAGATATCTCAATTCTTCACTCAAATCATTCGATTACTCACATTATTCGAATGATTTCTCACATCTAATTACTCTAAGCGAAATGAGAACTTGACTCGAAAAAATCTTCAAATGTTGTTCAAAAAATGAGAAAAGCCGAGATTTTAACGATTGAGTCTTTAATTCAATAAATAGATAACTCTATGAGAGCACAATTGTGAATGAATAAATTATAGTTTAGAAAAATTTATGTAGGTACAATTATAGATAATATTAATTCATATAAAGAAAGAGAAAGCATTAAGAATACATAACAAATGTAATAGAATAATGTATTAGGTAGGGTAAGTTATACAAATTTGACTAATTTTCGACATCCTCCGCTCGGGGCAATGATGTGAGTTCCAAGGGGTATAGCAGTTGTACAGGTCTTCGAGTTTTCGTTCCATCAGCGTAACGAATTTCGCATGCTCTTGCCTTACCATCACGTCCAGTATAGGCTTCCTCAATAACTGCTAACTTCCAAGCAATTCTCTAGGTCTAGCGGAGTCAAAAACAAGAACGACCTCATTCGACTTGAGTTGAGCAGAAGAATACCCTTGACTGTGATGAAAAGATCGTAACAGTTGCAAGTATTCGGTTCGCCAGCGATTCCAGAGCATGTTGGTCAACTTTAGTCGTTGAGCCCAAAGTTGTTGCACATCAGAAGAGGTCACTGGATTTTCAGAATTCGCATTGGCCCCTTGGCCATGTATGAAGTGAGCGGGCGTTAGTGGCGAAATATCCATATGATCACTGCTTACATTGGTTAAAGGGCGAATGCCCACCATTCTCTCAGCTTCTGCAATTACAGTCCTCAATTGCTCAAACGACAGCTTCGTTCTTCCGATTACTACTTTTAAAATGTTTTTGATGGACCGTATCAGACGTTCCCAAAATCCCCCCACCAGGGAGCTCGCTCTACAATAGACTTCCAACGTATGCGCCTGTTACTCAGAAAATTTTGCACAGGCTTGTCATCCGGTACCTGGTTAGTGTTCGTGAGCTCAAAAGCTGCTCTTCGAAAAGTCTTAGCGTTGTCAGAGTATATCGTTGTTGGAACACCTCTTTGAGCTATAAATCTCCTCAGTCCTATTAGACAGCTTTTAGTGGTCATATTTTTTACAACCTCAAGATGCACCGCTCGGATCGCAGTGAAAACCATCAAGTAGCTTTTGTTCATCTGGTTTGTTGAGTTACCCAAATAGAAAAAAAAAGGAAAGTCTATGCCGACGCAGTCAAATGGCCTTGACATCGTGATGCGTTCGATGGGTAGACGGCCAAACGATTGGGATACAGGCTTGCCAAAAAATTTCTGACAAGTGACGCACCCTTTTATCTTTGCTTTGATAAATGGGCGTCCTTTTAAAATCCAGAACCCCTCACGTAATTTGCATAAAACGATATTTGTACCTCCATCACAGGTTCTTTCAAGACAATCATCGAATAAATATTTAACTATATGAGATTTTGGTAGGATGACTGGATGTTTTTCGTCAAGTGGTGCATTTAAAGATTGAAGGTGACCCTTTAAACGCATTAAGCCATTGTCGTCAAGAATGGGCCCTAATTGAGCTATTTTTGATGTTTTCGGAACAGACTTTTCTTTCTGTTAGTACAAAATATCGTTAGAAAATGAATTTATTTGTAAATACCTTAGCCAATATAATTCAGCTTCTTCTATATCACTAGCGGAGAGCTCAGCTATCTCAAAAGGGGTTTTTACAAATTCCACTTGTTTTTTCTTCAATTTGAACAACCCTGCTGCACGTTGAATAAAGGCTGTTCGTCGTAGCAAGCCTTTCCAAGAACTAAAGTCCCAGTAAGGCAACAAACATTCGAGTGTTGTTTCATCTGGGGCAGAAGCAGTTGCCAACAGAGCTGCTGGTGCTAAGCCTTGACAATAAGATTTCTTCTCTTCTTCACTGAAATCGGTATCTCCTCTTAACCATGTTGGTCCATAAGCCCATAAAGAAGAATTCAGTATGTTATCTGCAATGACTCCACTGGTGAGGTCAGCGGGGTTCTCCTTTCCTTTACAGTGTCTCCAGTCAGATACTGACGTTAAATTACGTATTTCAGTTCCAACGATTAGCATCACCTTGGATCCACCCGAGCGCAATCCTTGAATCAGTCCACAGGAAAATTTGTACACGATTATCTTTAGTGATCGCTTCAAGTAAGCACACAGTCGAGCTGCTAACAATGCGGCTGTTAATTCGAGCTTTGGAAGGGATAGTTCTTTTATTTCTTCGGTTTTGAGTGGCGCAACTCGATTCTTTGCACATAAGAAACGTTCTATTTATTGTCGTTAACGCTTTTAATGAAAGCAACAGTTCCATATGCCTTCATGCTTGCATCTGCAAAGATATGAATGTTTATTTTATTCGAATATGAAAAACTAAGAGCTGCTCGTGGTATTGCAAAATCTGTTATTTGATGTAAATTTTTGACACAATCTTCAGAAAGAAGAATAAGATCTGGAGTTAGAGAGTCATCCCAGGACAATTTTTCTCGCCATATGCATTGAAACAGAATTTTCAGTCGTACCACGAAAGGTCCAAGCATACCAAGAGGATCGTAGATTCTAGCAATCGTCTGAAGAACTTCGTTTCGTACCTTTTTCGTACTGCTTAACAAAATCCGATACGAGTAAATTTGACAACCCTAAAACTTTTTGCTTAATAGGACACTCACCTGGGCAAAGAGCATTACGAATTTCCTCACTGTTAGAGTTCCACTTTCTAAGGTTCATGCATGCGTTTCGCATCACCAACACAAATTCTTCACAGATGCGCTTACCTTCTTCTTCATCATCGCAACTTGCTGCAAAGTCATCCATGTAAAAACTGTCCATTAGAATTTTACACGTTGATTGGAACTGTTTGTCATTTTCTAGATGAAGACGCAAGGTTGCTGTCAGCAAGAAAGGGCTGCAATTTACGCCGAATGTGACTCTCGTCATTCGGTATTCTACGATTTCCTTTTTAGTGTTGTTGTTGGTAGAAGCGAAACATAAAAATCTGTGGCTATCACGGTCATTCTTGTTGAAGAAAAGCCTTTTCTACATCGGCCACGATCCCATAATATCCAAGGCGAAAATTCAAGAGCATTTTTAGGACATCGGGTAAGAGATTAGCTCCCACGTGCAGGAGATCGTTCAATGATGGGGAATTTTCAGTCCGAACAGAGGCGTCGAAAACAATGCGTATCTTCGTAGTCGTACTCTCAGCTTTATACACTGGGCGATGAGGTAAATAGATGACATGACGCAAAACACTGCTACTGGATGGTGGAATCAGCTCGGCAACACCGTCTGTAAGGAGCTGCTGTATCATACTGTTGATATTGTTCAGGACTTCTTGACAACTGTCCGTAAAGCGACTTCAACCTCATCATTGCTTGTTCCTTGTTGCTTCTTACTTCGACATCAGTCGACACCAGGATGCTTCCACGGCAGAGAAGCTGCGTAACGTCGGCCATTTTTGGAAATGCATTTGCGAATCAATTCGCCGGCTATGTGCTCATTTTCTTCCTCATCACCCCGAATATTAATAGCTTCGAGTGACCAAAATAAGGTTAGGTCGTTCAGATTAAGAGCGGAGAGATGAAGAGCAGTGCTACACAAAGAAGGTGGCGCAACCACAGCTTCCAGAATTATTCGTTTGCTGTTGAATTGACTTTTTATTTCGACGGATTTTGTTGTCCACATCCAAACAGAATTAAGGGAAAATTGACCTCGCCCGCAGATTAAAGGTTAAGTTTTCGAGCAAGATCTTCTCGAATATAAGAAAACTGACTGCCACCGTCAATTATCAAATTATCCAGCCCCTTTTCTGCCGAATTCGAGTTTCTTTGACCGGCATAAGAAGGGTCACATAACGAAGTTAAGTGCTTACCTTTGCACTTTGAACACGAAAGCCATTTAGCGCTACGACACTTTCTAGAACTATGACCTCTGTTGGCACAACGAAAACATCGACTTGTCTTTCTTAAAATGTCTCTTTTCTCTGTTATTGACAAGGAACAGTCAAATTCCTTTGATGTATGTTTGTCGGATGACCAAAATGTACACAAGTTCTTATCATTTATTGAAACTAAACTCGATGCAGTTGTTTGAGACAAAGAAGAATGTTTGACGTTAGAAGAGGGAATAGAAGGGACAGCTATGCTTTTTTCTAAAGACTTAACTTCTCTTTTCAGAAAACTCATTATTTCCTTCACTTGCTTGTCTCCAATTTGCAAAGAAGCTGTAGAACTCGATTCATCTCCTTCATTTGTTTCGGCGACATGTTCCCTTTTCTCCAATACTCGATAATAATCGACTCGTAGTTCCGATGGCAAGCAACGGAGCAATATTGTTTTCAACATAACGTAGTAATGATGGGTAGGTATTTGTAAAGCTGTTAGAGTGCGATATGATGTTATAGATTTATATAAATTTCGAAGACTAACGGCATCTGTCCTTTGTTGGACAGGGCGAAGGGAAAGCAATTGCTGCATATTTTTGTCTACCAAACGTTCGACGTGACCAAATTGATCTTGCAAGAGCGAGATAGCGGCTTCATAGCACATACCTGAAGCGGTAAATCCACCTTTAACCTTTTTCGTGTTGCCTGTTGGCACGGATTCTAAATAACTGAATTTGTCGGACGATGTTAGATTCCCGTTTTCATGAATAGCCGTTCGGATTTGCTCCCAATATGGTAGCCAATCTTGATAGTTGCCATCGAATTTTTTGAGCTGCAATTTTGGGAGTTTCATAGAACAATTATTATTGTTGTTATTACCTGATGACGTGCTAAGGTTCAGAGAAGATTGTCTTGGAACATGTGTGGGTGGATTCAGCTTGTATTGGACTTTCTGAAGACGAGAATTTAGACGAGAAAGAACACCTATTACTGAATCTTACTTGTCCAGCTCATCTGTCTTGAGAAGACCTTTAGTTTGCACGTCCTTATTCACCGCATTAAGGCATTCAGTCTTTGGATAAATTGAACGATGTCTTCCTCGATGGCGTCCAGATCATTCGTCAAATTAAGTTGAGATCCTTCGCTTTCGAGAAAATCAGTAGCACTTTTGACAATTTTTGTTAGGTGGCCTCTATATGCTGATCGTGCTGATAACTCCATGGCCAATAAATGAAATTGAATCGCGTTATGCTTAAACGTTAAAAAAGAACTCCTTATTAATTTGTATTAATCCCTGAACACCTTTCTCCCGGGTTTCGGCACCATGTGGAAAAATCTTCAAATGTTCTTTAACGATTAACACCCATATTAATAAAAAACGCTTATTCCTTCTATAGTCCACTGTCTTACTAAACCATAGAATAGGAGTTTAGTCCTGGATTAAATATTTACATTAATAAAAACAAAATGTTCCCGGAATAGTAAAATGACGTTTATCAAAAATCCTTTTAAAAAAATCTTCTACAAAAGTAAGCAATCTCTTTTTTATATTCTGTGGCTACCTAAATTGATTGTCAATTGCTTTTGTTGTGTCTGATTGTGGATATTGCTTGTTGCTGTTGCTTGTTTTTTTTTATAAATTCTATCAAAAAATCCATCATGAACAATATTACCAAAAAAAGAAAAAGGAGTAGGCTGACTAAAGCCGTGGATATCAGCACAATCGTCTTGAACCTTTTTTAAATGAGTAATGTTATTTAAGATTAGATATGTTTATATACATCGAGTCAATCATTATACCTCATTACGACCCCAGTATCTAATAGAAGCCATTACTTGTAAATCCACAGGAATATGTCCACCTCTTTTGTCTGCATTTAGGTCTTCAACGATAGCTATAAGTTTTTCCATGTTTTTTTTGGAAAACCTATATTTCTTTCGGAATTCCTCTTCGCTTAGCTCTTTAATCGGATCATATCGCGGTTTATAGATTTTTGATCTTCTTATAGAAAAATTAGGATTATCCAGTAAATCCAAACGGTTCAAGAAATCGTTAAAACTTTGTGCTATTTTTATTATTACTATTTCTTTTCAAAATTAATTTAGAAACTTCTCACTTTTGTTTAATTTTTTGATTAAAAAAACGAATTTGACATTTCTATTTCTTATTCCTTCGCTAAACCACCTACTTCGGTGGTTTAACTTAATCATACTTAGTAAACGTCACTTAACAGAAAATTTGTTTTATTAATGAAATTTCGCACTTAGTCCAGGGCTTAACGATAAACCTTCACTAAACCATATTTATTAATATGGGTGTAAGTCTTTAATTCAATAATAGATAACTCTATGAGAGCACAATTGCGAATGAATAAATTATAGTTTTGAAAAATTTATATATGTAGGTACAATCAGAAGCGGCGTAAGGCGTGGGCGGTGTGGGGCACCGCCCACGGCCTCGCCGTGCAAAGGGCCTCGCGACTCACAGCCGAAAATAAATTTGAAAAAGAATGGAAAATCCAAAAGTACAGGCCACAAGCTTTTTCTTATAATAATTAGAATTAATTCTCAACTTAAAGATATTCCATCATTCGGCGCACGAAATGAATGTCAATGAAATAATCGATATTTCTGATAAACTACTTATATCGATACCTTCCCGTAAGAATGTATTAAATATATTTAAAATTGGAAACAGGAAACAAAAAAAACGTCTCATTTAGTTATTTTTTTGTGTATTTTATTGGACGAAACAAATTTAAAAATGTCGCTTATTACATTCTTACGGGAAACAAATCTGTTTCGTCCCAAAAAAAAAAAAAAAAACAGAAAAATAACTAAATGGAGACGTTTTTTTTGTTTCCTGAACAATTTTAAAAATGTCGCTTAATACATTCTTACGGGATGGTATCGATATTATGTTATATTAATTAAGGGGTGGTTCTCCTTTTTCAGTGTCAAAAGTCAAAAATGACACTTTTTCATGAATTTTTGAAGTAAAACTTCTTTTCCGGCGTTCGTTGGGGGTAAAAAATTTTCTATGGAGTTGTCAGTGACATGTCAAAACGACACGCTATTGGCACCTGGTAAGTTGCTTTCCACACCACCTGGAAGTCAGTGTGTGTACTGACAAATGGAGATAGAATTTTTTACGTTTTGTCGTTCAATGTATTTCCCATAAGAAAAAAGCAAAAAGGAGCTCGAAAAACATAAATTTTACTAATTAATTTTATATGAACGGGTATCAATATTATGATTTTAACAGAATAATAATATGTGTTTTTTTCTAAAACAGGTGGAAAATATATCAAAAACATAATTAATCCTGTGCAATTTGTAGTAAAAAAAGTAAAGAAATTGCAAGAAAACAACAACAAATACTTAAAAAAATGGATTACATGAATTTTTTTAATTAAGTCACAACAATAACAATAGTTTCTTACATTTTCCTGCTTTTTAATTTGTCTTTTTTATCATAGAAACTTGTTAACAAGAAAAAATAAAAATTTCACAAAACATGAAAACACTAGCCTTGTTTTTTTGGAAAAGTTATCCGTAGTACAGTAGGATCTTATATGAATAAAAAATACAACATCCGCAGTAGGATCACTGCCGAAACTCGAATAAACGTCAAATTTCTATCCGCAGCAGGATTTCACTTCTCCTTTTATCGGCAGTGATCCTACTGCGGATGCTGTGTTTGTTATTCATATACAATCCTACTGTACTACGGATAACTTTTCCAAAAAACACGGCTACTAAACGATGTACACCGGCCAACTCGAGTTGAAAACTTAATAGAAGTAGTATTAGTAAACTTTACTGTGTTTTTTGTGTTACATTTGTTTTCTTATATTAAATAGAAATTTAATTACACTTGAAAAAATTGCTGGCTTAGAATTGGCCAGGCCACACAGGAGTTTTATGTTTGTTTTATTTTAAATTAAATAGATAATTATTGATTTATAAGGACAAATATTCTACCTTGAGACTAAAATCCGCCTGGTCAAAGAAGACCATACAAATTGTTTCTTAACAAAATTGTTTCATCTGTCATTCACATACGATATGTTTACGATTTTTGAAGCCAAATTACAAAAGATTAATTAAGTTTCTTACTATATTTTCAATTTGATTTAGAAATAAACACATATTACTATTCTTTTAAAATCATAAAATGCATACCGGTTCATATAAGACTGATTAGTTAAATCAATGTTTTTCCGACCCTTTTTTGCTTTTTTCTTATGGGAAATACATTGAACGTCAAATCGAAAGAAAATCTATCTCCAATTGAAGGTTCACGCGCTGACTGCCAAGTGCCGTGACTCCATGTGTCAATAACGACATGCTTCGTACAATCATTTTGTATATATTATAGGAATAAAAAATATGTGGTTGTGATATTGTATCTATGCTAATCCGAAATTTCGAAATGCATTTTATTTTGTACACAAACCTGGAACCCATGCGACATCTAGTTGTAAGTAATGAGTACATTTGAGTAAAGTGGTGGTTAGGAGATAAGGTATGTTAACCTTCTGTAGTTTAATGTTACACTAACTGGCGCTGCAGTACTTATAGCGAAAATAAGAGAGAGAAGCCAGAAATCGATACTCGAATAAACGTCAAATCTCTATCCTTTTATCGGCAGTGATCCTACTGCGGATGTTGTATTTGTTATTCATATAAAATCCTGCTGTACTACGGATAACTTTTCCAAAAAAACACGGCTACTATAATCTTAATCACAATTAATTCTGACGTTGGTTTTTACAAAGGTTTTTACGGAGGCTTTGTTTGAAAGAAAAGAAGTTTTACTTCTAGAGCGCGTACGTCAGTACACACATTCTTTTTTTTTCATGGAAGGAATGATATCTATAATTAATTCAAATTTGTTTTACTTGTTTGTTATCATATTAAGTACAAAAATATTTTTTTTATAAAATAGAAGAGTGTTGTTGGAGTCTGGACTAAAATAAAAAAAGTCAAAAATTAAAAAACTGGCAGCCGCTTGAATTTTAGTGTTCGTTTTTTTCACTTTTTTCGCTCTTCTGAGCGCTGCACAAAAAAAAGTTTTTGATATATCAGCCTGATTTTGGTCCAGACTCTAATATATTTAATAAGCCGTAAAACAAAAAAAAATTATGACGATCCGTCGAGTAATTTTAAAGTAACCGTGGCCAACAGTTTGAAAAACATAGTTTCGAGAAAAACGCGTTTAAAGTTTTTTTTCGAGTCAAGGCTCATGTGTCGACAGCTGGTGGCCCATATGGTACCTCTGATTACCATGGTATGGATATATAGGCGCCCAATTCAAAAATATTTATGTAAAACATGCTACGCTCAAAATACCGCTAAATTTCAATTTTCGAGACAAAAATGTAGGTCTCGTTTCTGTTCTATAAAATAAAAAAAAATATTCAGACAAACAGTCGTCTTAGCTACATATTTTACTAGAAAAAAAAATGGAAAAAAATGCATTTTTGGTCGCCGAAAAAAGAGAACCTCTGCTTAATTAAAAAATCTCATCTCTGTCGTTTCTGATCATTCGTTTATATTTAAGCATTACTCTTGAACATTTGCGTACATTTTGTGACTGGATCAAAGAATATCGACAAACAGGATTCGAAAAGTGCTTGTCTGATGCTCGTCAATTAATTGAGAAAAGCAGTTATGATTGGCCAAAATATTTTAAAAATAAAAGAGTAGCCAAAAAGAAAAGGATGTTTGATTATGAAGGTAGCGATCAACCTACAAAAGTTTAAAAAAAATTCCAAAAGAGCAAATATTGAAAAAAACTGTCAGGATTTACACACAGTTATGCAAGAAAGGTGAGAGCAGTGACTTCCAACATTATGAGTTGTATGAGAAGTTACAAAATATGATCTCAAATTTACCAAACTCTATTAGAAACGTAAAAGATCTGCTCCCATATATCATAGAGAACGATTTGAAAGAAATTTACCCAAATGTTTACATTGTCATTAGAATTTTGTTAACAATACCTGTAAGTACTGCTTCCGCTGAAAGGAGCTTTTTAAAATTGAAACTAATAAATAAATATTTAAGAAATACTAAGGTAAGACACCCAGTGACCGACACCCTTAAGAAAAATTTGGAGTTTGCAAATTCATAACTTTTCTTTCGCTGGATCGATTTTAGTGATTTTTGTGTATTATTATAACTGTTATAATAATTTTTTTTACAATATTAAAGAAATAAATATGTACGAAATTCCAAAAATAAATAAACCACAAAATCGTAATAGCTTACCAGTTTTTTAGTTACGGACACCTTTTTTTAGTAACCGACACCCACACACGTCAAATACTAGTTATGGACACTCTTTTTCTGTAGCTTTTCACACTAAACTATAAGAGGAGTTTTCGGCAACAAGTTTTCATTAACTCGTAAAACGTTAAAATCGAATATTTAAAAGTTTTAATTTGACATTTCAATTGACAATTGGGAATATCATGAATCCTGACTCATTTTATTGAAGTCATTTCGAAGCGAAGCGGCTTGCTTGGTAGTAGGTATAATCGGTCCCGCGTCGCTTACCTTTTATTCCAGCAGTAAAATTTATTTCGCTTACAAGCATTCCGTCAGATATTCTTTTATCGTTTTATTGAACGCTGATTGTTTCAAAGTGGTATTTGTTTTTTATCTTTTAATTTGAACTTGATTTTGAGAGGTTTTATCAAAATTTGTGGTTTATAAAAACTTGTGGTTCGTCAAATATGTATGCTAAAACTTCTGTTTTAAATTTTGTTTTTCACCAAAACCGATACCGAAATAAAAACAGAATATATTCAACTTGGAAGGTTTTCAAAATACTCGTACTATAATTTTTGTCTAATATATAAGATAAATAAATATTTATACGCACAAAAACAAAAAGATACATGTACATCTACGTATGTATACAAGAAATGATATTATAATAAAATCTTTTTATGCAGTAGGTAGGTACTTACGAAGTTATGAATAAAATGAAGATAAATTTTTATTTAAATAAAAACAAGCAAACAAAAATGTTTAGGCACTTAAACAGTTTTCAACTAGTAAATAATATTGCAATTTAAAAAAAAATACTGTATAGTCACAAAATTAATACAATTTGAATGCTAGTTATAGTTAGTTACTGAATTAAAAATATTTATATAAATATTTTAATTAATCAATACGTTAATATCACTAGTAAAGTAATCTATTTTAAAGATGGGCAAAGAAAAGTCCTAATGTATTTTTCTGTTTTTGCACGTGGAAGTTTCTGAAAGTAAACGTTTTTTTAACTGTATTTTACAAATCTTCTTCCTAAACTAATTTTTCTCAGGCATTTTGTAAAAAATTCCTGAAAAAATGTGGTTTTATAGCAAAATAAAAAGCGGTTTGTAAATAATGAAATTAAAAAAGAAAGACAAAAACGATGGTGTCCCCACGTTAAATTAAGTTATTTTATTATTTTAATAAAAAAAAATTTACAAATAGATCCACTAATTATTGTTTTGAAATAATATGCACTGTCCCATATTTATAAGAAACACGGATAAATTAATAAAGTACTGATTTATACTCAAGTGTTTATTAAGGAATTCACAAGTTTTCTTTGATTTACAGAGGTTCTCAACTTACATCTTTTATTACACGTCAACGATTGACAACAAAATATCAATTAAAGTCTTTTGTTATGACATTTGCACGTCTAAACACGTTAAAAATAGCCTCGGTAGTATCCAGCAATAGGAAACCTTAATAAAATGAAAAAACAGTGATAGGTGACCATTACCGAAAGGGGGTCGGTCACTAGGTAGTTGGGTCAAGAAAGACTTTTTTCATCTTTGGCAGTTTCATCTATTAAAGTAGATATAACATCTAAAATAAA
The DNA here is from genome assembly GCA_911387755.1 of Chrysotoxum bicinctum. NCBI lineage: Eukaryota > Metazoa > Arthropoda > Insecta > Diptera > Syrphidae > Chrysotoxum > Chrysotoxum bicinctum. The sequence goes on from OU426988.1 coordinate 109,610,578, forward strand.
TTACGAACCAATGATTAAGCAGTTCAGTAAAACTAAAAGTAGAAAATTTCTGTTTCTTTAATTTTTTCTTTGTTTATTCATTTTTGTTTAATGTTCCAAAGAAGTATGAGTATAAATTTAGGTTTGTTTCTTAATAAATAAAAAAACGGTTTAATTAAGTGATTTTTTATTACTTGCGATATAGGTACTATAGGGCAAGTTCTGCATTTGGAAAAAAAATTCGAACTCGAGATTTTGATCAAAGTTGACATTACGATGATAGCGAAGACGAAAAAAGTGGGTCCGACAATTCCGTCTGTCTGTCTGTATGTCTGTATGTCTGTATGTCTGTACCTCGAACTACAGCCTAAACTACTGGAGGTATTTTCTTCAAACTCGGTAGTTAAGGGTCTTCGGTGATTCCCTAGAGGAGAAATTGAAATTTTTTTTTTAGCTCCAAAACTAACATTACACCCGTAATGCAAAATCTTATTTATCTCGAAAACGGCTTTAACGATTTTGATAAAAAAAATTAGGTGTGATATTATGGACATGTACTATATTTTGGTGAAAAAAAAATTTGGGGGGAAATGTTATTAGGGGTACCTGTCATAGAACGGTTTTTTTGATTTTCGAATTTCTCACCAACGGCTCTAACGATTTTAACCAAAATTATTATGCAGGAGCTGCTTTGCATTTGAAAAAATATAAACTAAAAATTTTTTCGAAAAAATAGTTTTTGGATTTTTAAAAAAATAATACAAATTTTTTTTTGAAAATTCAATATCTTGAAAACCGATACACGATTAAATTTTAAAATTACGTTTAAAAATGTATTTTATTAAATACTAACAATTTGCATATCAATTTTTTTTATAAAAATTTTAAGGAAAATTTAGTTCACAAAAAACATGTTTCAGTGTGTCTGTATGTCTGTACCTCGAACTACAGCCTAAACCACTGGACCTATTTCTTTAAATCTCGGTAGTTAAGAGTCTTCGGTGATTCCCTAGAGGATAAATTGAAATTTTTTTTTTAGCTCCAAAACTAAGGGTACCCCCCATAAACCCGTAATGCAAAATCTTATTTATCTCGAAAACGGCTCTAACGATTTTGATAAAAAAAAATTAGGTTGATATTATGGACATGTACTATATTTTGATGAAAAAAAAATTTGGGGGGAAATGTTATTAGGGGTATCTGTCAAAGAACGGTTTTTTTGATTTTCGAATTTCTCACCAACGGCTCCAACGATTTTAACCAAAATTATTATGCAGGAGCTGCTTTGCATTTGAAAAAATATAAACTAAAAATTTTTTCGAAAAAATAGTTTTTGGATTTTTAAAAAAATAATACAATTTTTTTTTTTGAAAATTCAATATCTTGAAAACCGATACACGATTAAATTTTAAAATTACGTTTAAAAATGTATTTTATTAAATACTAACAATTTGCATATCAATTTTTTTTATAAAAATTTTAAGGAAAATTTAGTACACAAAAAACATGTTTCAGTGTGTCTGTATGTCTGTACCTCTCACTACAGCCTAAACCACTGGACCTATTTCTTTAAATCTCGGTAGTTAAGAGTCTTCGGTGATTCCCTAGAGGATAAATTGAAATTTTTTTTTAGCTCCAAAACTAAGGGTACCCCCCATAAACCCGTAATGCAAAATCTTATTTATCTCGAAAACAGCTCTAACGATTTTGATAAAAAAAATTAGGTTGATATTATGGACATGTACTATATTTTGATGAAAAAAAAATTTGGGGGGAAATGTTATTAGGGGTATCTGTCATAGAACGGTTTTTTTGATTTTCGAATTTCTCACCAACGGCTCTAACGATTTTACCCAAAATTATTATGCAGGAGCTGCTTTGCATTTGAAAAAATATAAACTAAAAATTTTTTCGAAAAAATAGTTTTTGGATTTAAAAAAAAAATAATACAATTTTTTTTTTTGAAAATTCAATATCTTGAAAACCGATACACGATTAAATTTTTAAATTAAGTTTAAAAATGTATTTTATTAAATACTAACAATTAGCATATCAATATTTTTTATACAAATTTTAAGGAAAATTTAGTACACAAAAAACATGTTTCAGTGTGTCTGTATGTCTGTACCTCTCACTACAGCCTAAACCACTGGACCTATTTCTTTCAATCTCGGTAGTTAAGAGTCTTCGGTGATTCCCTAGAGGAGAAATTGAAATTTTTTTTTTAGCTCCAAAACTAAGGGTACCCCCCATACACCCGTAATGCAAAATCTTATTTATCTCGAAAACGGCTCTAACGATTTTGATAAAAAAAATTAGGTGTGATATTATGGACATGGGCTACATTTTGGTGAAAAAATATTTTGGGGAAAAAATGTTATTAACGGTACCTGTCATAGAACCGTTTTTTTGATTTTCGACTTTCTTATTAACGACTCTAACGATTTTAACCAAAAATTTTCAGCAGGAGCCGCCCTTAAGTTTAAATCAATATCTTTAAAACGTGTGAACGATTAATTTTTGAAATTATTTCCTAAATTTCCTATATTTTAAATTCCAAAGTACTTTTATAAGAGCAAGTTCGTGCGATCCAGTCGTGAATTTTATTTCGTTTTGTTTTTGCTTTATTTTTTACCTTGAAATGGAGTGGTTGTTTCTTACATTTTTAATATGATATTGTTTCGAAGATCATTGGAATGATCATTCGGTTTTTTAAATCATTCGAATACTAAAATCTCGATTCTTTAAATCATTCGATTATGTCCATCACTACTCTTAGACACAACCAAGGAGTGCATATTCGCACCGAAGAATCCAAACATATCACTAAATGATGTCGAGCAAGGTGTGAAGAAAACGAAGGAAATCCAGAGCTTAGATGACATTCTACAATTTCTGGAGCAGCAAAAAGATGATGAGGCAGTGGAAACAACAACGTTCAGAAGAGTTATCAAAAACAACACAACACATTTTTTAAATAACCAAAAAATGTTTTATTGCCAAATTTCTGGCACCACACACAAAATTGTCGAAAGTTTTTACAATTGGAAGTACTGGACCGACGAATTTGAGTTCGAAAATCAAATCTATTATGTGTGTGCTTAGACCATCTAATACACACAAAATGCACAAGTAATAAAACTAAAAAATGCCAAATTTGTAATTGCAACCACAATACTATTCTCCATTATGAGAACATTGCTGCAGAAAAAAGAGGGAACAATTATCAATAATGTTGACGAAGGAAGGAACTTCACCGGAAGTATTACTGTCAACGGCACAAATATGAGTGAAATCACAAGCCGGTGAATTCATGCTTATGCGAGCATTTATAGACCAAGGTTCCCAAAAAAAAAACGATCATATCTGAAGAAGCCACACAAATATTGGCTATTTCTGGCACTAAAGTGAGAACCAAAATTCAAGGAATTGGAAATACTTAAGTTGGAATATCTGAAAATAAAGTTTTGTTAGAACTTAAGCCACGTTTTCATCGTGAACATCTGATCAAAACTGGGGCATTGCTGTTACCAACATTGGCTAAGGCTCAACCTAGTAAAAGCTTTGTTTTCAATTTTATCCAATGGAAAAATTGTATTACCGCAGATCCATCATCCAACAAATCAGATAGAACAGACGTGCTAATAGGAGGTGATATAATACAGAAAAATGCTGGAGGATAAAATAGTAAAAATTTAAGTTGTATTGGGGCAATCCACGAAATTTGGCTGGGTATTGTCTGGAATAATTAAAAATTATAAAACTATTCACTGCTGTTATAAATCGGGAGCAGTTCTTAGAAATTGAAGAGGTATTACAAAATAATTAAAATTCAAAAACGGAAGATCAACTATGTCTGGAAGCCATAAAGAAGAAGTTGAGATCGATTTAAAGTTTATAGTAACGCTCCCTCTCTAAAATAGGGAACAGGCAGCCTGGTTTCCTCGACGCTAATACCGGTTACACAATTCAGTTTTACATTCGTGAAATTTGGTGAAGCAATTACCATTCCTTCGTTGCGAAGTTATTTTAAGATCCCATATTTAAATGTTAGCATATTTTGTGCCATAACTCCCTGTGCAGGGACGTGTTAGAATATTCCTGCAGCGCCTCCCCGCTTGTCGTAAAAGGCGACTAAAGGAGTAAATACATCTAGGCCACAAACAGCAAGGTGAACCTAGCGACACGTAACACCTATAAACTTTCCCAAAAGTGTGCATGCCAGTCCCAGGGTTGGCACGACTGGAGATCACCGGTGCCGTAAAAGAGAGATCAAATACAAAACTGGAGCATGCACACGTCGATACTTACAACCAGGATTTTGTGAATGATGAAAGCATTATGGAAGTACTCGTTCAAAATGACACTACCCCGCCAGGCACTACCATTGTTACACATGGTACTGATCCTGGACCGAGCAGCAATGCTCGGGTCAGAGCTAGACGGATTCCGGGGGCTAGCAAAGTAATGCCGCAGATTATACAAAATCTGAGAGTTGCGAGTTGGAACGTTGGCAGTATGACAGGTCGAAGCTTCGAGCTGGAAGAGATGATGAAAAGAAGGCGAGTGGACATCTTATGTGTTCAAGAAACAAAATGGCGAAACACGGGAAACAGGGCCCGTTTCTTGGATACGAGGACAAAAAACTATAAGATGTTCTACTATGGAACGGAAAAGGGTAAAAACGGAATCGGAATCATCCTTGCAAAACATCTATTAGGCAGCGTATTGACCATTGCGAAATCCAGCGACCGTTTGATGTCCCTTAAATTGGTGATTAAAGGAAAGTTGTGGAATACTGTCACTGCATATGCTCCCCAAATTGGATGTGAGCAGGTGCAAAAAGATGCATTTTGGCTAGACTTTCACAATCTACTTAAGGACATCCCAAAGGAAGAGTTTTTGTTCGTGGGCGGAGATTTGAACGGACATGTCGGGAAGACAAACGAAGACTATGAAGATTGCCATGGAGGCCTCGGATACGGCACCAGGAACCCTCCTGGTGAAGACATCCTGAGCATGTGCAAAACATACGGTCTTATCGTACTAAATACCATGTTCGTCAAACAAAGCCGACACCTGGTCACTTACAGCAGTGGTGGAAATGAAACCCAGATTGATTACCATTTGGTATCTAGTTTCATGGAACCCCGGGTAAAAGATTGCAAAGTGATACTAGGAGAAGCGATCGCCCACCAACACCGTCTCCTACTGACAGAATTTTTTATGGAGACAGTGAACGACAACAAACATACAAAAACTTTTGGGAAGATCAAATGGTATAATCTGGATAAGGAAAAAGGCGAAGCTTTTATTTCGAATATGCAAAACGTTCTGTATAACAACACCGATATGGTTCGAAATGAAGAGAGTACAGCACAAAGTATGTGGGATCTCCTACAGAAAACTTGCAAAGAAAAAGCCAAAACACTGTTACGGGTTTCAAAAGGACACAACCAACAAGGCAAAGAAACATGGTGGTGGAATGATGAAGCTAAATCAGTTATAAGTAAAAAGAAAATGGCTTTCAAGGCTTGGTCGAAGTGCCCCTCTAATGATACAGAGCAAAAGTCACGCCTCGAAGTGGAATATAGAAACTGCAAGAAAGAAGCGAAGAAGAAGTGCGCCCAAATTCAAGCAAAGAATACAGAAAACCTGTATCGGGAGCTGGATGAAATTTCTACCCCGACAGCTGGTGCTATTCAAGAGCTACGGCAAAACACGAATAAGGGCGCAACTATCTTCAAAATAGCCGCTCAAAGAAGAAAGAATGCCCAGGAGATTTGTTCGCCAAAGTTCATTAACAATGCTCAAGGCCAACTACTTGTGGAAGATAACGAAATTCTTCACAGGTGGCGACAGTATTGTGACGGACTTCTAAACGAACAATTTCCAAGGCTATACTTTCCAATAGCTTCACCTAACTTAAGCGAAGTATCCGACGTCACAGTCGAAGAAGTTAGTGAGGCGGTAAAATACTCCAAAAAGGGAAAAGCTGTTGGCCCAGACGAAATACCCTCAGAGTTTTGGAAAAAGATGGGAGACATCGGGTTTAGATGGCTCATGATTCTTGTCTCCAAACTTATACGAGGTGATCGCATGCCTAATCAATGGAGGGAAAGTTACCTTCTTCCAATTTATAAAGGAAAGGGTGATACTCGAAGCTGTGATAATTACCGTTCGATTAAGCTGATGTCACACACCATGAAGATCGTTGAGCGAGTCTTGGGTAGCCGACTGCGAAAAATAATTAGGCTATCTGATGACCAGTGCGGGTTTGTCGGTGGTAAGTCAACCACGGATGCAATCCAGAGTATAAGAATAATTATGGAAAAGCATCGGGATTCTTTGGAGGATTTGCATGTCGTATTGGTTGATTTTGAAAAAGCATTCGATCGGCAACCACGAGATCTAATATGGGTGGCCCTCAGGCAACGAGGAGTTCCAGAAACCTATGTGCGGATAATTATGGACATGTATGATGGAGCAGTTACTAAAGTAAGATGCGCAGCTGGAGTCACCGAAGAATTCGAAATCACAGTAGGTGTACACCAGGGAAGTGTCTTGAGTCCCCTGCTCTTTATTACAGTTCTTGATTACCTGCTTGAAGGCAAAGTGACGGATCCAAAAGTACATCAGTTATTCTTTGCTGACGATGGAGCCATCATAAGTGAAGACCCGATATCCCTACAACGAGCACTTGACGTATGGGTGGATGTTCTAGAAGGAAGTGGGTACCGCATAAGCGCGAAAAAGACAGAATACCTATGCTGCCCATTTTCTGATCCACACAGGCCTATTCCAGACATTTATTTGAATGGAGTAGTGCTTCCCAAGTGTGAAAAGTTTAAATATCTGGGGTCTATGATAAATAACGAAGCTACTTGTGATGACGATATCAATCATCGCGTAAGCGTAGGGTGGATGAAGTGGCGGGAAAATTCTGCTATCTTCTGTGACCGAAAAATGCCCCCTAAGCTGAAAGGAAAGCTCTACACTTCAGTTGTGCGTCCAGCACTCACATACGGTTCACAATGTTGGACAATGTACAAAAAGTATGAGAGTAAGCTAACGGCAGCTGAGATGAAGATGCTTCGTATGACAGCAGGAGTTACAAAGCTTGATCGAATTAGAAGTACGAAGATCCGAGGAAGCCTTCATGTTAAGAATACCATTTCCCAAAAAATTGAACACGACCGACTCAGTTGGTATTGCCATGTTCAAAGGAGAGATCCTTTTCATATTAAGGGGTAGGGTGTTGCAAACCTGACACCACTTAGAAATACCCAAAATAATTGGGAAAAGAAGAAAGTAAAACATTTTTTTTTTAAAAATCCAAGCTCATTTAGTGATATTTACATATAAATATAAAAAAATAATAAAATAATAATTTTATTAACAAGATACTAGCGAGTACATTTCATATACAATATATTTTTCACTGCTGATTTGATGTACTGGAACTCAAAAAGCTTCGTTTTTTGCTTGATCTACAATGTGGTTTTTTCGGACAATCTCTTAGCAGATTCCAGCAGTAATCTGCCATCATATGCGTATCCCACTTGCCTGGTATCGTTCTTCCATTGTCATTATATCCTGGTGAAATCGTTCACCTTGCTCTTCACTCAAGTCTCCCAAGTTTTCAGGAAACCGGTCCAAATGGTTTTGCAAGTAATTCACCTTGATGCTCATGTTGCATCCAAGCTCACGAAAAGCAGTCAGCATGTTCTGAACTAAATCCTTATAATTTAAAGCCTTCTTGTTGCCTAGAAAGTTTTCGACAACTAACACAAATGATGTCCACGCTTTTCGCTCTTTTCCATTCATAGATTCAACAAAATTGGTGTCCTTTATTAACCGTCTGATTTGAGGTCCATCGAATATGCCAGCTTTTATTTTTTCAATGCTTAATCCTTGCATCTTTGTAGATATGAATTTAAAACATGATGAATCCTTATCTAGAGCCTTAACAAATTGCTTCATTAAGCCAAGTTTTATATGAAGTGGAGACAGGATTATTTTATTCCGATCAACCAAAGGCTCATTAATAACATTTTTTCCTCCAAACAACCATGTTCTCTCTTTCACTCCAGTCTTTTTTTACCCAGTGATCTTGTTTAGCTCTGCTATCCCAAAGGCACAAGAAGCAGGTATATTTTGTGTATCCACCTTTCTGTCCAAGGAGAAAGTTAACCATTTTCAAGTCAACACATGTTCGTGATACTTAATCTTTTCCAAGACTATAGCTATGTATATTCTTTCTTCACAAATTCAGTAATGGATTTTCTGTTCTGATTTGCCGTGTATTCACCACATACATAACAAAATTGCTCGGGATGATTTACACAGATTCTGCGGCTAGATGACATTTTTGAAAATTAGCTCTTAATCACTTAAAGTATTGTAATGTTTTACCAAGGGTTCGTAATAAGTAAAACGTATTCACTTTGTTTAAAACCTCCACTTATTTATTTCGTAAATAAAACACTTCACTTTTTTACAACCAAACAATTTATTGTTCAACATTCAAATATACCGAAACTAATTTTCGAAAACAATTTACTTATCTCTTTACAACCAACTTTACCCTTTCACTATTAAAAACAAACTGTGTCCAGGTCGGCAACACAGTTGTCTTATATAGCAAAATTTAGGTTCTATTATTTTAATTATATGTATAATTATCTTTCTATGGCAGGTAGAGGGGGTAATAATTACCCTTCTATGACAGGTAGAGGGGCTAATAATTCCCCTTCGAAGATTCTTTCATATGAATTTCTTGCATATGAATTTTTTACTTGCGATATAGGTACTATAGGGCAAGTTCTGCATTTGGAAAAAAAATCGAACTCGAGATTTTGATCAAAGTTGACATTACTATGATAGCGAAGACGAAAAAAGTGGGTCTGACAATTCCGTCTGTCTGTCTGTATGTCTGTATGTCTGTATGTCTGTACCTCGAACTACAGCCTAAACTACCAGACGTATTTTCTCCAAACTCGGTAGTTAAGGGTCTTCGGTGATTCCCTAGAGGAAAAATTGAAATTTTTTTTTAGCTCCAAAACTAAGGGAACCCCCCATACACCCGTAATGCAAAATCTTATTTATCTCGAAAACTGCTCTAACGATTTTGATAAAAAAAATTAAGTGTGATATTATGCACATGGACTATACTTTGGTCAGAAAAAAATTTGGGGGGAAATGTTATTAGGGGTACCTGTCATAGAAGGGTTTTTTTGATTTTCGAATTTCTCACCAACGGCTCTAACGATTTTAACCAAAATTTTTATGCAGGAACTGCTTTGCATTTTAAAAAATATAAACTTAAAATTTTTTCGAAAAAATAGTTTTTGGATTTTTAAAAAAATAATACAATTTTTTTTTTGAAAATTCAATATCTTGAAAACCGATACAAGACTAAATTTTTAAATTACGTTTTAAAATGTATTTTATTAAATACTAACAATTTGCATATCAATTTTTTTTATAAAAATTTTAAGGAAAATTTAGTACACAAAAAACATGTTTCAGTGTGTCTGTATGTCTGTACCTCTCACTACAGCCTAAACCCTTGGACCTATTTCTTTCAATCTCGGTAGTTAAGGGTCTTCGGTGATTCCCTAGAGGAAAAATTGAAATTTTTTTTTTAGCTCCAAAACTAAGGGTACCCCCCATACACCCGTAATGCAAAATCTTATTTATCTCGAAAACGGCTCTAACGATTTTGATAAAAAAAATTAAGTGTGATATTATGCACATGGACTATATTTTGGTGAAACAAAAATTTGGGGGGAAATGTTATTAGGGGTACCTGTCATAGAACGGTTTTTTTGATTTTCGAATTTCTCACCATCGGCTCTAACGATTTTAACCAAAATTTTTATGCAGGAGCTGCTTTGCATTTAAAAAAATATAAACTAAAATTTTTTTCGAAAAAAGAGTTTTCGGATTTTTAAAAAAATAATACAATTTTTTTTTTGAAAATTCAATATCTTGAAAACCGATACACGATTAAATTTTTAAATTACGTTTTAAAATGTATTTTATTAAATACTAACAATTTGCATATCAATTTTTTTTATAAAAATTTTAAGGAAAATTTAGTACACAAAAAACATGTTTCGGTGTGTCTGTATGTCTGTACCTCTCACTACAGCCTAAACCACTGGACCTATTTCTTTCAATCTCGGTAGTTAAGAGTCTTCGGTGATTCCCTAGAGGAAAAATTGAATTTTTTTTTTAGCTCCAAAACTAAGGGTACCCCCCATACACCCGTAATGCAAAAACTTATTTATCTCGAAAACGGCTCTAACGATTTTGATAAAAAAATTAAGTGTGATATTATGCACATGGACTACATTTTGGTCAAAAAAAATTTTGGGGCAAAATGTTATTAGGGGTACCTGCCATAGACCCGTTTTTTTAATTTTCGACTTTCTCATTAACGGCTCTAAGGATTTTATCCCCAAAATTTTTAGCAGGAGTCCCCTTAAGTTTAAAATAATATTGTATATAAAAATATTCGAAAAAATATTTATTGGGTTTTAAAAAAAAAAAAAAAATTTAAATCAATATCTTCAAAACCTATGAACGATTATTTTTTGAAATTATTTCCTAAAACCAATATTATTAAATACTTAAAATCCGCATCCCACATTTTTTTCTTGAAAAATTTTAGAGAAATTTCTTATATAAAAAATTTATTTAATAATAAAACGATTTTTTAAGGTTTATTTGCATAAATTCATACTCTTCCGGAAACCAGACGGCAATTTTATGCAGTTGAACATTATTATCTCATTAAATCCATGTTTTATATTTATAAAATGTATCTTAAATTCCAAAGTACTTTTACATAAGAGCAAGTTCGTGCGATCCAGTCGTGCATTTTATTTAAATTAGCGTAAATTGAATATTTCTGTAACTCAAAAACTAGAGCTGCTAGGGAAAAATGGTTTTCAGTTTTGAAATCAGCGTTAGAAGTATGAATAAAATCAGCTGCAAAACTCAAGGCACCAAAAAAATTTTTTTTTTGTAGACCTGTGTTATTTTTATAAGCTTCAAGTAAAATGTCGTCTTCAATATTTTGTAATGCATGCATAATTATTCAGTAACCTTTAACAGGCGCTTTAATTGTAGATTTCATATTACTCTTAAGATTTGGGACGTATAACTTGTTAAATAAAGAAATATTTTTCATTTCGTTTTTAATCTTTATTTTTAATATAACAGTTCCTATTCGTGTTATGTCAACCGGTTTTTCATCGGCGAGATGAACTGTACCAACAAATTTCTTCTCAAAGTTAATAAAGAAGCTTTCATCGCAGCACCATGTAAGATTTTGCTCCACTATCAAAGCACTAAGTACTCCTAGTTTTTGTTAGAAGGTATCCGCTTTTAGCGTTTTCATGTGATTGGAGTCTTTCAATTGCAATAAAACATACATCTGAACTAAATTTGATTTATGTGATTTTTTCTTTTGAAGAAAAATGCGTCAGTCTTTTATCATGTGACCCTTTTTTCCACATTTATGGCAATTAAATTGAAAGAAAAACTTTTCTTTTTCGGAATGTTATACCTAGCGGACTTAAACGCATTATCAAAATTACAGTGTTGAGCTTCCTTCTTCATCTTTGATTTCCTTATTATTCCATTGGAAGGTCATCCAACACCAGCACAGCAAGCAAATCAGCATCGAGCTTAGCATTCATATCTCGTAAGCGATTAATTGAGCAATTGAATTCGATAAAATATTCAGAAATGAATACTAGTCACTTTAGAATTAATAATTTTTTGAAACAATTCTACCTTTTGCCGGGTTCCTTTCCTGTCGTATTTTGTTTCCAAAAAGGTCCATATTCTCCTGAAGGTTTTCATGTTTTTAACAACAGACATCTGTGCTGGTTCCATTGATATAATTAGTTCACATCTTGCATCCATATCTCTGTTATTAAAGTCTTCCAGTTTCAAGTTAAATAATTTTCTCCATTAAATAATGGAATTTTACCAGAAAACCTCGTCGTTTTTTTTCAAATTATATTATAATTTTACTTTTATTTCAAAAATAATTTCGTGGGTCTGGGTCTGGGCCCATAACCTATTGTGATGCTTAGAGATTAGAAACGTTTTCGGAGAAAAAAAGAAAAGAAAAATGGTCAAGAAACCCTTAAGAAGGCCAACATGGGAGGGTGGATATATATTTTAATTGATACCAAGATTAGATACTTATTTTAGTACAAGTACGAGTAAGTATAAGATGTTCCGTTAGAGATGTGTTTAATTAGTTAGTTATAATACTATATTCGTCCAAAGCTTGAGTACAATTCTCATATTTGGGCAAGTGCTATAATAACCCACTTGAGTTTCTTGGATAGAATTCAAAACAGACCTTTATCAAAGATAGGTGATAGAAATAGAACGGAAACATTTACATTTCTCGAGCACCGCCGCCGCGCCGCAATGTTTCTTGTCTTACTGTATATTACCGCTATTTCTATAAACATTGTTCTAGCGAAATATCCAGTTGTCTTTCTCTCATTAAACGATAATACTCGCGCTTTTAGTTTTAAACCCTTTCCTGTATTCCTAACGCTTGTACTGTAATAATCATTTTAAGGGTAGTAATAACCCGTTAATTATAAAAAAAATCAAAGAAATTACAATTTTGTAAGTTCGTACTGTTGTTCTTAGGAAATTATCGGATAGAAATTATATTTATTGAGCATTACTTTAAAAATGACCCACAACTATTCCGTTTTTTTATTAATTCAAAACAAAAATCACTCTGCATTCCAAATTCAACCAATTTAAAATGTAAGGAATCTCCTCAAGTCAGACTTTTGCGATATAAGGTCTGGTGTTGATAATATTCCTGCCCTAGTATTAAAAATATTTTAATTCATTTCAAAATTTTATTGTAAATGTTACCCAGTTTTGTGGTCAGATTTATTAGAGTTTTATACCTTATGGACCCAAAAAATTGTAAGAAAAAATAAAAATAATAAAAAAAAAACAAATTAAAACCAACGATTATATTTAAATATTTTTAAATTTGATTGAAACGAACGCATTTCGGCTTTCGGCTGTGGAACCATCTTCAGCCGGCGAGAATTAAACAAAATTACAAACGATTACATTCATTAATTAAACTTTAAGAAAGCAAGACCAAATAAAGATAGTGATAACGGCAGTTACTATTTTTTCTCCTTCTTTATAACGTTAAATAAAAGAGAGTCAAATGGGCCAGGTTCCAAATTCATTAGATTTTCGTTCAAGTCGATATGTAAAGATTCATAATGCGTCTAGTTTATGAGGTTTGTTTAAATTTTGAATATAAATCTTCAATATCTCCAATATATTTTTTTGTTACAATTAGAACAAGAGAGTGGATCACAAGAGTAATTTTAGTTTAATTTCTAGAACCCTATTTCGAAACCAGGTGCAAAAATTAACCTTGAGACTTATAGAAGAAAATACTATAGATTATATTTTTACGAATGTCACAACATAATCATTGTATATTACTTCATTGGTCCAGTGCTTTTTGTTATTTTTATTGATTACATTGCTAGCTCTATTATGACTGAAAATTCAACTGATATTTAGGACTTTTACACCTTTTTTTCATTTTTATTTACTCTTACTTGATTATCATGAACAATTATTTTATTTTTTGCTACTGATTTCATGGGATATGTTCTTCCTTGAGGACAAATATCCTTCTGAAGAGCAACATTTTACACCAATCAATTTTGAAAAGGATTCAGAAATTTCAGAATCGCTTTATAACGTCAATCCGAAAATGCGTTGCCGTTCTTGTCCGAATTCCCTATACTGGGTTTCCATATTTTGTGTTATCATATCAGATTTCCAACCCTGAAGTCATTTATCCATTCAAACTATTGAGTGAAATGCGCGTTTTTGTTTAGGAACCGAACTAATTACGGTGTGAACGAACCAATTTCAAGGTTTCTTAGAAAGTAGAAGGAAATTAATAATTATTTATGTGTAGCATACTCTAGGGATAAATTCAAAATTAGTTGTTTTACTTTTATGAATTTAAATGAATTATAATTAAAATATAATCTGTTGAGCATGTAGCTTATAGGTGAAATAAATAAATTTATAATTAATAATAAAAGGCTATGTTCTTTTCTTTCTTCTCTGAACGCAAAAAATAATGACACACAATTTTAATTTGTTATCGGTAGCTACCTATTAGACATATGAACATTATGTACATATGTATGTTTTCTAAACAAAATAAATTATTGAACATGATTATAAGAACTTTTAACATTTATTTATTTTAGGTTTCTTTAAAAATTACAAAACAATAAATACCCTGGATAATTTTTTTTTCTATACAACTATAATAAGCAAAAATCTTACCTGAAATCTTTATTGATGGGGTTGATATCTGATTAGTGATTTGTATGTACATAATATTGAAATAGCGAACAATTTCATTCAAAAAATATTTGTTTTTTCTAAATTACATTCATTTTTAATACTGATGAAGATTAATTTTTCATGGAAATGTTATATTTTCATATAAGTAGAACAACTGATATATTACTACTTAATATACATAATTTAAATGAATACATTTTCTTGTCACAATACGAGCATAAGCCCAACTCAATTTTTAGCGCGACAAGTTAAGAGTTTTTTATTTTTCTTATGTGAAACCAGTTTTCAGAAATCGCATATAATAATATTTAAAAAACACCGTCAAGTAAAGTTAAAAGCAACACTGATTAAAGTTTGTTAAGATTTTATGCACATCGATGAAAAAGAAGTTCATACTAGTATTTTTTTTTTCGAGTTTGCGCCGTTGAAAAAAGTAATCGATTTAAAAAGTATCTTTGACAGGACTTTGCTAGAGTAGCAACAGCATACACGTATTTGATACTCTTCTTCTCCACATAAAAAACAGCAAAGCACAGGACAGGTTGTATGCATCAGTAAACATATAATTCTTCATGGAATTATTTTAATTTGGCATTACTGCTGAAGTCATCGAGTTTGGTATCGCGTATCAATTCTTTTTTTGATATTTTACTGTCACAGGTACCATTTTTTTTTCATATGATGTACTTATGTATATTTGCTGAGCAGTTAAAGAAAACTTAAATATATTTACAAAATATTAATGAAAACGTTTTAGTATGAATTTCAATTGTTTTTGACAGCTTAAGTTCGTGCGGAACTATAAATATAATTTTATGAATTAAAAAATTTTATTCTAAGGAAATAAGAAATTTTAAATCAAATTTAAAATTGGGCAAAATTATTTGGAAACAAGAACACAATATCTTAGAAAATAGAATTAAACAAAAAACTTCAGATTACTGTTGGCAACAACTGTCAGTATATACACCGGATAGAAAACTAAAATGTGAAGTTACCTTTTCCATTACGTTCATCGCACGCGTTCGTTTCTCATAAAAACGTTGGAATTCAAGTGATTATCGCCCGAGAGTGTTTCACTTTCAATTTGAGTCGCCCGGTGGAAGTAGATTAAAGAACGCGAAAAGATGACTTCTTTTTGTTTGAACAAAGTTATCTTTTAATACAAATCGCAATATTTAAAAGCATCAAGCCAAGCGAAAACCCACTTAAACAGAAATGTTTAAAAATTTAAATTTGCATTTGTTATAGAACATGTTTTTGTAGTACTTTTTGTATGCTATGCGTGACACTTCGGCTTAGTGATGGACATAATCGAATGATTTAAAGAATCGAGATATAAGTATTAGAATGATTTAAAAATCGAATGATCATTCGAATAGTCTTCGAAACAATATCATAGTAAAAAAAATAGGAAACAAACACTCCATTTAAAAATTGCTGCAGTTTGATTCGGCAACCTAAGAGCTCACTTGGCATGCTTGCATATACGCACGGCTAGGTGACGTCGGTTTGGGAGTAGTTCTTGCTCTAGGATGACCAATTGCATCAAATAAAAAATCACTTCATGACAAGATTTTATATATCTGGACTGCGGACGGACATCTTCTTCTTACTAGCCTAACTTCACGGGCGACAGGTGTTGTGGTCGCTTAAGGTACTTTGCTTCCTCCCTATACCTGCTTTCGTAGGCTTTTTGACAGTTCACGTACCCTGTTATCATCGCTAAACTGTCCCTGATTTTGCTTTCTTTTTTTCACACAAAGTTAGCTTTCTCGGCACCACAATCTTCTCCACTTACCCCCATAATCATCTCAATTTAAAACATAGTTTTTTACCTTCATGATTTAATATTTACTCAAATGAAATCTTAAAGACATTTTCGAAAATTAACTATAATTATTTATGTAGGAAGTGCATGTCAATATAACTCTCGCGATTCGCAAATTTTGTTTTTTTTTTCTATACTTTTTACTATTAGTTTCTGTAGCTTTGTAGATTTTCTTTTTAATATAAGTAAATATTTATTCAATTTTTAATGTAATTTTCGTAGTTCAATTTTGTTTAGATTAGTTCTTAGATTAAGTAGTTAAATATTTTAATAGTTTAAGTAGTTAATATTTTTTTAATTTAGCTAGGTTGATTTTAATAATAGCGTAAAGTCGGGTAATATGGACCACCAATCATATTTTTGTTAATAAAACACAAGCGGTTTAAGTTTTTCTTAAAGATATTTAAAAAAAATAACAAAAAACAAAAAGTTAAGTAACTCTAAAACGTAACAAAAAAAAGTGGAGGGTAATATGGACCACCTGGTTTTTAATCCATTGACGGCTATTTATCCAGTTCGGACTCTGACATAACACATAAGCCTTGCCAAGCAAATCACATACACATATGTCAAAATCATCAACAGTCGATCATTCATCCTCATCCAGACCCGAAACTTCTTATATTGAAATGGCGGGTAGTGTGGACCACTAGTCCATAAACTCCTTTTCTCCGGTGGTCCGTGTTACCCGCAACATAATGTTTGGGAAAAAAGCAATTTTACAACAAAATGAGACTCTTTACAATAATTTTAAAAATAAAAACCTTTAAATAAATATTCACTTCTTATATTTAAAAAATAAAAGGACAACAAACTATATTTTTAACTATAGAAAAAAGGAGAAACACCTACGAAAAAAAAATATTCAATGCCTTGGATTTTCTTTTAATCCGAACAACTTCGTAACGCGCTACTCCTGACTACTCAAACTAAACTGAGTTAAGTTTAAGTAGGTCCCGCACAATCACAACTAATCGTCTACTCGATTGTATTTGTGTAAGGCGAGAAAAGTTGGTGGTCCATATTAGCCGAGTGGTCCACATTACCCGACTTTACTCTAAAAATGTAAAAAAAAATGTAAACAAATTTAATTCAAATTTTAGTGGTAGTTTGGCCTGTGGGAGAGAGAAAGAATATTTGGTTTCTTTTGGACACTTACCGCTTACTGGATACTGTGCACAGTTTCCAATGGGTTTCCAATTGAGTAGAATCACGAGAGAGATCCTCTGCAGCCAAACCAGCACTATCACAATTTCTCTTTATACTTAAGGTTTATACATATACATATATAAGATTTTTTTTGCCTTTTCTTATAGTTATTAACTAGGAAAAGATAAGCTTACTCCTCTTTTTAAAGATTACCGTGCACTCACTAAATTTTTTTCCTTTTTTGTTCTCGATTTCTAACGAGTATACGCACATATAATAAAAATTAAGTTTTTGTGGATAAAACCTAGATGTTGGGTTTTATAAAACCTGATAGAGTACCCAAAACTAGCACAAACGAAAAAGCCGCCGATCTCCTTTCATCGCAGTATACCGCACCACGACCTTCCTAGCACGTAGCTTGAGCCAGGCAATACGCTTGCCGACCTTCGCTGAACTGAGTTCTATTTAGGGGAAACTTGTGGTTGGACTCAATGGTTTGCTCAGCGAAAGATGCTGTTATTTAGCAAGCTGAATCGGCAAGTACTATCGTTTCTGGAACTGGAGAAATACCTTGGCCTTGAACTTGAATTATATTTTCCAAGTTCCTCTTCATTGCTCGGGTTCTTTTTTTTTTTGTCTTTTGCTTCTTCCCTTTTCTTTATGTGCAAGTGTCAGAAGCCGGCCAGTTGGTGCTCTGCACAGTAAGATCTGAGCATGAGCACTTTCTGATGAAATCCGATGACTTCGCTAGGCAGATAATAATACTATATTTTAAACACGAGCTAAGAACGGAAGGAGTGGGAGCGCTAAAACAACAACGAAAAGGAAATAGAATCTTGCATGCATAGATATGAAGATCTAACTATTGTCGAATATCTTTTCCTTTTAGATCTTTTAAATCAAACAAACAGTTTCCAACTTTCTTTTTTATTCTACACTATAGAAATTAAGGCCTGAATTTTGCCGTTTCCTGATTTGGAAACGAGCTCTGACTAAAGTTTCATCGAGGGTAAATTGATGGGCATTCCTAGAAGTGCGAGTATTAGGGTTGAATTATTTAAGGGGAGGAATGCAACTGGCTATTTCACTAGAGCAAAGTCCGTTAAATTACGGTAAAAAAGGGTGAGGCAAGAAACAATACGACGATGTTGGAGTGACGTAAATGAGCCAATTATGTTGCTGTCACCAATCATTTTAAAAGCTCTTCTTTGAATACTGTCCAAGAGACTTAAGTAAGTTACTGGAGCACCAGCCCATAGATGGGAGTTATACTCAAGTTTTGGAAGTATGTAGGTTTTATAGATTTTAGCCAGATCAGAAGGAGAGAAGAATTTCTTGCACCGTCTCAGAAAACCCAAACATCTTGCGGCATTCTTGGCAACATCGCGTATGTGATTGTTCCACAAGAGGTGGTTCGTGATGCACATACCGAGAATATCGAGATCTTCAGTTTCGTTGATGCAAGTGCCACTCATAGATAGTGGCAAGGGGGGTATATCACGCTTTAACGATACAAGACAGCATTGAGTTTTCGAAGAATTAAATTCGACGCGGTTTCTTATTCCCCATTGTACAATGCTGTTTAGGTCGTGATTTAATGAGCTTATTATATTTTGTCGTTGCAGTTCCACATCCGAAGAGGAGGGATGTGAGTCTGAAAACGAATATCAAAAGCTAAGAGTACTATCGTCAGCGAAACAGTTAATTGGATTAGAAGTTACAGACAGGAGATCATTAATGAAAATGAGGAAGAGGGTTGGGGACAAAACGGAGCCCTGGGGCACACCAGCATTTATATTGTAAGTTTCAGACTTGAATCCGTCAAGTACAACTTGTATTGAACGGTTCGAAAGAAAATTTCTAATCCAAAGAAGTAGGGATTCGTCGATGCCGAAAGCACGCATTTTCGATTAAAGAGTAAGATGCCAGACTTTATCAAATGCCTTTGAAATATCGAGTGCAATAATCTTACTTTCTCCGAAACAATGTAGATAAACCATCAAATCACCAGTGGACCTATTGGTACGAAAGCCGTACTGCCGGTCATTAAGAAGCTTTCGTTCTTCAAGATATTTCTTGAGCTGATAATTAATCAGCGTTTCCATGACCTTGGAAAGAAGGGACGTTAGTGCGATCGGTCGATAATTTGAGGGAGAAGAAGAGCCGCCTTTTTTTGGAATCGGCTGAACAAATGCTATTTTCCATCTACTCGGAACGAGCCCAGAAGAATAGGATAGATAGAAAATCTTACGCAGGGGTTTTGCTAGCGTGGAAGAACACCTCTTCAGAATAATAGCGGGGATACCATCCGGACCAGTGGATGTATGAATGTTGAGATCTTTCAGGACTCTTGCCACGGTACGAGTGCGAAAAAAGATTTGTCCCATAGAACCACTAACGCGTTCAAGAATTGGAACAAGTTAGCTTTATCAATAGAGCTAACGAAAGGAGTGTCATTGAAAACAAGCGTAGGAACCGAGGAAGAGGAAGAATTCCTCATATTTTTTACTAATGACTAAAAATTCTTACTGCCTTTGGGACATTGCAGTATTTTTTGCCTTGATTTTTGATCATGCAAAAATTTGGTCACTCGCATATGGGCGTTGCAGGCCTTCCTGGCTTGTTTGAACTTTTTCCGGTTTTCCTCAGTTGAGTTGGCTTTAAAACACCGGAAGTTACCTCTTTTTCCTTGATAACATCTTTACAGCTCAAATCAAACCATGATTTATCCTTGGGTCTGATACTTTTAACCCTATTCCGGATAAAATTTCTCATTCCCAAAAGAATTATGTTAGTTATCATATCTGCGCTGGAATCTACGTCACTATCGAGGAAGCATAGTGACCAGTTAAAGATCCTGAAAAAGTTATTCAAACCGTTCCAGTTGGCTTTCTCGTACTGCCATACGGTTCTTCTAGGAGCTCTTTCTCTAAGTGGATTTGTTTGACACGAGAAATTTGCAGATATAACACTATGGTCAGATGTGCCTAGAGGCGTCAATACACTTATTGTGTATTTATCAGGGTCAGAGGTAAGAAAAGAGTCAAGAGTATTTTCCGCTCGGCCATTAACGTCCGATATTCGAGTAGGGTCGTTGACAAACTGAGTAAGGTGGTTAAACTCAGCAAAAATCTCAACACACATTCCTTCGGGTGTTGTCTGGCCCGAATGAAGAAGCCAAGAAGAATTGTGAACATTGAATTAAATTAAATTAAAAAGGGATTTGACAAAAGCTATGGATCTTCTGTTTTGTGCCATCAGCAGTGCTAATCGAAGATTTGAAAGGTTTACTTTGTATTGAATTCCACTCAAGAAGGCTTAAACTATCTTTGCCAACAACACTGACTGATGCACCTGAGTCCAGTAAAGCAAACACTTTTTCCTTTCCTATCTTAATGTTCAGATATGGTCTTGAATCATTGACATCATCGATTACCGCTGACTCTAAAGACTTTTTCCGAAATCTTCTAACTTTATACCTCTTTCTACAGTTTATAGTTTTATTGGGTAATGTCCGGTTGTTAGTATGTCCAAAAATTCTTTTCTTCTCATTTTAATGCCGTAAGATCCTCTTGTGAAGAGAGAGCTTTGGAAAATGGTTTGATTTGGTGTCAGCGTTACCACTTCCGGAAAAAAAGTCGAAGTAGATTTGAAGAAGTAGATTTTAAAATGACTTTTTACTGCCTTTTTGAAAAATTAGAACTCGAGATTTTCATCAATTTATTGACATTACAATACGAAAATGTAAAGATTCCGTTTTTTTTTTTTTTTTTTTTTTTTTTTAATTCATTTTTATTTTTCATTTATCTTACAACTACTTAAAGCTAGACAAAAATTCATAAAAACTAGCCTAATTATCCAATAACTTAAAACTAACTTACTGGCCCTATGCGGGCGCTCTAAGCTAAACTATATCTTAAATGTAATGCCTTTCGGCCTAAAAAACTATTTTTAATTCAAAAAAAACTATATCTATTTTTTTTTGTTTTCTCGAGAAAATTTAAAAAACTCGGATTCTTTATCTTTTTATATCTTTTATATAAAACTTACAAACTAAAGTAAAACTAAGTAATAACTACCCAAACCAACTTAAACTACTTAAAATAAACTAAAACTAAACTAAAACTACTTAAAAACTAGAACAGCCACAGCAGCAGAGATTTTTTTTTTTTTTTTTTTTTAATACATATATGTACATTATAAGAATGTACTCAAATTTTTTTTTTTTTGTGCCACCCTGACTGTCCCTACCTAAGAATACCCTTAAAACTATGTAAGTCGGCCAAGACAACTGGTCAACTATCGCTATCAACATTAGACAACCACCAAAACTGGTTCTCCTGTCTTACCCTGTCTTTCAGGTCCCGATCGGACACAGTCCTACTGAACCGAAGTCGCTCAGCTCCGTCTTGTGCGAGGACGTCTCGACTATAAAGGAGCCGCCTATCCACAGCCCTACGGCCGACGTGGTAGATTAGCGGAACCGCCTCTCTATCCTGGATCAACCCTATACTATCTAAATAGAGGAATGCATTAGGTGCAATATGGCCACTTAAACGCACACTCTCGAAGTATTCTGTGTTGGAGTAGTAAGCCCCAAAGATTAAGCTATTTGCTGAGGTCATCGCTCTCGCAATGTGACTCCGAATCAGCTTTATCAAAAAATTATCTATTCTGTTAATGTTGGCTCCATTGTATATAGTTCTGTTGGAATAGTAATGTTTGTACTCTGATTCTGGTGTTCTGTGTAAACCAAGACAACGTCTAAGACACTGGCTCTCAAACACCCGAATCTTTTCCATTTGAGATGGGGCAACGTTGAACCACACCGGGCACCCATAGGCAATCATCGGCCGGATGAGGGCCATGTAGCAAATCACCTTCACCCTGGTGTCAAGCCGGCTGCTGTAAAACAACCGTTTCGTCAGGGCAAAGGCTCCCCTAGCCCTGTTCAGAGCAGCATTTATATGTCTGTCGAAATACAAATACTGATCCAACCAGGTGCCAAGGTACTTTACCACACTTCTGTTCGCCAGTGGTTGCCGGTGCGGCCCTACGATCATCAGCTTACGCCAGTTCTTTCTAGTATCCCTAGGGGCTCTAGCCAACGGAGTCCTAAACAGAATCGTTTCACATTTCTGAAAGTTGATTTTCAACTTCCAGTCATCACAATATCGCTGAATCTTGTCGAAGTCACGCTGTAAGAGAATTCTGATAACCTCAACTTTTGTAGCCGTTCTGTACGCTATTAGGTCATCGGCATACGCAATTGCATGAGTTAGACTACTTATTAGATCGCTGGTGTAAATGCTGAATAGAATCGGCGAGTTCACCGCTCCCTGCTGAAGACCATTCTTGATATCGAAGATTGCGGTAGAAGTTACATTGCCACTTTTGACAACAAACTTTCTACCATTGAGCATGTCATAAAGTATATATAATAGTGGTTTACTTATGCTGAGCCTAGTCAATTTTAGATAGAGACCCTCTAACCATACGGTGTCGAAAGCCTTCTCCAAATCAACCAGACAAGCACTTGTACACTGCTTTTTAGTTTTGTTCCATTGGATATCAGAAACGAGTTTAGACGTGGCATGAATGGTGTCATGTCCCGCCTTAAACCCGAACTGATTATCCGGTATGATATTATTGTCCTCCGCCCACTTGGACAGAGCTCTATTTATTACTTTCTCGAATACCTTGCTGATACTCGGTAGAAGACTTATCGACCGAAGATTCGCCGGATTGGAGTTGTCCTTTCCCTTTTTCGGGAGAGGATGAACCACAGCTGTTTTCCATCGCCCTGGATAATATGCATTATTCAGTGCGTTGTTAAACAGTGTGGCATAAATGTCAATTGCTTCCTTAGGTAGATGTCGAAGTACAATATTGGATATACCATCGACTCCTGTTGACTTTTTCTTCTTTAATGAATCGAAGATGAGCTGGAGCTCCATCCTCGTAACTAACAGGGAACCACTCCCCTCTTGCACGGCGATGGTGGCATTCGCCAAGTTTTCTTCATTGAACCGGATGAAACCTAGGTTCTCTGATCGCCATTGCGTCATTTCATTACGAAGATAGAAGTGATGGAGTAGAGCTCTGCTTTCCAGGTCGTGGTTGGGGTGGATGCTTGCATTCACCTTATACACTTGCTGAAAAGCAGCCCCCACAGCCTCCACTTTCTCCAGCGGATCCTCGACAATAAAGAGGTCATCGTCCAAAACCGCGTCATCTGGATCTATCCCTGCTGTCAGAAGTACGTTTCTGTTTTCTGCCGTTCTCTGGAGCTTAAGACATGGAAGTTCGTTTTGATCATTCCGTCTAAATATCTTGTTAATTTGTGGAAACATACTCGGGTCGCTAGAGTTAACGGCCCGAATTTTATTGTTCCAATACAAATTAATAGATAACCTATAATTTTCTTTGATCAATTGGTTGATGTTTTTGATTGACGACTTCAGTGTCCTAATCTCCAGATCGCGTGAGTCAGTAAATCGTCGGTACAAGCGTTTAAGTCTTGTCAGTAGTCCACTTTTTTGTCTGTGTAGTGCATCAATTGTCGCGTTACGGTACATGTCGGTTACGTTACGTTCTCTGTATTTTGGTATAGTTCTGTTCATAGTTCGTAGGATTGTTTCGTCCATTTGTTCTAGGTATTGGTCAATTTCGTTGTTTGTTAAATTCCTGTTATTTGGTGGGGATATATTATTGGCACGAATTTCGCTTGCTAAAGCGTTGGTAAAGCATGGCCTGCGCATCTTACTGTAATTGTAAGAATGCGCAGGTACATACTCCTCCAACTCTACAAGCTCGTTCGGCAACTGTATTACTGCGGTGAAACCACAGTGGTCGCTGTCGTAGTCTATCGTTTGTAAGCAGTTTCTTGTCCGTTGACCCACAGTGTTAGTAATTGTCAGTCTAGAGTCCTTTAGTAATAGATCCAGATAGGCACCGCTTCTTGGAAACGATGGTCTATCAGTCGCTAGAAGATCGATCATATATTCAATACTGTATTGACCCATCCAATTAAATAGATGGTTACCTCTCGGATTTTGTACTTGATTTCCCCAATCTATATGTTTGGCATTTAAATCACCAGCCATGAAATAGTAATTCTCTACCGAGTTCAGTTGTAGCACTTGAAAAAGTTTTTCGAGCTCTGTCAAAAAGTCAGTTGGCTGAGGTGATTCCGGAGCGTAAGTCGCGACTATAAACATCCGCTTCCCCTGTTGGAGAGGAATGCATACAATACACGCCTCAAGCAGCCGAAATCTGCGTACTTCACTATTGTATATAACTTTATATTTTATGCCTTTTCGTACAAAGATTGCGACACCACCTCCTTGAGTCGAGTTGGGCCGATCTCTTCGTACGATATTGTAATTATTATGTGTCAATTTATGTTTCTGACTTAGTTTAGTTTCACTAGCCATAAACACATCAGGACTTAGATCTTTCAACAATTGGAATAGGTTTGCTCTACGTTCGATCCTAATCAGTGAATTTACATTCACAGCAAGGATCCTTAAGGGCCTCTCCGGCAGCGCGCCCTTAACCTAAAAATTGCGTAAAGCTCGGCAAAACAGAGTAGATATGGTCCACCCTCTTCGCCTGCTCCGTTATCTGTTTTTGAAGACCTGCTATCTGACCAGAAATGGCCAGCAACATGCTTCTTATTTCGGCCTGTGCGTCCGGAGCCTTAGGCACGAGGGCCTGTGGGGCTGCCTTTGGCGCAGGCTGTACCGTATTTCCCCTTCCTGACGCCATTTGGGCGTAGGAGATTTGGGGATTAACGGGCGTTGTTGTAGGAACACGCGTAATTGGTCGTTTTTCTATCTCTGTTTGCTTTGCTTTTTTTTGTTTTATTTCCTGAAAGATGGGACATCCCCGATAGTTTGCGGGGTGCCCGTCCTTCCGGCAGAGTGCACACTTAAGTAGTGTCATGTCTTGGACCCTTTCTTGCCCTAACTTACATTCTCCCTGAATGTGGTTCTCTCCACACTTTACACAGCGTGACTGCATTTCGCAGTTAGCCGCGGCGTGGCCGAACCTTTGACAGCGCATGCATTGAAGCATGTCGCCGCGCCTCTTTAATTTATCCCAGGTTACAACCTGGTAGTTGAGGGCGGAGATACTCCTCAAACTATCCAGTTTGCTAGTGGGTGAAAGCTGAACCAAGAAGATTGGCAACTTCCGATTCTCCCGTCTGGCTTTAACTGTGGCAAAAGGCTTGACTTCGATAAAGTCAAGATCGTCGCTCGCTTTTTCACGGAGCTCATTTAAGAGCTCTTGCGGTTCCGTGTAGGAATCTATGCCCTTCAACAGGACTGTTTGGAATTTATCTACTTTAGGTGTATAACTGAAGAATTCAGTCGTGGTAGCTTTTAGTAAATTTTTCACAATTTTATGCTGTTCCACTGTTAGGTAGTGGATAGCATGTCTGTTAGGACCTAGTCTTTTTATGGTAAAATTTTGACCTATGGCCGACTTACATATTTGAATGGTCTCCTTTAGGTCCATCTTATATACATTGATTGGTGGCACTTGCTCTTTCTTCTTGTTCAGTTGCTGCGGCTGTGGCTGCTGCTGTTGCACTTTTTTGTTGCGCCTCCTTTGGTGGGGCCTGGAGACTTTTTCTATTTGCGCGCTCCTGTCTCTCTTTTGCTCTGCGCGCCTCTTGCTTTTCTTTCAAAGCTTGAATCATTGAGGCAAGATTGCTTTGAAGGTTCTCAATCTGCCCCTGTACTGCACCAATTTTGGCTTGGATAGTCTCCTCTTCCTCTTCGTCTGCGGACGCCTCTGGAGTGGTCAAGTCCACAAAGGTTTGACTATCGCCCGTGGTGTAGAGACCCTCTCCACCCTCGGACATATATGATATCGCCTCGTTATCATCGGTTAGCGAGGGATTCACAGTTTTCCTTGTGTCTGCTGCTGGGGTTGTTGCCTTTTGCGCCGTCACCTTCCCTTCAGCTTGCAGCTCAGCTTTGGTGATGGTACGACGCTTTACCAGGTTAGGCACACTTTGTACCCTCTTCCTTCTCTTCGTTGACGCAACGGCTGATGGTGCCGTTTCTACATCAGATGATGGTAACGCTATCGCATCAGTCGACTTAGCCAGGGCATCTTTTGATGTCCCCGGTTTTGATGCCGTTGATTGCTTCATCATTGGTCTTGATGTTGTTGTTGTTGTTGTTGTTGGGTCTTTAGCTGGCAGAACACCTTTCGATACCCCCGCTTTGTTGTTGGTACGTTTTCGCTGGATTTCCTCTTCTGCTATAATACTTTGCACTTCACTATTGTGAAAAAAAGCATCCAAAAGTTGTGTGCCCGACGGGGACTTGAACCGGTGACCTCTCGCACCAGAGTCCGCCACCTCTTCCACTGAGGTAAAGATTCCGTCTGTCTGCAGGTCTGTACCTCAACCTGCAGAATAAATGAGAAATTGAAATGTTTTTTTTTGTTCTTAGCTCGGTTCCTTCCATACAGCCATTATGAAATATCATATTTATTTCGAAGACGGCTCTAATGGTTTTTATAAAAAAAAAATATGTTTAGACGATACCAACAACGCATTCCACATTTTGGTAAAATAAATGTTATTAACTGTACCTGTCATAGATCATTTTTTCAATTTTCTATATTCTCATTTTTGACTCCACCGATTTCGATCAAAATTTTCATATAGGAGGTTCTTTGATTTTGAAATAATATTGTATACAAAACATTTTTTCTTAAATGTTTATTTTGTTATTAAGTATTTAAAATTGTCAATATATTTCTTTTAATTTTAAAGAAATTTTTATAGCTACGAGTATAAAGAATTAATTTATTAATAAAACACACTCAAGCGAAATTTTCAAAAGATTCGTGTTTCTATGCTTTTAAAATTATTTATTTATGTATTTTTATTGTGCTGAAGTACATTTTTTTTGTAATTCTCTTGCTACATACTACCTAGAGTGAAATAGAAAAAAAGAAGTAGATTTGAGCTTTTTTTGTGAAATTGAAGTAGATTGAAACAGCGATTTTTAAAGTGAAGTAGATTTCAGTATTTTAATGATGGTGCCGGTGCGAAGTAGGAAGTAGATTTTAAAATATTTTGAAAAAAAGAAGTAGATCTACTTCAATTGAAGTAAAGTGGTACCACTGTTTGGTGTCAGTTTCACTATCTTTAATTGTGGTTTTTGAAAGAGGAAATTTAGGTCCGACTGTACTTTCAAATTATTTTGATTCCTTACCTTGTCTATGGCTTTCTAAGGAACCGTTGTCTTTATTTATTGGCTCGGGGTTGGAGGCATGGAACGAGAGTCCCCGGCTGCCATCTCTCTCACCTTGGGGTCTCTCTCTCAATTCGGGGCCGTAACGTTCTTTTCTCCACAACGAAAGCAGAATAAGTTTCGCTTTTCTGTCGGGCAATCATAAAAGGAATAACCTATTTGGTCACAGTTCCAGCATTTAAATTTACTCGTATCTGGTGGAAGCCGAGACGAACTTAATCTATTTGAGAAAGCTGCTACCTAAGAGTCTTCGAACTCATCTCTGTTTTCGCCGATAACTGTTTCCTCTATCTCGTTAACTTTCCTGTAATTTTGATAGCCTTGTGTTATCTGGTGGCTAACAAACTTTTCGGCCTGTCTCGCCACATCTCGTAGATTTTCTAAGCTTGTGACCTGATACGGAAATAAAAGTGAACCTATGTTATGTTTGGCATTCTTCTTTATAATATTGTTATATTTTTCCTAGGTTCTTTAAATAAAACTTATTACTCCTTTTAGAATTTCTTCTTTATTTACACTTTTCAAATCAAAACAATAAATCTCAATTTGTAATCAACTCCAATACTTTTATTCAAACTTAAATCACACTTCTTTAATTCCACAATCCAATAGTTCAGCTTTGCACACTTTCATAATCGAAAATAAACTGTGTCCCGCTCACCGTGTACACTCTCTTATATACTCAAACCAGTTGTTCTCGAAGGTTCTTGTCTAGAATATTCCATTTGCTTGGAACAAGGGGAAATTCATATGGAGATAGAATGTTCTAGTACTTTGGAATAAGGGAAAATTTAGATGCGATGGAAAAGAGCTTTTTTTTTTTGTTCCCTCACAAAGCAGATATGTAATTCCCAACAGATGGCGCTGTAGGAGTATAAAGCTCTGTTCGCAACATTGCCCCCTTCTTAAGATTGTTTGTCCCGAACAACTCTATCACTAGCTTCGGCACTGTATCGGTGCAGTCGATCGCTATGCACAACTTTTAGCTTTCCTCTTAACCCTCTTTCAATTCGGTAAACGACATCATTGATTTTCGTGACGACAGTATAAGGGCCTTCCCAGTTTTGTTGAAGCTTAGGCGACAATCCCTTTTGACGATGTGGATTATACAGCCATACACGTTCTTCTACTTGAAATCCTGTCGTGTTTGCTCTTGTGTCGTACCTTGTCTTCATTCGATCGCTGTAAGTGCTCATTCTAGTCCTGGTCCTTTCGTGGATGTCGATTAGCCTCTCTTTTAGGTCACTCACGTAATTCCCTGTTTCCTGAGACTCATGTGGTGGGTGTCCAAACCTTATCTCACTAGGCAGCCGTATGCTTCTTCCGAACAGGATTTCAGATGGTGTTTGTCCTGTTGCGCTATGTACTGCACTTCGATAGGCCATCAAAAATAGTGGTATGTGCCTATCCCAGTTTCTTTGGTAGTCGCCTACGACCTTAGTGAGGTGCTCTTTTAAAGTCCTGTTGAATCTCTCGACCATTTCATCAGATTGCGGGTGAAGTGGTGTGGTTCTCGTTTTCTTAATGCCAAGGAACGCGCACACCTCTTGGAATATGTTCGACTCAAAGTTCCTTCCTTGGTCAGAATGGAGCTCCATAGGCACACCGAACCTGCGTACCCAGTTAGACACAATCTGGTCGGCCACGGTCTTGGCTTCTTGGTTCGGAATAGCGTATGCCTCAGGCCATTTGCTGAAGTAATCCATTACCACCAGAATGTATTTGTTTCCATCATTCGTTTCCGGAAATGGGCCAGCCACATCAACAGAAATCCTTTCAAACGGTGAGCCAACATTATATTGCATCATTTTTCCTTGCAGTTTTCTACCAGGGCCTTTGGTTGCAGCACAAGCGTCACAATTTCGGCACTACTTTTCAACGTCGTCTCTTGCATGCAACCAGTAGAATCGTTGTCTCACTTTTTCTAAAGTCTTATTGACTCCCAAATGGCCTCCTGAAGGTCCATCATGCATCTCTCGAAGAACCTCTTTGATTTTCGATTGAGGTAACACAAGCTGCATTACATAGGATTTACCATCAGCGGACTCCCATTTTCGCCGAAGAACACCTTCTTGCACATGAAGTGAGTCCCATTGTGCCCAATAGGCCTTTAAAATTGGACTCCTATCGGAAATGTCATTCCATGCGGGTTTTTCTTCATGTTCCTTCCATGCGAGAAGAGGTTCAATGTCGGGGTCTTCTTGTTGAGCAGATCGTATTTCTTCATTGCTCCATCCACAAATGGGGTCAGCTCTTATTCGCAGAATGTTGATGGATTCCTTTTCTTCTTGTCGCTTGCAATGCTTGCAATCTATTTTACAAGGCCTTCGAGATAGTGCGTCGGCATTTGAGTGCAGCTTTCCCCTTCGGTGTTGAATTTCGTAATCGTAAGTCTGCAATCTTTCTATCCACCTTGCGACTTGTCCTTCTGGGTTCTTGAAGTTCAACAACCAGTTAAGAGCACCATGATCGGTTCGTAGAAGAAACTTCTGTCCATAGATGTATTTATGGAAGTGTTTCGTTGCCAAGATGAGTGCCAAGAGTTCTCTTCTGGTCACACAGTAGTTCCTTTCGGTCTTTGACAGTACTTTGCTAAAATAGGCGACAACCTTTTCTTCGCCATTGTGCACTTGTGACAGAACAGCGCCGACTCCCACGTTGCTTGCATCAGCATCGATGATAAAAGGCTTGCCTGGAGTCGGATAGATCAGCACCGGAGCATTGCATAGACGGTATTTCAGTTCTTGGAAGGCTTTTTCACACTCACCTGACCATCTAAACTGCTTGTTCTTTTCCGTAAGCTGATGCAAACTCTTCGCAATTCCGGCAAAGTTCTTAACAAAACGTCTGTAATAAGTAGCAAGACCAAGAAAACTTCGTAGTTGATGTTTGTCCTTTGGTTTTGGCCAATTTTTGACGTTGTCAACTTTTTCAGGATCGGTCTTGACTCCTTGGGATGAGATGATATGTCCCAAATACTTTACTTCAGTCTGGAACAGTGCACACTTTTCTGGGTTCAGTTTAAGGTTAGCCTCTCGAAGTCTCTGGAACACACCCTTTAGGTTCTTACAGTGTTGGTCGTATGTCTTTCCGTAAACGATAACATCATCCAGGTAGACAAGACAAGTTTTCCATGTCAGACCTTGAAGGACGCACTCCATCAAACGCTCAAATGTTGCCGGAGCGTTGCAAAGACCAAATGGCATCATTTTGAACTGCCACAGCCCATTACCTGTGGAGAACGCTGTCTTTTCTCGATCTTCAGGGTGAATTTCAACTTGCCAATATCCACTTTTCAAGTCCAGTGTTGAAAACCAGTGTGCTCCTTCCATCGCATCTAAGGTGTCACTAATTCTTGGCAGGGGGTAGCTGTCTTTCTTGGTCACGTCATTCAACCTTCGGTAGTCAACACAAAACTGTGTACTTCCGTCCTTCTTTTTGACTAGGACCACTGGTGACGCCCAAGGACTTTTTGAGTTTTCAATCAAACCATCCTTCTTCATGGTGGTAATCATTTCCTCAGCTTCACCTTGTTTGGCCAGTGGCAGACGTCTTGCGGGCTGACGAATGGGCCTTGCATCTTCTGTATTTATTCGATGCTGCACCATTTGTGTCCGTCCATATTTTCCGTTTGGTGAAGCGAAAATGTCAGCATACTCGTTCAGAAGGCTTTCTGCCGTTTTAACCTGATGTTGGTCTAGGTTAGATGAATTGAGTATATTTGCCTTGATGCTATTGAGCTCCTTAGGGTTTAATGTCGTTCTCGGTGTTTCAGCGTCAATTCGTGTTATGGCTGCGACAGATTCGCACTTACCGATAACTTCTCCTTTTGCTAACTTTACATCGTACGGTTTGGTGTTGAGTATCCGTACGGGGACCATATTGTTCTTTGGAGCCACAAGTGTCTTCCCAATGATGACGTTTTGGGAAGAACAATCTAGGCCTGGTTCCACCATTAGGTATCGATGGCGTCCACACTCACCTTCTACTTTTGTCCAAACGAATACCTCAGAAGAAGTAGGAATAATCACGTCTTCTTCGATGACAGTCCTTAGAGTTGTTGTTCCTTCGTGCCCATAGATCATTGGAATCTCTGTATTCTGGTATTTGAGTACCTGACTGCCAATATCCAAAATTACTCGATGTTCTTTCATGAAGTCCATGCATATGATGCATTCGTCACATATATCTGCCACCAAAAATTTGTGTGAGAATTCTAGATCTGCAATTCGAATTCTAAGTCGGATTTCACCATAAACCCTACCTGCTTCTCCTGTGGCAGTTCTTAGATGGTAACTATTGGTGTTATGTAGCCAATTCAGGTGAACTAGGTCTTGACGCACAATGGAGGCTGTGGCACCGGTGTCGATGGTGACCACACGTTTGTTGCCATTTAAAGTTGCCTCGACAGTCAGACTTCTATTGTCTCGTTTAGTTTGAGAGACCTGGATGGTGTTTCTGGGGCCATCGATACCAGAAACCAGCTTCTGCCCCTCGAAGTTGGTTCTTACTCGTTTTCCTGTTGGGAAACTGTTCGGGAAGTAACACTGATGTTATTGTTACCTTGTTCTGGGCTTGAAACACCGTGTCCACAATGTTGACAAGCTCTTCTTGGTGGTAATCGACATTGACGCTGCAAATGTCCGGTCTTGTTGCAATTCCAGCACTTTGCAAGTCCGTTTCGTTGGTTCCTTTGGACATCAGTTCTTTGGCATGAGCATTCTTCGACGATGGCTTCTCTAAGTCGATGTACTCCGTGAGAAGCTTGCTCAGCTGCTTCCATTGTCAAGGCAAACGCTAATGTTTCCGAAAGAGTTCGTTTTCCAGCAGTTCGCACGGCCCTTTGAAGATGTATGTCGGAAATGGCGCGAACAAATGCCTCAACTGCAAACTGGTTACAGATTTCCTCTCCAACATCTGGATATGCAAGATGAACAAGCCTTTCAATGTCCGCTTGCAGTTGTTGTAGAGTTTCGCCCCTCTTATGAACTCTGGAATTGAGTTGCACTTTGAAGACTTCTTTCATGTGGCTGTTACCAAAGCGTTTGTCTATAGCCAAAACCAAGGAATTGAAGTCGCCGCTCTTATCTGCTGGTATGGTTTGCAACAACTCAGCAGCTGCTCCTCTAAGAGCAAGAGTTAAGGCTATATACTTGTCAGCCTCATCCCAGCCATTTGTTGTGGAAGCTGCCTCGAATTGCTTCTTGTATATAGACCAAGAAGTTTGTCCATCAAAGGTTGGAGGTTGCATCTCCTTTTTCCTCAAGGTTTCTCCAGAACTTTCCCGAATCTTTATATTTCGAATGCGATCTAGCTCTTTTGAAAACGTCTCCATTTTGTTGTCGACTTGATTCTCTAGCAATGAAACACGTTCATCAAGTGCAGACACATTATTCTCGATTTTAACAAGCTTGCCTTCTAGCATGTTTCTCTGCTCTTCGAGAAGGTCTTTTTGTGCGCTATACTGTTTGTCAAGGTGTTCGAGAATATTCTTTTGTTCATTTTTCTGTTCATTTCGTTGTTCTTCGAGACGTTCGAGAACATTCTTTTGTTCATTTCGTTGTTCTTCGAGACGTTCGAGAACATTCTTTTGTTCGTTTTTCTGCTCATTTCGTTGCTCGTCGAAACGTTGAAGCAGAAGACTAATCATATTTGAAACATCTACATTTTTACTTACGTCTGCTTCCTCAGCGTCAGCTTTAAAGCCGAAAATGTCCGGGTCTTCATTTAGTTGTTTCAAATATTCGGCCAAACGCAAAACAAGCTCATTTTTCGATCCTGCTCTAGAAAGTTCTCGCTTACCTAATTCACTTTTCAGCTCATTACAGTTGAGCTCTTTTAGTAACTTGCTCATTTTTATTATTATTATTTTTTTTGCACACTTCACTGCACAATAAGTTTTATTCCACTTTTCTGACACCAATGTTATATTTTTGCTAGGTTCTTTAAATAAAACTTATTACTCTTTTTAGAATTTCTTCTTTATTTACACTTTTCAAATCAAAACAATAAATCTCAATTTGTAATCAACTCCAATACTTTTATTCAAACTTAAATCACACTTCTTTAATTCCACAATCCAATAGTTCAGCTTTGCACACTTTCATAATCGAAAATAAACTGTGTCCCGCTCACCGTGTACACTCTCTTATATACTCAAACCAGTTGTTCTCGAAGGTTCTTGTCTAGAATATTCCATTTGCTTGGAACAAGGGGAAATTCATATGGAGATAGAATGTTCTAGTACTTTGGAATAAGGGAAAATTTAGATGCGATGGAAAAGAGCTTTTTTTTTTGTTCCCTCACAAAGCAGATATGTAATTCCCAACAGATGGCGCTGTAGGAGTGTAAAGCTCTGTTCGCAACAATATCTATCATTTTAATATCACTAAGTGGTTCCTTCATTCGACCATTCAAACGCAAAAGATCTGAAAAGAAATCATCAAATGTTTCCTTATATGCTTTCGTGATAATATTTGGAGGATCTTCTCATGGTCATTCTCAGCCTTGCTATATTCTTTGATAATAGCATGTTTTAAATTTTTAAACGTAGCTCAAGGATTTTTCTTCAAAAAGAACCAAAACCATGACTCCGCTTTTCGTTTTAAGAGGACATGAAAGTTTGCGAGCACATGATTTAAGCTGCAACCGAATCTTTCCTTCAGAGTCTCAACTTTGAAAAAGAAATCATCGAACGAAATTTGCCACTTCTGAATCTTGCAATTTGAATTGCATGCAAACGTATCACTTGATCTGGATAATTGGCTAATAATAGGTGGTACTACTCTGTTTTGCGTTGAAAAAGATGCATCGTTTAAAAATTGCTCAAAAGCGCCTGAAGGTCGTACCTGATTTGCACGAACTTCTGCTAAGGTGGTTTTAATTTCCCTCATCTCTTTTATAAATTCTTTCTGATTGGCTTCAAGCTTAAATGCATTAGTTAAAGCTTCAATACCTGCATTGCTTGCTTGAAAAGCTGGTCTCTGAACATGTTGAGCAGGTGGTTCTTGAGCAAATTGAACCTGTGCTCCTTGAACATTTTGAACCTGAGCTTCCTGAATATTTGGGTCATTTAGATCAGGGTTACCATTATCGTCACCAAGATCAGGTACATTATTTGGAATATATATGAACGTTCTCTCCATTTTGTATACTTA
Source organism: Chrysotoxum bicinctum (assembly GCA_911387755.1). Classification (NCBI taxonomy): domain Eukaryota; kingdom Metazoa; phylum Arthropoda; class Insecta; order Diptera; family Syrphidae; genus Chrysotoxum; species Chrysotoxum bicinctum. Next base: position 109,645,386 of record OU426988.1, read on the forward strand.
ACTGCCGATAACTTTGGGGATCGTCGAATTGATCACGATTAAGATTATTGCTGTTAGGAGGTGTTCTATTTACCAATGGTCTGGATTCAATAGGTGCATTGGCGTTGTTTTGAGAACGATTCTGGAAACTAATAGAATTAGAATTCCTATTTGCATTAGAAGAAGCTTGCCCTCTAGAACTATTCAGTCTACCTCTTTGTCGAGTGTTTCGGGTATTTATGTTTTCCATTTTATATAAAATTTTAGTTAAGGATTTTTATTTCAAAACTATTCTTTTAGATTTTTAATTTTTTGTTTTGTTTCATACATTGTATTGGGGTAAGAGTGATTGATTATGTGTGTGCCTCGATGTTGTTTTGACTACAAAAGTAAAAAGTGGTAATTTAATATAGTTTATTATTATTTGTGTAACATTATCGGAAGGGCTGTATTCTAAGAATACGTGTGAAGCTTGGATCGTTGAGAAGAAGATTTTAAAGTAGCAACATTTTTCTAACCAGTCAATGGATCACACTTTATAGAATAAAAATTAATCACGCATTCACTTGCAATGACTTTTCCTCCTGAAAGAGTCAGACAAGGTGAACTGAAAATGTAGTCTCGTTTTTAAGAAGAACAGACTGTCGCAACGCGGCCACAATTACCATGTGAATACCGGGACAATACTGTTGATAAACTAATCAACTAAACTACAATGTGGCTTCTCTTACAAAGCCTACACGGTGGGCTGCAGTTTGATTCGGCAACTTAAGAGCTTATTTGGCATGCTTGACTTCGGTTTGGGGAGTGGTTCTTGCTTTAGGATGACCAATTGCATCAAATGAAAAATCCCTTCATGACAAGATTTACTATTTCTGGACTGCGGACGGACATCTTCTTCTTACGAGCCTAACTTCACGGGCGACAGGTGTTGTGGTCGCTTAAGGTACTTTGCTTCCTCCCTATAACTGCTTTCGCAGACTGCTTGACAGTTCACGTACCCTGTTATCATCGCTAAACTGTCCCTGATTTTGCTTACTTCTTTTTCACACAAAGTTAGCTTTCTCGGCACCACAATCTTCTCCACTTACCCCCATAATCATCTCAATTTAAAACATAGTTTTTTACTTTCATGATTTAATATTTACTCAAATGAAATCTTAAAGACATTTTCGAAAATTAACTCTAATTACTTATTTATGTAGGAAGTGCATGTGAATATAACTCTCGCGATACGCAATTTTTTTTTTCTATACTTTTTACTATTAGTTTCTGTAGCTTTGTAGGTTTTCTTTTTAATATAAGTAAATATTTATTCAATTTTTAATGTAATTTCCGTAGTTCAATTTTGTTTAGATTAGTTCTTAGATTAAGTAGTTAAATATTTTAATAGTTTAAGTAGTTAAATTTTTTCTTTAATATAGCTAGGTTGATTTTAATAATAAAAATGTAAAAAAATGTAAGCAAATTTAATTCAAATTTTAGTAGTAGTTTGGCCTGTGGGAGAGAGAAAGAATATTTGGTTTCTTTTGGACACTTACCGCTTACTGGATACTGTGCACAATTTCCAATGGGTTTCCAATTGAGTAGAATCACGAGAGAGATCCTCTGCAGCCAAACCAACACTATCACAATTTATCTTTATACTTAAGGTGTATATACTCGTATATAAGATTTTGTTTGCCTTTTCTTATATCAACTGTAGGAAAAGATAAGCTTACTCCTCTTTTTAAAGATTACCGTGCACTCACTAAATTTTTTTTCCTTTTTTGTTTTCGATTTCTAAAGAGTATACGCACAATAATAAAAATTATGTTTTTGTGGATAAAACCTAGATGTTGGGTTTTATAAAACCTGATGGAGTACCTAAAACTAGCACAAACGAAAAAGCCGCCGATCTCCATTAATCGCACTATACCGCACCTCGACCTTCCTAGAACGTAGCTTGAGCCAGGCAATACGCTTTCCGACCTTCGCTGAACTGAGTTCTATTAAGGGGAAACTTGTGGTTGGACTCAATGGTTTGCTCAGAGAATGATGCTGTTATTTAGCAAGCTGCATCGGCAAGTGCTACCGTTTCTGGAACTGGAGAAATACCTTGGCCTTGAACTTGAATTATGTTTTCCAAGTTCCTCTTCTTTGCTCTTTGCTCGGGTTCTTTTTGTCTTTTGCTTCTTCCCTTTTCTTTATGTTCAATGACCAAGAGCACAGGTGCACGTAGCGCAAGTGTCAGAAGCCGGCCAGTTGATGCTTTGCACAGTAGGATCTGAGCACTTTCTCATAAAATCCGAAGACTTGGCTAGGCATATAATACTACATTTATTTCAAACACGAGCTAAGAACGGAAGGAACGGGAGCGCTAAAACAATAAATGAGTTGAGTTAGAAAATGTATTTTCGGAAAAATTTAGTTTTAAATTTTTTTGTTTTTTTTTTACCTTTTGATTATGTTCCTACCTGGTGGTCGAAAAGTAAAAGACCAATCTAAGATTTTAGTGCCACGCTTTTACCCTAGAATAATTGGGTACTCACTGCTCCCTGGGTGGATTCAGTGAATAAAAAGAAATGTTTCGAAGTTCGAATTCCATACTCAAAAAAAACAGGGTGCAATGAAATTTAAATTTCTAAGAAAGTGTTAGATTCGTAACAAAGTAAAAAAGAAAGGGAAAACTAAACAAAAATAAAATGCACGACTGGATCGCACGAACTTGCATTTATTTACAAGACTAAAAATTTCGAAAATGAATGTTACTAGAGAAAAATGTTCAAAACCATAAAATTGATTTTTTAAATAACTAACAAAACTTCTTATTAGTTGGACGTAAGAACAGAATGCCAAGCAAATAATAGTTTATGCAAAAACAAAAATTATAAATCGTTGGAGCGGAGTAGCGGTTTTTTTGCAAAAATTAAAAAATTTTTTTTTTTTCGTTTTGTAATGCAATGCTTTTCAAACTTTTTAGGAGTTTGTCTAAAAGGTATTTCACTATTCAATATTAAAAAAAAAAATAGTTCTAAGGTATGTATTGTTAGTAATATCCTAATTTCAAATTGGTGCTTTAAGCATACAAAAATGATAAAATGGGTTGAACCATATAAAAAAAAAAAAAAAAAAAAATAGATCAAAGGGGGTACCTCTAATAACCATTTTTCGGATTTTTACTTGCGACTTAAAGGTACTATAAGGCAAGTTATGCATTCGTAAAAAAAATTGAACTTGAGATTTAGATCAAAGTTGACATTACGATGATAGCGAAGACCAAAAAAGTGGGTCTCGCAATTCTGTCTGTCTGTCTGTCTGTCGGTTCGACTACAGCCTAAACAGCTCGGCCGATTTTCTTCAAACTTGGTAGATATATGTATGTAGGTTTTAATTTTTTCCCACCACACTTTTTTTTCTTTTTTTTTAAGACCAAAAATAACGGTACCTGCCATACGATTTTTTTTCGAAATTTTATAAATATTTTTTTTTCTCAAAAACTGTCCCACTGATTTTTTTTTTAAAAAATTTGAAAAATTTCATTTAGTTAAATCTAGGTAATGGTTGAAAAAAAATGTCCAAAAAATCGTTATTTTTGGTAGCCCCCCTGGGTCCATTTTTTTAGTTTTTGATTTTCTCGAAAGCGGTACAGCCGATTTAAATATTTTTTTTTATCCTAAAGCTCCTCCAAAGTTTGAATGTTTTTAAATATTCAAATCTTCAAATTTTTCTTTTTTGGATTTTTAAAAAAAAATTAAATTTTTTTTTTGGAAACTCAATATTTCGAAAACCCCATGCTCGATTTTTTTTCGCACGAACTTGCTCCTATGTAATAGACTAGGAATTTTAAAAACGAATGTTATTAAAGAAAATTGTTCATATGGATAAAATGAATTTTTTAAATTCTTTTAGTAGTACATAAGAGATAAAGACAGAATGCTACGCAAATATGAATTTATGAAAGAACAAAAATTATGAGTCATTGTAGTGGTTCCTTAAAAAATAAGCTTTTATGCACAAAATTTTTAAAACATTTAAAAAAAAAATTGGTACACCAACCGTAAGTTTTTGTTATTGTACGAATGAGAGTTAAATTTCCAAGAACAATATTTAGCCGTTCTTGAGATATCGAATTTTCCAAAAAAAAAAATGACTTTTTTTTTTTCAAAAATTGAAAAAATATTTTTTTTTAAGTTTTGAAATGCAATGTTTTTTAAACTTTTAAGGAGCTTCTTTATAAAAAATTTCATTAAAATCCGTTATGCCGATAATGAGAAATTCAAAATTCAAAAAAATCGTTGTATGGTAGGTACAGTCAGTAATATCTAGATTTCAATATTTTTTTTTATTAAATTATAGATCGTAAAAATTAATCACAAAAAAAAAAATTTAGCAAAATTCTCGGAACCGTTTTCGAGAAAAATACGATTTTCGAAAACCATTTTTTATCTTTTGTATGTCAGGTACCGTTAGTTTTAGATAAAACAAAATTTTTTTTCTCAAATCTTGTAGATTATGTTAAGAAACTTTTATTTGGCAAGTTTGAAAAAAATCGAGCATGGGGTTTTCGAAATATTGAGTTCATCGTAATGTCAACTTTGATCAATTAACTAATAAATTAAAAACGAAATTCCGCGAATACGGTATGGAAATTGTGTACACAAATCAGTACAAACTATCGAATTTATTGGGTTCAACGAAAGACAAAATTGATAGTTTAAACAAATCGGGAATATATGCAATTCAGTGTAGTGAATGTGAAAGTGTTTATTATGGCCAAACAAAAAGAAATGTCCTAACGCGTTTCAAAGAACATCGAACGTACATTCGTAACAACCAGCCATATAGATCTGCATTAGCAGCACACGCACTAAACAATAATCATTTATGTTTGAATATTGATAATGTAAAACTTGTAAAAGAGATTATAGACGACCGAAAGCTCGACGCATACGAGAGTTTTTACATACAAAAAGACACAAACTCTATGAATCTGGACAACGGTAATATAGAATCGAACTTGTTCTCTCGATTTATATAATACCACCTACAACAACTAGAGATCAAAATACACATCAAAGCACGCACTGCACTTTTTGATTTAGTCGTGATGCTGAAGATGGAATGAATCATTCCGAAATGCATTCAAGGTACTCCTTTTTAAAACCCTTTAATTCGTGTTCGTTACGTAAATTGTGTGTTTTTTAAAGTAAAAAAGAAATTTGTGAAATCATTTAAAGTGTACGACTTATTTTTATTATTTATTTGATCAAAATCTCGAGTTCCATTATTTTTCCAAAATGCAAAACTCTAGAAAGAAATACTCTAAGTAGGTCAAAATATAGTATATAACCCATCAACCAAATCATAAACTGTCAAATTCCATTGGAGGATGGCTAAGATCTCGATGGATTAAGAAACATCTACAAAATCTGAATTTTTTTTAACGGAAAATCGATTTTTTTGCTCATTAAAATTGTGCAGAAAGTATGAACGTCCAAAGCGAGCTCTTCTTGTGTGTATGCTTTACGCATATTCCGTATGTCGTACCTGTGGATACTGAATTTGTGCCAAAACAAAAGTAACGACATCGTGTGAGTAACGACTCTGATTTGTGTCTAACGTTTCGTTATTTGGTATTTCATTGAATACCCGTTACTCAGTAACGAATACATACGATTCGCTACAGCTCTACATTTTATGTGTCAGACGATTTGACATTTCTAATTATTTTTGTTTTTGTTTTCCGGGCATTTTTTTGCAATTTTTATTTATTGTTTTAAACAATTTCTGTGTAGAATATTTAAATAATTTTGGCATTCCGTACGTCTATGGAAAAAATGCTTTAGTTTAATATGTTATTTATGCCCCTTCGGTTTTTGTGGTCCGCGAAAAGTGTACCACAAAAAACATGTTCGCCGTTTTATTATATGATGTTAAAGCTGTTTTAGTATGAAACTAGGCTAAAACAACGATTTTGAAAATTTTAAGCGAATAAAGCATCTTACTTTCTCTACTCTTTAATTAAAGTTAAAATCATCGGATACCTATTTTATTACTTGCGACTTATGCAAGTTATGCATTCGTAAAAAAATCGAACTCGAGATTTTGATCAAAGTTGACATTACGATGATAGCGAAGACCAAAAAAGTGGGTCTCGCAATTCTGTCTGTCTATCTGTCTGTCTGTCTGTCTGGTAGGTACAGTCAGTAATATCTAGATTTCAATATTTTTTTTATTAAATTATAGATCGTAAAAATTAATCACAAAAAAAAAAAATTTAGCAAAATTCTCGGAACCGTTTTCGAGAAAAATACGATTTTCGAAAACCATTTTTTATCTTTTGTATGGCAGGTACCGTTAGTTTTAGATAAAACAAAATTTTTTTTCTCAAATCTTATAGATTATGTTAAGAAACTTTTATTTGGCAAGTTTGAAAAAAATCGAGCATGGGGTTCGAAAAAAAAATTTTGAAATTTTTTAAAAAAATCCAAAAAAGAAAAATTTAAAAATTTGAATATGTAAAAATATTCAAACTTTGGAAGAGCTTTATCATAAAAAAAAATATTTGAATCGGCTGTACCGCTTTTGAGAAAATCAAAAACTAAAAAAATGGACCCAGGGGGGCTACCAAAAATAACGATTTTTTGGAAAATTTTTTTCAACTATTACCTAGCTTTAACTAAATGAAATTTTTAAAATTTTTTTTTTTAAATTCTGTGAGACAGTTTTTGAGAAAAAAATCTTTATAAAATTTCGAAAAAAATCGTGTAGCAGGTACCGTTATTTTTGGTCTTAAAAAAAGAAAAAAACGTCTGGGGGGAAAAACTAAAACCTATATCTACCAAGTTTGAAGAAAATCGGCCGAGCCGTTTAGGCTGTAGTCGAACCGACAGACAGACAGACAGACAGATAGACAGACAGAATTGCGAGACCCACTTTTTTGGTCTTCGCAGTTACCAAAAAGACTATCATTCATTTGCATTACATCCATAGGTTCCGAAAATATTAAAAGTATCATTTTTGGCGACCAACTTTACAAGACATAACAAACAATGATTTTTTAACATTGTTGGGCAAGGAGTAATGTTTCAATTAAAAGAATCTTCTTATTTGACTCAAATAAAACCAACATTGCGTATGATTACGTATTTCGTTATAGTAACGATACTCATATTTGGCTAATACTATAACGTGATACATACGAATTGTATTGAAATAGCTAAAGTAACGAGTAACGACATTTTTGTAACGGGTACTCATACCTAAAGTAACGTATGCATGCGGGTATTCATGTTGTCGTTACTTTTACAGCTCTAATAAAATGTCAAATCCAGAATATGAAAAATGAAAGCATTCAGCGAAAACCCAAGGCCAGAACCCGAAACATTACACAAGTCCGCCAACACGATAAAAGTTGATGAACATGTTGTTGAATGTGAACCTCCCTAAGTGAAGAAATATTATCAATATAAATATTAGGCATGTGTTTTTTTTAGTAGTTGAGCTCTTACAATATTATTTTGAAACATTAAGCGTTAACTACAATCGGCAAAAAAGAATACACACATACACTAGCCACATCTGTTGCTGAAAAGAGCGTATAATTTACACCATACAATTTCAGTTCAGACATCTATCGGTGATTTTCTGAAAAAATGTGTTCCATATAAAAGTGTTTTTAAAAAGTGAAAATTAAGAAGGTAGAACCATTTAAACCATCAACCGTAAACTACAATTTGCAATTTTTGCAAAAAGTACAATAAGTGAAAAAATGAAAAAGAATACACACATACACTACATCCGCTGCTTTGTTACTGTAAAATTTTCCGTAACAAGAATCATTCTTTCGGTTCCCTATCCTTATTCCTTTCTTTTAATAACTTTCTTAAAACAGGTGTTTCTTTCAACTTACTGAGAGAGAGAAGGGCAGCCATGGTCCATCAGCCATCGGTTCACTCGCTCAGTAACTTGAAGAAACAAAATATCAGCATGTTCAATTTTGAAACTTAATGGACGACAGACGGGTGGCCTGTTCAAATCGCTATTGCTAGTGACAGCTGGTCACAGAAACAGACGGGCGGTCTATGTTAAATATGCACAAAAGTAACATTGGCGAAGTTTTTTTCCCAATTGTTGAAGTTACTCCTTGTGACAATGGCTGCGTGCCCAACCTAAAACATATTTTTATGTATGTAAAAGATGGAACGCTAACGGCTAGTCCCTATAATTCCCCAAATCTGCGCAAAAACCCAACGAATCAAGTAAATTCGCGATGTAGAAAATTACCACCAACTTCCTCTAAATGTAGTTTATAAATTATAGCAACTTTCTTTGCACAGGTTTTCCAGTGTTTCTTACCGGGTTTTATGTTAGAAAAATTAAGTTCCTTTTTTTTTTTGGTTTTCAGAAAATTTTGTTTAAAAACTTGTAAGGGGATGTTAGGTGGCTGAATGCACCCATTGAATTACCCGCCACTGGAAAGTCATACCGGAGGTCGGCGAATTCAATGCTGATGACTGTGCATAAAGCTGGGTGTAAAGTGCGAGTACGAGTAGGCTGATGGGTTCCAACTGCGTTGGCGCACTCTCGCCAATGTGCTGAGTGTTGCTGATAAATGACGCGATCGAAGCCCACGTCACTGATTGGCGGAAAGCACTGGGTTTTAAAAAGAGAGGTCTTCCAGGCAAGGTGAAAGCCTGGAAGGACACTTCTTTACGGAGATTAAAACAAAATATTCGGTATTCAACCTTCATGAAGTAAGAACTTGGAGTACTTTTAGATCTCAGTACTTTTCACGGCTGACTTGTTACACAAAGGTTTTTGTACTTGGCTCTTTTTTAACATTTATGTTTTTGGTCTGATCTCACTCCTTTTTGCAAAGATTTTAATATTTTGCCATGTCAAAATCTCGAAAGATACAGTGAGATAGAAGGGTGGACTCTATCTACTAAAAACAACTTAGTTTATAGCTTCCTATTTCTTTTGGTATATTTTCTTTCTGTTATTGGTTGTTTTGATTTGCGCTTCAATTGTTTCTTCTTGTCCAAGATACTCGTACCTAACACTAACATACCTACCTTAATTATAAATACTAGTACCTACATCCGCTCAAAGTCATAAAAAAGCAATAATTGTTGACGATGCGATGATGTTTTCGTTGCAATTTGAACTCATTTTTTAAATGACGGTACCTCACCAATTAATAGCCTTATTAGTGGTTTGATTAGAGTTCACATCACAGTTAAGAATTTTTTTTATGTAAACTCATAATTTTTTCATGTGCAAATGTTTTCTTTTTTCATTCATGTAAAAATAACATAAAGTACCAAATCGAGCACTCTAAATCTAAGAAAAGTCATGAATTTTCAAAATGCATGTATAGTTTCAAACTGACAATAAAAAGACACTTCGAATGAAAAATCTTAGATTTTCCATTTTTCGCTTTGAATGTACATTAAGCTTTACCACTCTACCAAATTTCATCATTCTACGGTAATCGGAAATGCTCCATATAAATTAAACATTTTCTCAGAAAGTGGGCGGATACCACGCCGCCTGAATGGAAAACCTCAATTTTTATTTTTGGTCCTTTATATGCAATTTGAGCCCTACCGTTCTACCAAATTTCATTGTTCTACTGCAATCGGAAGTGTGCCATATAATTAACATCAGTTCTGAGGAATTGGGCAGATACCACGCTCCTGAATGGAAAACCTCAGTGCTTATTTTTGGTCCTTTATATGCAACTTAAGCCCTACCGGTTCACCCAATTTCATCGTTTTACAGCAGTCGGACGTGCTCCATTCAACCAACACCAATTCAGGGAAAGTGGGCTGATACCACGCCCCCTGAATGGAAAACTTCAAATTTTCTCTTGTATAATGAGACCTACCGTTGTGCAAAATTTAAAGATTCTACGATGTCGGGAAGTGCTCCATAATTTTGATGGTCTGTCAGTCAGTCAGCCAATCAGTTACGGTTTTTGTGATTTTTGAGGCCTTATCTATATCTCAGGAACAGTAGCGTACGCAGGATTTATTTTTGGGGGGGCTCAGTGAAAAAAATTAATAAAAATTTTAAACTATCAAAAAATGAAAGCCATTCTTACTATACCTTATAACTTACATAATATGCATGTATGAATAAGTTACGAGTATGAAATGAATTTTATTCATTTATTTCTTTGTAAACTTTTTGTTATATTTTTCATTTGAAAAAACAGATTTAATTATGATAATTTGGTGAAAAAATTAGATCCATTCTTCTTTTTTTTTTGCGAATACATTCACCATATCTTCAGGTTTAACTTCGATTTCTTTGTAAATGTTCAACAAAGCTAATCCGTTGAGCCCGGTCTCAGTGTTTGTGGCCCTCAGCCACGTTTTTAACCTGGCTCAGCAGACATCACTGGTAGCACACAAAGAACTTCAAATGTTTTTCTTAAATGAGGATACAAATCCCAATTGCAAAATGGAATCGACGCTAGAACAGTTTCTGGTATTGCATTTTCGGTTTCATCCTTCCACATTTGATTCCATATCATATAATAAAACGGCGATTATGTTTTTTGTGGTACACTTTTCGCAGCCAACAAAAACTGGAGGGGCATAAATTACATATTAAACGAAAGGATTTTTTGCATAGATGTGCAGAATGCCAAAATTATTGAAATATACTACACAGAAATTGTTTAAAACAATAAATAAAAAATGCAAAAACAATTAGAAATTTCAAATCAACTAGCGACATCTGTTGCTGAATAGAGAATACATTTACATTATACAGTTATACAGTTATACAGTTTAAGTTTAGTAAAAGTTAGAACCATTTTAACTTTTGCTTTTGTTGTTGTTTGGAAAAATACAGCACATTTTGTTCACTTTTCACTCTTTGAAATTGAATGTAGTTAAGTCTTAAATCATCTATCTATCATCTATCGGGCAATTTCTGTGTTAGTGTTTTCAAAAACTGAAAAAGTGGAAAAGTGGCGGAATCAAAAAATTTTGATATCTGAATTTGTAGCTTTTTAAATGCTCATTTGTTGCGCAAACTAAAAATTTGTAGCTCGACTAGTTTCTAGTTTTTTTTATAATCAAGGTTTCAAGTAACCTCAAAACGGAGCTTCCAAAACCTAAAAAAATGAGAAAATCCAATTTTTTTTTTCGCACGAATTTAAAGTCTCCCAATCAGCCCTACAAACCCCGATTTTGTAGCTCGCATAGTTTTTTTGTTATTAAAGATTCCGCCAAAATAAGATCTAACTCCCATATGTACATAACGGTCAAAATTTAAAAAAAAAATTAATTTTACAATTTTTTTTTTCTCAGAAATTGTAGCTTTTAAAATGATAACATTTTGCCTAAGAATTAATTTTGTAGCTGTTATGGATCATTTTTTATTTGCATTTTAAATTTAAAAAAACGCATTTCCGGTCCGCTAAAATAAGACGGAAGTTGGCGGACAAACTCTTAAAAATCAACTTTTCAAAAAAAAAAAAAAAAAATGCCAGAAATTGTAGCTTTTTAAATGCTGTTTTTCTGCACCAAGCCGAAATTTATAGCTCTAACGATTTTTTTATTATCAAGGTTTCAAGTTACCTCAAAACGGAGCTTCCAAAACCTAAAAAAATGAGAAAATCCAATTTTTTTTCGCACGAATTTAAAGTCTCCCTAAACTTAATCAACCCTACAAACCTCGATTTTGTAGCTCGGATAGTTTTTTTGTTATTAAACATTCCGCTTAAATAACATCCGCTTAAATAACATCTAAATCGGATCGTGCATTCGATAACCACTTTTTCTGAGACAAAAACCTTACAATGGCTGCGTAAATGTGGGAAATAATCAGCTGTTCGGTCAAAAAGGGTTTTTCTCAGTTTATCAGGTTTATTTCCTCTCTTTCCGCATCAAATTCGTGAGATAATTGTATGAGCTCTACAGAATTTTTTTCCAATACACATTTTGACAGCTCGTTTCAACGGAGATAAAACTATTTGGTTTCTGAGGTTTTTTGGGTTTCCCATTTTTGTTTCATTGAAATGTCATCAAATGTCATCAAGTGGATATAGCAGCTCAAATTTCAAGTTTTCAATGTTTGAAGATGCAAAATGAATAGCTTAATAAATTTCACTTTCCATGTTAATAACAATATTTTAATTATTGGTTTTTAAATTAGAATAAATTCATCTGACGAGGAAGAGCAACAAATATGTAGTTATTTGCCGTGCAAAAGTATTCCGCTTTTACAGGAATCTATTCGCCGATTAGGACGATATTCGTTTCAAATGAGATTCTGACTGTCCAAAGCATATGTGGATTGAATTTGCTCGTTCGTCATTTGGAACCTAAAATAAACTCGCCAGTGAATTTAATTACTTTATGATTTTATGCCACAGCTTTTTTTTTTTTGCATTTCTTGGTATTTGTTTCAAAAAATAATGCTTTCTCATTTTTTCTCATACATTTCTTTTATAAGAAAGAAAAAACCTATTTTTTTTTCAGGGATGTAAAAGAGAACTTAATTTTAACAAAAAATTCCCTAAAATTTCCCTTTTATAGAAACGATTTAAGAGCCTGATAAATCTGATGGTTGTGATTTTGTTATCTTTTTCTTTCTCTTTGCTTAAACTTTGTTTACCCTTTTTTTTAATTTGACTGATTGTTATTAATGTTAACAGCTGTCTTCTTCCTTTATCATACTATTTGTTTACACTTTTTCACCCTTTGCTTTGAATTTCATTTTCGATATCTTATCATGCAGCTCTTAAGATGTTTTAAAGAGTTCTTAACAAATGGGTAGTGTATTAATATAAAATAAATATATTTTTGTAAAGGATGACATTGTAAAACGTATGATTAAGAAAAAATTCTGTGGCAACAAGCAATAACAGCATAAGACGACTTATGTGGAAAATGAGGTTTAGATACCATCCGATGCGCAATAATTCCATCTGTCATATTTTGTTCATATTTTTGTTTCAAACGGTTAAGGAATTACAGACAAAAGAAAAAAGTCTTGTACCGGATTTGTATTGCAAACTAAACATTCAAATCACTCTCCTGAAAAGTAGCAAAATCTGACTTATATGTCGTTTTTCTTGTTGCCACAGAATTATATTTACTAGATTTGTATGTTTTATCGTTTACTATACGAAGTGTGCCTCTTTCCACGGATGTAACTAAACGAGAGAAGGAAATGTTGTTATTTGAAAAACGTTGGCAGTATTTTGGCAGAATATGAAAGAAATCTTTAAGAGAAAAGATACATAAATATAGATAAATAACAACATTTCCTTCTCTCGTTTAGTTACAAAAAAATATGCGAGCTACAAAATCGGGGTTTGTAGGGTTGATTAAGTTTAGGGAGACTGTAAATTCGTGCGAAAAAATTGGATTTTCTCATTTTTTTTAGGTTTTGGAAGTTCCGTTTTGAGGTAACTTGAAACCTTGATAATAAAAAAACCGTTAGAGCTACAAATTTCGGCTTGGTGCAGAAAAACAGCATTTAAATAGCTACAATTTCTGGCATTTTTTTGTTTTGAAAATTTGATTTTTAAGAGTTCATCCGCCAACTTACGTCTTATTTTAGCGGACCGGAAATGCGTTTTTTAAAATTTAAAATGCAAATAAAAAATGATCTATAACAGCTACAAAATTAATTCTTAGGCGAAATGTTATCATTTCAAAAGCTACAATTTCTGAGAAAAAAAATTTGTAAAATTGAATTTTTTTTTTTTAATTTTGACCGTTATGTATGGGAGTTAGATCTTATTTTAGCGGTATCTTTAATACCAAAAAAACTATGCAAGCTACAAAATCGGGGTTTGTAGGGTTGATTAAGTTTAGGGAGACTTTAAATTCGTGCGAAATAAAAAATTGGATTTTCTCATTTTTTTTTAGGTTTTGGAAGCTCGCGACCCTAGAACAACAAGGTTCTAAGTACACCAAAGTGTGTTTTGAGAAAAACGCATCTGAATATTTGAAGTCTTTTATTCGGATACTGTTTAAAAAAAGTAAAATTTTTTTTTTATAATCCGATGAATATGCACACAATCTATAAAATTTCTACTTAAAAATCTAATAAAACCAGGTTTTTAAACCTCTAATTTGACCTTAAAAATCATTATAGGACTTTGCTGCTCAACGATGCGACACTATATTCTAGAACAATAAGGTTCTATGTAGCACTTAGAACCTTGTTAACTTATATTTTCATATTTTTTTCACATAGAACCTTGTGAACTTAATTTTTTCGATTACGGAGGATAATTGAGATTGGATGAAATAAAAAGATTTAAATAAGTTTTCTTTATTGTGAAAGAGATGTGGATTATTATTTTGTTAATAAAAAGATAGTTACTTGAATTTTGAGTGGGTGTACATAAATAAATAATATTGTTGTTACAGCTGATAACACGAAAAAAATATAATGGTCAAATTTAAATTTACTTGAAACAGATTTCAAAACCTACTTGATTCTATTTCAAAATAATAAATAAATTCCGAACAATAAGGTTCTATCTGCATTTAAAATTGTAACAAAGTTCTATCTGCATGGTTTCTTTTTTTGAATTTAGTGAAACAAAGTTCTTAGTCAAAGTTAGAACCTTTTTAAATAAATCTCAAATCGAAAATATACAGATAGAACTCTGTAGCTCTGGATATTTTGTGAAACAAGGTTCTAAGTGGCAGTTAGAACCTTATTGATTAAATCTGAAATGGAAAATATGCAGATAGAACTCTGTAGCCCTGTCTATCATGGCAATGGAAAGAGATAGAGCGAAATGGATTGCGGGAATAGAAAGAGCACCCTAAATTTACCCAGATTTGATATAAAACTCATTTTTTCAAAATTGTCGGTTAGAACCTTGTTGTTCTAAGGTCGCGAGCTCCGTTTTGAGGTAAATTGAAACCTTGATAATAAAAAAACCGTTAGAGCTACAAATTTCGGCTTGGTGCAGAAAAACAGCACTTAAAAAGCTTCAATTTCTGGCATTTTTTTTTTGTTTTGAAAATTTGATTTTTAAAATTTTGTCCGCCAACTTCCGTTTAATTTTAACTGACCGGAAATGCACTTTTTAAACTTAAAATGCAAATAAAACATGAACCATTAAAGCTAAAAAAAAATGTTTGCGGAACAAATTAGCATTTAAAAAGGTGCAATTTTTGACTTCAAGAGAATTATTGTTTTCACATTTTCGTCCGCTAACTTCAGACTTATTTTAGCGGAAACTTTTATATAAAATAAGCCATTTGAGTTTTAAAATCGATTTTTTTGCAATTCAAGAGCATTTAAAAAGCTACAATTTTGGGTGTCAATAAAACTTTAAAAATCGTAATATTTCAGAATTCGTCCGCTAACTTCAGACTTATTTTAGCGGAAAATTTAATAGCTCAGAAACTAGTCGAGCTAAAAATTTTTGGTTTGCGCAACAAATGAGCATTTAAAAAGCTACAAATTCAGATATCAAAATTTTTTGATTCCGAAGGGATTGAAGGGACGTAACCTGTAGACTAGAGGAGACATTGAAATGGTTTGTTTTTTTAGCTCGGTTTATTCCATGCAGCCATTATGAAATATAGTATTTATTTTAAAAATGGCTCTATGATTTTGATTATGTTTAGACTATACAACAATGCAGTCTTCATCTTGGTCAAAAAAAAAAAAATGCCACTAACGGTACCTGCCGTAGATTCGATCAAAATTTGTATATCGGAGCTTCTTTGATTTTGAAATAATGTAACATAAAAAATTTTTTCCTTAAATGTATACCAAATACTTAAAATTGTCAACGAATTTCTTATAATTTTAAAGAAATTTCGTATAAAACTACTCATTTGTGTATTTATATTGTGTTGACGTAAATTTTTTTTGTATGGTAATTATGGGGTTATATACTATACTACTTGAAGTGAAATAGAGAAAAAGAAATAGATTTGGGCTATGTTTTGTAAAATTGAAGTACGAGTATGTAGGTGGAAACAGAAATTTTAAAATGAAGCAGATTTCAATATTTTGCGCATGGTGCGAAGTAGGAAGTAGATTTTAAAATATTAAAAAGTTGAAGTTGATATACTTCAATTGAAGTAAAGTGTTACCACTGCTGAATACCCTTAAGTATCGAGTTTGAAGAAAATACCCCCCGTAGCCTAGTCTGTAGGGAGAGGTACAGACATACAGGCATACAGACAGACAGACGGAATTGCCGGACCCTCCTTTTTTGTTCTTGCTATCATCGTAATATCAACTTTGATCAAAATCCTAAGTTCGATTTTTTTTCCAAATGCATAACTTGCCCTCTAGTACCTATATCGCAAGTAAAAATTAGTATGCACGTACGGAAGTGCATAAAAAAGGCAAAAGACAGACAACTAAAAATAAATAAAGAAAACTACTTCGTAGTTTGGTTATTTAACAGAATTGTTTCCTCTTTTACATACCTGTTTTCAATGTTGTTTGGTACGAGAGTGAGACTTAAATCATATTTTTTTTGTTTCGAAGCAAGAAAAGTAATTTTATTTCATTTGATTGCTTTTATTACCATTTTTATGATTCTGCTCAGGAAAGTTGGACTTTCACTTCCAAAAAGTTCCGACAAATTTTAATGGAGAGCTTTATTTGTTTGCTTAAGTTTTTGTTTTGTTAAATTTGGACCGGGGCTTAAGTTTTTTTATATTTTTTAACATGCGGTTTATTCCTGCATGTCCGCTGGTTGGAAGTATGTGATAATCATTAAGTATTAGTTTCTTCTTACAAGGATCAGTTATTTCAATATTTTTATCTATAATGTGCACTTTAATATTACCTACTTTCTTTAAATGTTTCTCCTAATTTCATTTTTAATTCATTAATATTGCTCTGTTTGCGGCCGCATGCGAGCTTCTTTATTTCATTTTTAGTAATATACTCGTATATTTTTTTTAATACAATTTGATCCGCAGAGTTTCTGCACATCCCTCGGCAATATTTTGCCAAATATTTTCGATTGGGTTGTAGTGCTGTCTTTGGACTTTTTTAGGAGTAAACAATTCCCTTCTGGGATATACGCCAAAACCTTGTTTGGACCAATAATTATGTCTGTATCCTTGAAATTAACTAAATCTTCCTCGAAGTTGTCAACAATCTTCAACTCTATTACTTTGAGTCCATTTTCTGGCGTTTTAGCAGTTCAGTTATGCGTTGTTCGTCGGTTTTCGCGTTATAAGGGCGTGCTGTTATTTTCTTTACTTTTTTTTTGTGTTTAAATAAATACAATTTAATTTAAGAAAAAAAAGAATTAAGGAATATTAACAATGATAATTACACTGCAAGTTTGTTTTCAAAAATTATTAATACGTTTATATTCGGTTCTTGGTTCTTGTTTTCGTTATTTTAATTAAGAACATAGACTTTAATTCATGAATACATCAATACATTAACATATAAATATAAAACGCTATCAAAACATACATACATATATATGTATGTATGTGTTTATATATATTTAATTAAATTACTTAGAAAACTTAATGTTCACTTGCATTTTATTCTTCTGTTTTTCTATTTATAGTATGGTTCATCTAAATTGAGCTACTCGTATAATTAACATAATATTGATGTTTCTGATTGAAGAACAAAATTAATTTAATTTAATCAAGCAAACTATGTAGGTACATAATTTTACTTTTTTTTTGAGAAATTATAAAAAGTTTTATAATTGCATTTGCTGTTGTGTTTGCACTATATTTTATTTTATTATTGTTTTCTGTTGTATTTCTATTCCATTTTTATTGCAAAGTGTGGGATTTGGTATGATTTATTTTATTCTATTGCTTTATTTTTGTTTTCTTTCTTTTTTTTCGGATTTTGTTGTGCTGCATCCGCATGAGCTTGTGAAATTGCTATTTGGTAAGAATACAGCAAGGGTGTTGTTAAACTTCCAAGGTTAGGGTGTAATGTTAGCCTTCCAAGGTTGCTCCTCCTGGCAGGGTCGCCATGTAAAGTTGGGGCTCCTGGCAAGATCGCCATGTAAAGTTGGTCTCGTCTGTTTGGAATCTCTCTTCTTAGTGGAGGTACTTGGCGGTTTAACTCTTCTAGTATGATAGACTTGGTCCGGCGAGTAGCCAAATAAACCTTTACCCAAAAGCAATACTGCTCTGTAGGGCGTCTAAAATACTGAATGGAAAAACTAAGTGGAACCTCCCGTGAGTTGCTATGTAAAGGAAAGACCCGTTTTGCTTCAGTAATAGAAGTGACCAATTATCTTTTTATTTTCTCTTTTTATACAAAATAATTTGCCTTCGTTCGTATCCAACCATACTTCGATAATCGATAACGTTCTATCGATTTTTCCCACAAAATGCACAATCAGCATTTGACCATGCCATGCACTGAACCAAATTTGGTAGTCATATTGAAGAAAAAGTAGGTAGAATTGAAGAAAGGTTGATCAATATACGGTCAATGAAACCTATCCGTTGTTTTGAAGAAAATTTTGTTATATTCAAGAAATATTGTCATTTTGAAGAAATGTATAAAATTTTTCGTTATGGTGTTAAATCCACAAAATTTTGTGAAATTGATTAAATTTCATCCTTCTTTCTTGAAATTTAGTTAATAATCATTATTCAACTTAACATAAGGTTATCTTCAATTCGAAGAAATATTTTTCAATGTAATAAAAATTCTTCATTTAAACTTTCTTTATATTTAAATTGAAAAGTTATTCTTCAATTTGACAAATCGTGTTAAATTTTTTCATCATTTTCAAGTAATATTTTCATCAAATTCATAAAAAAAACTTCATATTAACGTTTTATTTTATTGAAATTGAATAAATATTCTTCAAATTGATGCACCGTTTTCTTCAAATCAACAAAAATAATATTTCATTTTGACACATCTATTTCATCAATATCATGCATCGTGTTCTTCAAATTGATGAATTTTTCTTCGAAATCTGTCCTGTAAATCCGAAAATCTGAACGTTCCTTATGAAAATCAAAGAAATACAATTTTTTAAGGTTAAAATGTTTTTTTTTATTGGAAACGATTTTAAAACACAAATATATTGCCGAAATAACCGAGTTTTGCTTATAATTAATTCCGTCAAAGTATACCACTATGTCCATTGGATCTAACACTGCTCCAGATAAAATAACCAATGGCTGTATGTTTTTTTTCATTCTGCCTTCGAATGATCTCCTCCTCACATGCAGCTACGCTCGTTCTATCGAGAATGGTTCTATTTGTTAGATGCTTAATTTCTTCAAAAATTGGAATGAATTTGTTGAAAATTTGTTTTTAAAATAACGCTTTCAGCATTTGGAAATAAATGCTTAAAATCCATGTCAATCTGGAAGAAATAAAATATACTATTAGCTACAGATATTTTGACAAGTTATAACAAATTACCAGTTTGAGGCCCTTAGAATTTTTGTATTGCTTCCATTTTGCCAATATCTCTGCTGTCGAATCGGCTTTTAATATCTCAGCAAGTCTAAAGCCCGATGCCGCTCTTTTTCCACCCACGTACAGTTGTCCTTTATTATTTCCTCAATGCTTTCCGAAGCTTCTATAAAAGAATGCAATGGGATACATTTTTTTTTTAAACTATGTCTTACTTACTTACATTGAATTTATTATGTTTCTGGAATATCCAAAACATCACAACTTAATACTTGCTTTGTAAATTCTTGCCCCTATTTTATTTGTTCATCTTTCAACTTAAATTGGCAGGACGAGCAACTTTACAGCACAAGTTTACTTAAAATAATGAACACTTTTCACTTCGAGAACAGTTAAAATAAAATTAGAATCAAGAAAATTCTTCAAATGGATTAATTTCTTTAATTTGAAGAGAAAAAAATATTCCATTCGAAGAAAATTATTCGATTTGAAGAAAATAAAGCGAAACAGACAAAACACTATGAAAATTCTTCGAATTGAAAAGAATTTCGTCAACTAGAATAAAATACTTAACAAAATTTAAAGAAATTATTTGAAGACACTTTTTCAAGTTGATAAAATTTGTCAATGTGAAGATCACACTTAATAATATTTAAAAAAAATATTATCAGCTTGAAAGAAATGTTGTTAAAAAATTATAATCAAAAAACCATGTCAAGAAAATGTTCACTCCAATGATTGTGTGTCGGAAGATTCAAAAGCATTTGTCTTTTATAGCCCAATTAGTACTCGTAGGTATCCTTTATAAAAATTTCCTCAAAAAATGATTTTTTTTAAACTGGTTTTATTTTTTTCTTGCTTTAAGTTGATATACATACAGACATACATAGTAAAAAAAAACTTTTAATACAAATTTGTCTTTTCGAATAATTGCTTCATCAAAAATTAACATATTAGAAATGACAAAATTTCATTCTTTTGAATAAAATACTAAATCATTCATCATTTGAAGAAACCTTATTCATTTTGAATATTCAGTCTTCAATATAAAGAAAAATACTATGAAAAATTGTTGATTTGAATAATTGATTCTTCAAAAATTAACAAAATATTTTCTTCAATATCACCTACGCGATTTGATTCAGTGTGCACTTATTGTTTTTGGGCTAGCTTGCTTTTGATGCACAATATAATTCATAAGCCGATGACCTTGGAAATGTTTTTAATTTGTACACAAAAATGCTCCTCAAGCACTAGAAGTGTCATATGAGTATTTTTGTGTATCTCGTTTTTTGTTCTATAGTTCGTGCACTGAAGGTGCCGATTGAACTATATATACATATGAATATTTATAGACATATGTATATTGTGCACAGAGTGTGCCAAAGGAAATATGAATGAACATTATGAATCGGCTCTGCTATAGCCGGCAAAGAAAGTGCATGCGATGGATATGAATGGGAAACAGAGTATCAAGTATCGAAGTAGGTTGAATGTATTTTTAATGGGTTTGCGGCAAGTAATTAAGTGATCGCTGGTGTGATCCCTTTACAAATCAAAAAGTACCCTTATATTACCTCTAAAAAAATTAAAAAAAAAAGAACTAGAGTTATAAATCTCTTGCAGAACGATCCGGCAAAGAGCGGTTGATAGCGGCTGAAAGCTCGTCTTGCTGTAAAAAAGCCATTTATTTCCTTTAAAAATAGACGTGCATGACTAAAATTTTACAGAACGCACCTTAGCTGGATTAAGGAAAAATAGAAGACGGTTCTATTCTCGGATGAATTGAAATTTAATTTAAAAGGATCGGACAGATTTCGTACTGTACGAAGCCCGAAAGGTTAACGCCTCAATCCTCGATCACCAACACAACTGTGAAGCACTGTGGGGGGAACATTATTGTCTGGGGATGTTTTTCCAGTCCAATGAAGTAATATTACAATTATGAAGTGGCCAGCGCAATCTCCTGATCTTAGCCCCAAAGAGAATCTATGGAAAATTGTAGATCAGGGGATTGATCGAACAAAATGTAATAATTTTGACTCCCTACTTGACAACAAGTACAAACTGCCTGGGAAAACATCCCCATGCAAATAATTGTCAATCTCATTGCTTCCATGCCTCTTCGATGTGATGCAATCATCAAAAATAATTTTTACGCCACCAAATACTAGCATTAAAACTTTTTTTTTTATTTATCTTGTATATTGTATTTTTAATTAGTTTTGAACCATTTTTATTTTTTAGAAATATGTCAAGATCTAAAATCAATTAAAAAGCTGTAAAATATAGAATAATATGTTGTGATTAAGAAAAAATAAAAATTATAAAAGTGTCACGAGTGTTTTCACTTTTTATTTGTATGTTTGAAATGTGATATTTTGTAGTGCTTTAGTTTTGTCCAACACTGTACATCGCAAGTAATAATGTTTCGAAATTGTTTTTGTAGAGACTTTAACGATATTCTACTTTTCGTTTTAGTTTAATGTTCAAGAGTAATTCGGATTCGTGAAGAATTTCTACAGCTAATTCTTAATGACGAAATTAAGGTCTGTGCTAATTTTGAGTAAGATGCGAATTTCTCTCAAGATATATCATTTATTTGTCTATTTTGACTGGACAAGTATGTTCACAATGATACATAGATGTTATAAATTCTCTTATTTAGTTTCAAAATATAAGCCCCTTATTATATGTCTGATATTGGAGAGTGTTGTATTGTGTTTAACTTTTGGATTAGAACTTTAAGTATGTATGATCTAAAAATCAAAACATCTATTGCTTAATAGTGCGATTTCTTGAAAACAGCATAAAAAAAATGGTGAATGAAAACAATAAGCCTAACTGAATGGAAAATACAAGCCAGTCATTTTTGTGTAAGTTTTTGGTATTTTTTTTACTATATTAATGGATATAGCTTTCTTATCACAACCCCATAAAAAACAAACAAAACACATCATTAGAGCATTGTATTATTTTTACAAAATCAGAAATAGGGAAACATGAGCCTTGTCCTTTTTGTTGAAATTTGTATTGTTTGCATAAATGAATAAACATAATATGTTAAAGGTAATGCTTTATTAATTATAACTGATTGAATTCCAACGTCGAAGTGATCTTTTGGAATTCAATGAACATCACCTTAGGGATGCCAACAATATTGTAAGCAATAGGGGTCAGAACACGTCACGAAAAATAAACACCCGTTCTTAATACAAAAACTGGTTGAACATTAACAACTTCACTGCCCAATGAACCACATTTGATTAATAACGTTCGATTTTATTTTGGCAAATTGAATAAAAAACATGTGCAGTATATATACATTATGTACAACAAGTTTCGTTTACGAAATTAACAACCTAAGAAATTAGTTTTTGAGGATTGAATCAAGTTTACTTATACATGTTGTTTCTTTTCTGAAATGAATTTCAGCATCCCTTTTCCTCTTACCAGAAAAAGAACTGTCATTTGGAGGCCAACAACACCACCAACAACAAACTAAGGCCACAAACTTGTGTCTTGTGGATCACAATAACAAATTAGCAGAACAGAATTCGGTTCCACCAGGTAAAAATAACTGTTTTAAAAGAATGTGATTATTAGAAATAAAAATTACAACGATCTATTGAAAACAACTAGTTTTCAATTTTTTTTACATCAATTGAAGGCTTGTTAGAGTTAGAGTCAAGTTTAAGATGGGCAAACAAAATAAAATGGTTTTTGCTTCCTTGCTTGTAATCCAAGAAACAAATTTATTTTATTCGAAAAAACCAGAGTCACGTTGACTCATGACTATGGAATCCACAAAGTACTTGATTTTATCCAAACATGTAAGCATTTTGTAACGTAGGTACTATAAAAGACTAAGTCTTACCTGTACAACTTTTTTTTGAATAAATTGAAATTAATTGAAATTGATTCTTTTGATTAGATCAATTGAGTTTTTGCGATTGTTAGTCCAAATGTTTTTCGCCCAGGCATAACAATTTAACCAAATTCCCCTACAAAAATAATATTTACATTGCATTAATGACGTACATTTTATTTGTGTTGATAACCACCGACTAATATATTGGGTCTTAAAAGGGTTGGGTAATGAACTTAATTGTCGTGCCTGGGTAAACGCATTTGGACTAAAGGTCTCAAAAATTTTCAATTGATTCATACAAGAAAATGTTCATTTAAATAAAAACACACGGGAGTATTGCAATCTATACGTGCAGAACCAACGCGAATAACTCCCACATCAAAAACCGGCATTGATCATATTTTTTCTAGAATTGATCTTAAAGCCAATTTTAGACTAATAAGTTCTTTATCGGATATGAATATTACTGATCATTGCATGACCTGTCTCTTATTACAAAAAGAAGAAAGACC
The DNA here is from genome assembly GCA_911387755.1 of Chrysotoxum bicinctum. Classification (NCBI taxonomy): domain Eukaryota; kingdom Metazoa; phylum Arthropoda; class Insecta; order Diptera; family Syrphidae; genus Chrysotoxum; species Chrysotoxum bicinctum. The sequence goes on from OU426988.1 coordinate 109,669,116, forward strand.
TTGATCACGGAAGGGACTACGGAGAAGCGACAATTTGCCATTGCAGATTTCGGCACACCCTCCCGAAAGCTCTCCGATGATCAATGGCAGTTGATGGAAATCAGAATCCTGGACGAGGTGAACGACGTTATTGTTAAGAATGGGCAACCGCCTCTCTTCGGTAATCTCAGAACCGTCCACGGATTCAAGATGCTGATATGCGAAGACGATTATACTCTCGTGTGGCTGCAGGACTTCGTCAAAAGAACGATTGCTCCCTGGCCAAATGCAAACCTTCGCCTTATGGGCTTAAGGAAATAAAAGACCTTAACAGACCCAAAGCGAAGATGATGATGCGAGGACCGACCATCCCTATTGACCGCATTGAGAGGTACCTGCAATCCCTAAATACTGAGCAGCTCAGTGAGAACTGGAAAGTGCTTGAGATGGGAGAGCAGACGAAAGAGGGCACAGAAGTGGTTGTGCAGCTCAGTCACAAGTCTATACCACTTTTGAGGAAAATTGGCTTCAAAGTTCGTATCGGGATAAACCGGTGCAAACTGCGACTAATAGTCAACAAGAACAAACAAGTAAGTAAGGGGCGGGAGGTTTTTAATAAACTATGAACATGAAATTAGTACAAATTAATCTCCAACATAGCAAAGCAACCAGCGCCAACCTTGTCTACCTCATGGAGAGTAGGCAAATAGACATCGACCTTATTCAAGAACCCTGGATCGCAGATGGCAAAATTAAGGTCCTGCACTCAAAAAGACTTACACTGTTCAAAACTGTACAAGTGGTATCAAACAGTAATTTTAGAACTTGCATTGTAGCTAAGAAACAGTTTAATCTTTTTCTTCTATCTACATATTATAGTAATCTAGACCAGACTGCCGTGAAGCTAGAGCGGATCGGGCTCCCACCACTCATCCTGGCATCTTACTATATGCCATATGACGGGACGGAGGGACCACCTGCAGATCTAACAGTCCAGCTAGTAGAGCGAGCAGCAATCGAAGGATGGGACGTGGTTCTAGGATGCGATGCTAACTCACATCATGCTCAATGGGCAAGTACCGTCACCAACAGTAGAGGTGAGTCTCTTTTTGAATTTATTATAGAACATAATTTACTGGTAGCAAATAGTTGCAAAGAGTCCACTTTTGTTATAAAAGACAGGGAAGAAGTGATTGATATAACTGTAACTAATAATTCAGATACCAGTTTCAATCGACCAATGGAATGTTCTCAAAGAAGAATCATTCTGAGACCACAGACTTATAGGCTTCTTGATAAGTGATACAGTGGAAACTCAGAAACCTTATAAGAATTTCAGAAATACCAACTGGGATCTTTTTAATAGGGAATTAGAGAAGAAAATCAAAAATCTCAATAACACTGCGATTCAAGAACCCAAGCATATTGATCAAGCATCAGAAGAACTCAGGGTGATTCTAAGTAACGCTTTCGAGAAAGGTTGTCCACTGAAACATATAGGGAAAGGAAAAAAGAAACCACCCTGGTGGACGGTAGAACGGGTTGGGTATGAAATCCCGCATCACAAAATCCCGAATCACAAAATCCCGCATCACAAAATCCCGTTTCACAAAATCCCGAATCACGATATCCCGAATCACGAAATCCCGCCATTTCAATACTAAATTGACAGCACTCGCAAATTTCAAAGTGATTAGCCAATCAGAATCAAGAACAAGGATAAAACAATGAGAATCAACGAGGACGCATCTATTCAATACTACATTGACAGCACTGAACTCATCATTGGAAACTTCAAAGTGATTAGCCAATCAGAATCAAGAACGAGGATAAAACAATGAAAATTAATGAGGACGCACCTATACCCAAATAAGTTGGTCAGTAAAAAGTATAAAAGCGGGAGTGATTTCGGAATATTTTTCAGTACCCGTCATCAGTTACAATTTTCCTGCATGGTACACTATCTCGAAGACAGCAATGCTGAAGCTCCAAATCTTCGAAAGGAAAATTCTAAGGATAAGCACCGGACTTATCTTCGATCGACAGCGAAAGAAGCACTTCAGCAACGAAAGAGTCTACGAAGAAGCTAAAATCAAGCAACTGGACCAATTTCTCGTGCAATTAGCGAAGAAGCTCATATCTAGCACCACCAACCACCCAAACCCGCTGATGAGAAGGATGACCACCCAGGAACGACATCCAGAGCCTAGATACCTTAGTGCTCTGGATATGATAGGAAGGATCCCAGCCGACAACGAAGCAGCAGTTCGTTTCTACGCTGACACCGAGTCAGCATATCACCGTGGCTGAAACTATCAGAAAACAAACCCCCAAATAACCCACCAACTGGAAAACCGGGACTGAACAACCCGAGAAATAAACCATGCCATCATTTTAATTAAAATAACAAGTCATGTATATTATAAATGCTTTAATTAATCTTAGAAAAATGTCAAAGCTTAAATTAGGCCCCCTATGTGCCAACAAAATTTTGTAGTTATATTCATATTATCCTTAAGTTTAAGTTTTCCAAATTGTATATATATAGACTTCAATAAAAAACCTTGAACCTTGAATATTTTTCTGTTGAATAGGGCGACCTATATGGCAGAGTCGGAATTAATTAAAAAAATGAAATGAAAGATATGAGTTTTATCTGCTATTCCGTTATAAAATATTCCAATGCATTTAAACCGCGTTCATTTTATACTCTTACATGATTTCCCACTCCAAAGCGAGCACTTGAAGTAATCACTTTAGTTTTCTTCAAAATGTGATTTGCAAGGTTCACAAAAAGTGTTGGCTTTTAAATAACTGTAACTTCCTTAAAAATAAAGGTAAAATTAAGTTTGAACATGGAATCGACAGCGTTAGGTATGTTATTTAATATTTTAATAAGAAATTAAAAATTGTGGAAAAATTTTGTTCTATTTTGTATCGGAAGTCAAGTGTGTATTAATAATAAGAGTTTTTTAGTTCTTTTTTAAAAGCTTAAGCTTAAAGTTAACTTCCACACTCTTCCACATCCAGATTTAAGTATTTTTATGTCGCTTAACCTATTGTCTTTAAAGTTCTAAAAAGAACAGGTGCTCATATGTGCTCCATTTTTTTTTTTTTTTTTTTAAGTTTTTTAACTACCATCTTGGGCAATTTTAAAAGGTTTACTTTTTCACGTAGGTTTACATTCGAATGACTTGTTTTTAACACGGATGGAGCTATTTCGAATCATGAAAGAGTCTGGAAAGGCATTGTTGGACAAAAAATTGTCTTACTTAAAATTACAACTTCAGGAACGCACCCACTGTCCCGCAAAAAAGAAAAATGAGCTAGACCATGCAATCTCACAATTTTCGTCGAGGTTCAAAGAAAAATGGGCACAATCTGGCCGCAATGAACCTCGATTTAAGAATTCAAATCAAATATGGCTGCAGACATCTGTTGGTTTAAAGCAGCACAACAATGACTCACATAAACGTGGCACAGTAGCGCCAATGCGGAAAAACTCGATTTTCCAAAAGTGCTGATTTCGATTAGCTAATTCATGTTTCTCACAGTAAATTAGCCAGAGAATCTGGGTACTCTAAGGATTTTGGCCAAAACTGAATTCTTTACACCTAAATAGACGGTCAAAGTCAAAATATTTGAAGAAGTGTGGGAATTTGATTTAACTTTCATAGGGTGTTACGACTATTTGGGATGAACTAAAAATGGGATTGTTTTTTGTTTGCTTATTTAGGATGCCCAATAATACAATACAGCTGTCAAACTCAACAAAAACATTTTTGGTGAATTACGGTAGCACAATATAAGACTCAGTCCACATTAATGGAAAGTTGTAGTCATTTAAAAAAAGCTCCACTTTCCTGTGGTCTGAGATAGCTATTTTCTCGATGTAGTTATGTCCAAGTTTACATTCAAAAAAAATTTAGCTGCAAATACCTTCAAATCCGTACAGTGATTAGTGATTAGAAATTAGTGATTTTTTTATTGAAAAAAAAAAACATAGTTAAATGTTACATCAGTAAGAATTAGGTGTAAAATGGGTGAACTAATATACATTTTTTAATGACTTAGAATTAATATTAATATAAATTTAACTCTTTGTTTTTTTTTTTTTTTTATAAGTATATGGTTCTATTTCGTAACGTACTACGTCTTACCAAAAACCTCTTTTTCATAATTGAAAAAAATGTCTTAAACATTTTTGGTTATGCCTTGAAGTTTGCCCATTATTTGGTGCAAGTTTCAGTAGTAAACACTAAACAAATAACGGGTTGCTGGTTTAATGCATTCATGAATGTTTGACTATGCGTTTGTAAATTGACACTTGTCAGCTTTTAATGGTTATATTATTTTTATAATTTACCACTACGTAAAAAGTTACTTCCTTGGATACACTCAATTTCGTTTTAATAAATATGAAAACCTGAATTTTCATAATTTTTATATGAAAATAAGAATAACATCGCTTCTTTCCATTATCTTTCTCAAAAAAAATTAACGTATAAGCCGACACATACATAATAATTCCATGATTCAAGCATAGTATTTGTTTTTTTTTCGCGAAAATATATTTTTCAAATTAATCAAAATTTAACGTTCTTACTTTGGAATTTAGATAAAACTTTGTTTGGGTGTTTCATTGGGTGGTTTCATTTTGCTTTCATTTCTTAAACTAACCTTTATAAAATTTGTAAACTTTTTTTAAATCAGTTGGGTGGTTCTGATTTTACGGCACTAAAAAAGACCGACTTCACACAAAACAAATACATACTACAACAAATTAAAAAAAAAACAGTAAAAAACGCAAAAAAAGGGGGTGTGGAAAATTTAAATGGCCAACTTACTTCAAAAAAAGCACCATCTTTAACCTTTACTTGGAACAAAACCTGGATTTTTAACAATTTTGAGTTTTTTTTGTTACTGGGCGTGGCAATGGGTGGAAAGTTTTTGTGGAGCTTTCTTTCCAAACCTTCTTTCATTTCTGAAAATTTCATCCAAATTGGTTAAGTGGTTCAGTTTTTATGGACTTTTTTCCGCTCTCGCATAGAAATGGCCCCACTGTGCGTCGGTCGTCGGAATAAATTATGAATATTAAAGATGATTATTAAAAGGGGTATTATTCTTGCTTTGGTTGGTAGGGCAAAGACGCGACGCTTTAGTGAAATATAAGCGTTGAAATAATTTTCCTTCAACGCTTAAAAATCATTTTATGCGGACTCTAGGGAGAGTTGCTGTTTAAGCAAAATTTATTTTTTTTTGAAAATTCTAGGGGATTATTGAAGAGATAGTTAGCTGAGTTCTTTTTAGAACATCAAAAAATTGAAAGAATAAAAATTTATTTTTAAAATAAAAAAAAAATTCAAATTTTTCAAGAAAATTTTAGAAAAAAGTTTTTTAAAAAAATTGAAAGGTCACACTCCCTAGATCACGAATATGCAATTTTTAACTTGCTAAGATGCCTAGTTTAGACAGAAATCACGTTTGAAAATGTCAACTTTGGGGGATCTACGGAGCTCCGTTTAGCCGCAAATCGCATTTAAAGATACACATTTGTTTTTCGTTACATGTGATATGTGGATTGAAAGGTGACACTCCCTAGATTACGAATATGCAATTTTTAACTCGCTGAGATGCCTAGAAATCACGTTTAAAAGTACATTGTGTGGCCTGACTTAAGGATTTTAAGTCCCTTTTTCGGGGACACATCCGCTCACGCGACTCCGTCGCTCCGCTTAGGGTATGTTTCTAAATGTCATTGTTTTTCTTTTTGTCGCAATTATTCACCAGTCCTATTCGGGTACAAAATTGAAAACCATGTTCTGGATAGAGTATCAGAAAAAAAAGACCTTGGTGTGGTTTTTGACTCTAAATTAAATTTTATTAAACATGTGGAATATATTATAAGCAAAGCAAACTCAATGCTAGGTTTTATTAAACGCAACTCCAAGGACTTTAAGGATCCATATACTCTAAAATCCCTATATACCTCTTATATTAGGTCTATTTTAGAATATTGTTGTGTGATTTGGAATCCTTACTATAACATTTATTCGAAAAGGATTGAAAATATTCAAAAAAAATTTACTCTATTTGTGTGTACTGGGCACTGCCTAATAGGAAGACATGCTTTTCGTCTTGGAGTTCCTGCAAATGATTTTTGCAGAAGCTGCATTGATGAAGAAGAAGAGGAGTCAATTCCCCACCTTCTATGCTCTTGTCCTGCCCTAGCGCAAAGACGTAGACTCCACTTGAGAGACTACTACCATAACGATCCTAGTGATCTAAATAATTCAGACATTCACTGTCTCAAACGCTTCATTACTAGATCAAAATGGTTTAACGAGTAAGGGGGATTTTTGAAATCCTTGTGGTATCCTTTTCCGGTCAGCAGCCACTTTAACCTAACCTACTCTATTTGTAGTTTGGAAATTAGGTTGGAACATCGAAACTCCCTCCTACCCTACTAGATGTAAACTTCTTGGCCACCAAGCACTTGTAAATAGAAGGAAAATGTATTCTGTTATGTTTATAACTGACATTTTAAATAATCATATTAAATGCCCTTTTCTGTTATCTTTGATTGGTATTTATGCACCATCTCCACAGCTTAGAGAACGCCGCCGTCTCCTACGAGAAAGTGAACATAGGACAAACTATGCACTAAATGAACCAATAACTCGCTGTGTCAGAGAAACTAACCTTGTTTCGATATATTGTAATATTTTTCCAAGGATAAAACTTATTACTCTTTTTAGTATTTCTTCTTTATTCACACTTTCCAATTCAAAACAGTAAATCTCAATTTATAAACAACTCAAATACTTTTATTCAAATTTAAATAACACTTGTTTAATAACACAATCCAATAAGCAATACTTTTGCACACTTTCATAATTCAAAATCAACTGTGTCTCGCTCAAGGGTTTCAAGGTTTCAAGGTTTTTTATTGAACTTAATATATACAATTGTGAAACTTGAGGATAATATGTATAGGGTAGAAATTTGTTGGCACATAGGGGGCCTAACTTATAAAATGACTTAAACTCTAAAAATTATAATATTTGTAATGTACATGGTTCAAAATTAGCATTATGAAAAAAATTGTCTTGGTTTTTGACTCGGGTTGTTCAGTCCCAGTTGTCCGGTAACCGTGTCGCTCACGTGAACACTCCCTTATATACTCAAATTAGTTGTTCTCGAAAGTTCTTGTCTTGGAATGTTCTAGATGGTTGGAATAAGGGGAAATACATTTGACATTGGAAAAGAGCTTTTTGTTTCTTCCATAAATTAGATATGCAATTTTCCAACAGATGGCGCTGTAGTAGTATAAAGCTCTGTTCACAACATTGCCTCCCTTTTAAGATTGTTCGTCCCGAACAATTCTATCTCCAGCTTCGCCACTGTATCGGTGCAGTCGATCGCTATGCACAACTTTTAACTTTCCTCTTGACCCTCTTTGAATTCGGTAAACGACATCATTGATTTTCGTGACGACAGTATAAGGGCCTTCCCAGTTTTGTTGAAGCTTCGGCGACAATCCCTTTTGACGATGTGGATTATAAGGCCATACACGATCTCCTACTTGGAATCCTGTCGTGTTTGCTCTTGTGTCGTACCTTGTCTTCATTCGATCGCTGTAAGCGCTCATTCTAGTCCTGGTCCTTTCGTGGATGTCGATTAGCCTCTCTTTCAGGTCACTCACGTAATCCCCTGTTTCCTGAGACTCTTGTGATGGGTGTCCAAACCTTATCTCACTAGGCAGCCGTATGCTTCTTCCGAACAGGATTTCAGATGGTGTTTGTCCTGTTGAGCTATGTATCTTGTTGCAATTCCAGCACTTTGCAAGTCCGTTTCGTTGATTTCTTTGGACATCAGTTCTTCGGCATGAGCATTCTTCGACAATGGCTTCTCTAAGTCGATGTACTCCGTGAGAAGCTTGCTCTGCTGCTTCCATTGTCAAGGCAAACGCTAATGTTTCAGAAAGCGTTCGTTTTCCAGCAGTTCGCACGGCCCTTTGAAGATGTATGTCGGAAATGGCGCGAACAAATGCCTCGACTGCAAACTGGTTACGGACTTCTTCTCCAACATCTGGATATGCAAAATTAACAAGCCTTTCAATGTCCGCTTGTAGCTGTTGTATAGTTTCGCCCCACTTCTGAACTCTGGTATAGAGTCGTACTTTGAAGACTTCTTTCATATGGCTATTGCTTAAGCGTTTGTCTATAGCCTCAACCAAGTAATTAAAATCGCCGCTTTTATCTGCTGGTATGGTTAGCAATAACTCAGCAGCTGCTCATCTAAGAGCAAGGGTTAGAGCTATACACTTGTCAGCCTCATCCCAGCCATTTGCTGTGGAAGCTGCCTCAAATTGCTTCTTGTATATAGACCAAGAAGTTTGTCCATCAAAGGTTGGAGGTTGCATCTCTTTTTTTCTCAAGGTTTCTCCAGAACTTTCCCGAATCTTTATATTTCGAATGCGATCTAGCTCTTTTGAAAACGTCTCCATTTTGTTGTCGACTAGCAATGAAACACGTTCATGTAACACTTTTGAAAACGTCTCCATTTTGTTTTCGACTTGATTCCCTAGTAATGAAACACGTTCATCTAACTCTTTTGAAAACGTCTCCATTTTGTTGTCGACTTGATTCTCCAGCAATGAAACACGTTCACCAAGTGCAGATACATTATTCTCGATATTAACAAGCTTGCTTCTAGCATGTTCCTCTGCTCTTCCAGAAGGTCTTTTTTTTCTCCAGGCGTTCGAGAACATTCTTTTGTTCGTTTTTCTGCTCATTTCGTTGCTTTTCGAAACGTTGAAGCAGAAGACTAATCATATTTGAAACATCTACATTTTTACTTACGTCTGCTTCCTCAGCGGCAGCTTCAAAGACGAAAATATCCGGGTCTTCATTTTGTTGTTTCAAATATTCGGCCAAACGCAGAACAAGCTCATTTTTCGATCCTGCTCTAGAAAGTTCTCGCTTGCCTAACTCACTTTTCAGCTCATTACAATTGAGCTATTTTAGTAACTTGCTCATTTTTATTATTATTTTATTTTTTTTTCCCGCACACTTCACTGCACAATAAGTTTTATTCGACTTTTCTGACACCAATGTTATATTTTTCCAAGGTTCGTTAAATAAAACTTATTACTCTTTTTAGTATTTCTTCTTTATTCACACTTTCCAATTCAAAACAGTAAATCTCAATTTATAAACAACTCAAATACTTTTATTCAAATTTAAATAACACTTGTTTAATAACACAATACAATAAGCAATACTTTTGCACACTTTCATAATCCAAAATCAACTGTGTCTCGCTCACCGTGAACACTCCCTTAAATACTCAAATTAGTTGTTCTCGAAAGTTCTTGTCTTGGAATGTTCTAGATGGTTGGAATAAGGGGAAATACATTTGACATTGGAAAAGAGCTTTTTGTTTCTTCCATAAACTAGATATGCAATTTTCCAACAGATGGCGCTGTATTAGTATAAAGCTCTGTTCAAAACAATATATTGATTTCAATTTTAATACAAGTAGACTAACTTTAAAAAATAACTTGCTATTATACTTTTTAAACTAGCTTTTTTTTTTTTATTCTTATGTATGTAAGTATGTTATATTTTTATTATTTTGTATTAGAATTATATGTATCTTTGTAACAAAATATTTATTTATAACTTTTTCGCTAGTCTAATTGAAGATGTTAATGATCTCTAATTGATGTTAAATGAAATAAATAAATAAATAAATAAGTCGCCTGGCCAATGTTTTTTTGATTAAAAGTATGTATATTAAAGTATAACTTCTTTTTTATTTGCTTAGACAAATTTGTTGTTCTATAACATAATAGTTAATGTTATAATGAATAAATATTATGTCTATTTTTTTTCTGTAGGTACGAGATACTGGAGCCGAGATATTCGCGAAAGATACAAAAATGACACAAAACACCTTTTTACCAATAACTTTGGCAACAAAAAGTTGTCAGGTGGCTGAAATTTGGTTTTAAGACTTTCTCATAAGTCCCTATCGATCTATGAAAAAAAAAAATAGAACATGCCTCTGCGCACAAGGTCAGGCCATTTTTCATGACTGGACTAAAAGGCCAATTTTAAAGAATTATTTAAAAAGAATTATTACAAGCTTAATGTTAATTATTTCAGTAGAAATTGTTTTCAGTTAAACAGTTAACAGTTCAGTTAACAGTTAAAATTAATATGAAATTAATTTTCAACTTAACAAAAAAAAAACATAAGAAATAATGCTTTGAAAAATATTCATGCAAAATGATTAGAATTTGGTTTTATTTCCAAATTTTGTTTGGCACTATTTCGGTTACCGTAACGAAATAAAGCCAATTTGAAATTATTTTGTTTTCAAAAAACGAAATAAAACCGAATTTCGAATTTCGTTCGTATCAAAATGTAAACAAACCAGATTGCATGAGTAATGAAACAAAATTCGAAAAGCTCTCAATACTCAGCCCTATCACGAATTCCATCGTAATCGAAAATGTGCTCCGAAACCCGAAAAATCTATCCCAAATTCCATTCTTTGTGGAAAATCTGCTACGAATTTTGAAGTTCGTGAAATTTGGTATCACTGAATCCGAATGAAATGGAAATCTTGCCTCTTTTTCTACGACAAGTATTTTGTGTCGGGATCGAAGGAAAACGGTTGTGTTTTGAGTAATATCTACCCAATTTGTTGAACTTTTAAAAATAATTTATTGCTTTAAAAGGGCAAAAACAACAAATAAGGCACAATACGAAAGGCTTTATCAATTAATGAAAGAAAAACCCGACATGGTACAAGGATATACCAAAGCTCCAAAAGAAGATGTGACGCTGTTCTGGGAAGAAGTCAAATGCGGTCTAAACGCTCTTGCGCCACCTGCGAAAGAAGCTTCAGTTTGGAGAAAAGAATGTGAAAGATTTTGTTAAAAAAAAAATTTTCAAATCGTTCTGAAAACTCTTAGGTTTGGTTGGATTGGAAATCTTATATAAAAAAAAAACTGGTCGTCAACAAAAAAGAGGTCAATGCAACTGGTGGCGGAGAGTGCCGGCAACATTCCTTCTCAAAGCTGGAGGAAGGAGTCATTAAGCTGACAGGACTGCACACTTCCACATCAGGTATAAAAAAACGTGCATTCCATTGGTTTTGGAATCTCAGCTGAGCTTGGGAGAGTTTGAAAACAGCCCGAAACTGAAAATGGGGCTTCTGAACTTTATGACCCACCTGTAGTAGATGTGTCCATGTCATCCGATCGTGGCACTTATCAAAGAAATCGGGCTTCAACTCCGCTAAAAGTAGACGATACTGCGAACCTCTTAAGGAAGCAAATTGAGTTACAAAACAATTTTTATTTAAAAACAGAAAAGTACTACGAGGAGCAAATAAAACCAACGGAAGATATTGCTGTAAACACAAAAAGAATATACAGAGCAATGGACAGACTGTGCGATATGAAAAAAATAGAAATTGAAGAAACACGAAGACACAACAAAATACAAGAGGAGCTTCTACAAAAAAAGTTGAAATAAAACTTAAAATGCTTCATATGGAAGAAGAGAAGCTAAATTGCCACTACCTGGATTAAATTATGATTTAAAAGAAAGAAATTTGATCCACTTTAAAAAAGTTCCTATTGAAATGCTGTGAAATATTTAAAATAAGATTTGTTTTTAGATGCTTATGAATTGAAAGAATTTTTTGTTTCCAATAAATTTTGTGTTTTATAACTCTTTATTTTCATTTTGCTATACAAATGTGTTGCGAATACTCTCATAGTGTTTGCAATGTTTCGGTGATTATTCGAACCACCATTGTCGATGTTTTCCTGTAGTCCTTCTTGGTCTTCAATTTCAAAGTGAGAAATATTCGTGTAGTCCAGTACGCGATAATGTATGCAGATATTATGCAACGCACAAACCACATTGATAATCTGTGCAGCTTTTTGTGGACTGTAATGAAGTTGACGTGCACCCAATGTGCACCGAAATCTGTTTTTCATAACTCCTATAGTTCTTTCCACAACATTCCGTGTTTTACTGTGCCAATGGATAACCAGCATCACCTTAGTAAATCACAAATTAAATGTAAACCATATATGTATATATGGAGGACTCATAGCTGTACAGAACCAAGTCATTTCAAAAAAATCCAAAACCAACGCCAAAATTTCCGCAAAACTGACCTCTATTTAGAGCTGTAATGAACTATGTATAGTTTATTACAGCTCTAAATAGAACTATGTAGCTCTTAATGAACTTTGTAGTTCATTACAGCTCTAAATAGAGGTCAATTTTGCGGAAATCGTGGCGTTAGTTTTGGATTTCTTTAAAATGACTTGGTTCGGTACAGCTGTGAGCCCTCCATATATATGTATATATATATATTTCTGCCACTCTTATACAAACATAAAATCCAAGTATTCCTTTCGCCTTCTTGATATTTTGATTGGAAGAAGCGTCTTGCGTTGGATAGCGTGCATCAACGCATCTAATTTTTAAGTTGTTGTCGCAAATCTTAAACGAAATTTACATACCTACATAAGCCCATAAAGTTCAACGTTGACAAATTATTTTACCAGCATGGCATTTATGCTAAAGTTTCCTTTGCGATTGTAATACAACCCTTTTTCTTCATTTGGAGCAATTATATTACGAGTAATATGTGTTCCATCGACACACATAATAGGTGCGTTTTATTATTCACAAATCTATCTGGATCCGGATCTTCCCTTGAAAATAAAACGATACGGATCTTAGTGACAGCAGTGTTGTAAGTCCGTCTCTTTTTATCCTTGGGTTTGCAAATTTTCAATTATTTCTTGTCTTTTTTCTTTACACTATAGCTTACACTACCTTACCATAAAAAACCATCTACTCGCCAGTGTAATAACTGATTTTTGGATCTTTGAAATAGATTCCGATAGAAAACAGGATCCCAAATTGTTTTTGTAATACATGTTAAAACTTATTCCAGATCCGTATCCAGATAGATTTGTGAATAATAAAACGCACCTAATGACGGGGGAGAGTACGATAACTTGGCCGCCAAGATTTGATAACGGGTTTTTGTAGGGGGGTCAAAAATAAGCACTTTTTACTATGGGAGGGGGGGTCTATCTCCCCCCGTTTAGGAGGTAGGGGCACTTTTAGAAAAAATGGTTTAAATTGAAAAAAAAAAATATTAAAAAACAACGGCAACACCTACAATAAAGTGCTATACTACGTTTGAAAGCCAGAAGATTGTTCTATAATCCTGCATTTAAATTTTATTACTCATATCAATAGTTTTTGAGAAATTCGCATTTAAAGTCCAAATTTTGATAAAAAAACGTGAAAAAAAATGTTTAGACCGATTGTTTTCAAAATTTTGAAATAAAATTGTAAATTAACTTATATGTGATCCATGTATCTATCAGTTCTTAATCGAACACAAAAAACCGCATGGTTCTATGTCTTCTAGTTTTTGAGAAAATCAAAAATTACCAAAACTACTTTTTTTGATTTTTGGTGGTGACGGTGATTCCATTTTAAGGATTAATGTTAATAAACATAATGGCGCAAAATTTTAAACATATAAAACCTACTCTAAATCAATGTTAGAATGGGAGTTGACTCTAAATATTGAGTATAAAACGAGAGCCGACTTTTTGTTAATTTTAAAGGACATAAACTATACTTTAACGTTAAAGAGCTCGTCTTACTTTAACAGCAGCAAATAGCTAGTTTATCTTTTAAAAGTATACTTTATACACATTGACAATGGTCATTTCATACCAAAGCAAATCGAAGACAAATATTTTACTGATGGTTTTTTCGATTTTTTGAAGATGTTCTTTGTAAATAGACTGAATCACTGAATATGTATTATAAATTCGAAACAATCCTACGAAAGTGCTCTACGATTAAAAAATCTGTAGATACAAATGTACATATCTTATGGTATGCTATGCACGCGTGCCTAGACGAGTATAGCTAAATGAATCTGCACCTTGCAACAACAAATTGAGTTTTTTATGCTGTGAATTTGCGATTTATACTTACTTTATTTCCATCTAAAATACTGTAAATAACTTATAAAAAATCAATATCTGTACCGAGGTAGTATATAAAATGTACTTTTTTCGGCGAAAAATTATTTGGTTTGAAGTTGTCTGTTCTTTTTTACTTTTTTTTGTATTTTTGTAGTTGTGTGAGTTATGTATCTGTCAAATTAAGGGTTGTTCAACGCAAATTCGCTTAGGTTCTGTTGTAAAACCCACATTAGTTAGAAGAGTTTTCTAACGTGTTTAAAATTATGCAAAAGTTAGACCAAGTCTGCAAGCTAAACGACTGCTTTAAGTAGAGCCGCTTTAATTCCTTAAACGAGAACTGTTTAAAATTTTGCGCCAATGAATCTTTGTTAGTTCAGTACCGCAATTCATTTAGCTTTACCCAGAATGCACCATGAGGAGGTAGAATTGCATCTGGGTCAGTTATTTTATCAGTTAGTCAGGAGTTAGTCAGTCATAGTTAGTTAAAAATGGTAAAATGTATTAAAAAGGTGTGTAAGTCTCGTCAATAAAGGATGTTTTGGCGGTAAAACACTTTCTAAATTTTCGCTCTGAAGGGTGGGAGGATCGATGTATTTTAACTGTAAACCCTCACATATATCACCATCGGTATAACAAGGGTAAACTTTTTTTACATCTGATAAAAACTCTATTATTTGCGAACCCCAGTCGTCCTTATATTTCCTTTCTAGGCAGTATTTTCGATAGAAAAATAGTACCATGTATTGGTGAACATGGTCAGAAGTTTGTTTTGGTTTTCAAGATCGTTTATTGTATTTTATATGTATTTAGTGGACATTGGATAAATAGAATAAATTTGAATTTTTTTAAATACAGATTCTGAGAATGCAAAAGAAACTTTGCATGCACCCAACCTCGCACCTACCCCAAATCCTATAGTGTGCCCAAGCAGGGGGGTTGCAGGGGGGCAGCATGGCCCCCCATACGTACTTTACTGTTTATATATTGTAATGTTGAAGCTAGCACTGATTTATTTATGTAAGGAAGCAAAAAATATCAAACATTTTGTAGAAAAGTAGTTTTAGCTATTTTCGATTTTCTCAGAAACCAGAAGACATAGAACCATGCGGTTTTTTGTGTTCGATTAAGAACTGATAGATACATGAAACACGTATCAGCTAATTTACAGTTTCATTTCACAATTTTGAAAACAATTGGTCTAAACTTTTTTTTCACGTTATTTTATCAAAATTTGGACTTTAAATGCGATTTTCTCAAAAACCATTGACATGAGTAATTAAACTTAAATGCAGGATTATAGAACAATCTTCTGGCTTTCAAACGCAGTATAGCACTTTATTGTAAGTATTGCCGTTGTTTTTTAATATTTTTTTTTTTCAATTTAAACCATTTTTTCTAAAAGTGCCCCTACCTTTTAAACGGAGGTTTTCTCAAAAACCAGAAGACATAGAACCATGCCGTTTTTTGTGTTCGATTAAGAACTAATAGATACATGAAACACATATAAGCTAATTTACAATTTCATTTCATAATTTTGAAAACAACCGGTCTAAACTTTCTTTTTCACGTTTTTTTATCAAAATTTGGACTTTAAATGCGAATTTCTCAAAAACTATTGATATGAGTAATAAAATTTAAATGCAGGATTATAGAACTTTCAAACGCAGTATAGCACTTTATTGTAGGTGTTGCCGTTGTTTTTTAATATTTTTTTTTCAATTTAAACCATTTTTTCTAAAAGTGCCTCTACCTCCTAAACGGGGGGAGATAGACCCCCCCTCCCATAGTAAAAAGTGCTTATTTTTGACCCCTCTACAAAAATCCGTCATCAAATCTTGGCGGCCAAGTTATCGTACTCGTGCCTAATGACGCTTGGGAAACTCGCTTTCATATAGAAGTCTCTTTTCGCAATATTTTTTTCCGCATCGCTCATCTGGATTTGTATCCACTCAGGACAGCCTTCTTTCCAATGCATTCAACACAGGAAAATGTGGACTGTGCCAACTTCATATTCCTTACCAACACCAAGTTGGTATCCACCTCCTGCCAAAAATCTCATGACAGCTACAAGCCGGCAAATCGAAGTTATTGAACATAAAAACACCCCCGGGTCAAACTCATGTTCCAGCTCATCTAAACCATATTTGAATGCCGGCTTATTTAGCCGGAAATTTCTTTGAAATCTGTAAGTTTTTAATTGTTTAAAACATAAAATATATTAAAATCACTATCAGTAATACACATACGTTAGGTCATCTAAGTCAAATGGATTACAAGCATCTCGAAGTACTTTCCTCTGAATTTTCAGATTGCGCTTTCGCCTGAAGGTCTGTCCAGCAAAGATTGAGAAGGCGATTGAATCCATTTTAAAACACTTTATATTTAATTTGTTTATAAGTATAAAAAGGAATTATTTAATAATTTGTAAATTTATTCAAAATGTTTTCCAATAATTTTCACAAATGACAATGTTTGACACAAAACAGCTAATTTCGAAAATGAGAATGAGAGCGACTAATAAGGCAATGCCTTTTTGAATTCCATTCGGATTTCGTGATGTAAATTTTTCGTAATTCGTAGCGTAGCTTTCGTTCGGAGATTTTCTACGAATGGATTTTGTGACAAGGCTGACTATCTGCTTGTATTCCTCTCGCGTCTTGCATATAATTCTTTATATATCTAGATCCCTACCTACAATTGATTCTGACAGCAAAAACAAAACCAGATTACGTTTTCTCATGTCCGTCAAGTTAGCCAGGACCGGCCCGAGCTAAATTAGAGCCCTGCGCAAGCTTCATCAGTAGTGCCCCTCATTTGCGGTGATTGGCGGAAGAAGTCATTTCCTCATTACCCAAGGGGTACCCTTTGCAATGCGTTTTTTTTTTAACAAGGTATCCCCAAGATTTTTAATTAAAATAAATATGATTTTTATTAAAAACTAAGAAATCGAAAATACATATATCACAATAATAATAGTAACTAAAGAATACAAAAATAATTTTAAACTAAAGTCAAAAAATATACATATCACAAAAATTAAAAAAATGAAAAAAAAATTTTCAAGTAAAAAGTATTTAAAAACAACTTACCCGCATATTTCAAAACGTTAAATAAAAAACTTTTTAGTAAGAATACTAAAGTTTTCATAAAAAGTAAATTTATAAATTCTTAATGAAAATAATACCAAAATCTAAAAATAAACTTTTTTGCCCGAGCGTTTTGTTCCTATTATCTCCTTAACTTGATTTTATCTTTAACTTGATTTTATGTTTACATGTTTTACCTTAAAATTAATTTGAAGTTTTTTTGTATTTATAAAAATTGATATTTACACATATGTATTTATTCAGTGCAAAAATAAATGGAACCGAATTTATTGCAATAGATTAAACTTTTCTGTCTTCTGGGTTAGAAAACGCAGTTACCAGATCATCATAACCTAATGACTTGACAAGCTCTTTCTCTATAGCCATGATTGACAAGTCAACTTATCTTTCTTGAGTCATTGGGGTCCTGAAGTAGTTTTTTATTGATTTTAGTTTCGAAAACTACGTTATTTGAGGAAACTGTGATGGTATTTCTAGATTTAGAGCTATGACTTCAGATGATTGCACGCTAGTGAATTGTTCTTCTGACCGCATTTCCACTAAAGAGTTTTTAGTAGCTTCCAGAACTACAACGCTGTTAGATAAATTAACAGAGGGACTTTGTAAATACTAACTAGTTATATTATTTTTTTCTAAAATATCAATCTGGATTATTATGCAACATTTGAACTTGAAACTGAAATTTTACTTCCAAATGATTCTCTCCTATCTAAGTGATCGAAGCCAAGCTGTTGTTGTTGGTGAAAATACATCTCGTCCATTAAATCTCTTCTCGGGAGTTCCACAGGGATCGATTCTTGGTCCTCTGTTGTTCACAATTTTTATTAATGACCTCCCACTCCAATCCAAATACTCATCAATAGACTTGTATGCGGACGATGCTCAAGTTCGATTAAGTTGCAAGCTAGGTATGATTGAAGATGGGACTCATAAATTGAATTCCGATCTCAAGAGAATTTTAAATTGGTCCAACAGAAATAACCTACACCTAAATCCAGGAAAGTCAAAATCTTTAATAATTTATAAAAACAAACTTGATCAAAGCTACTTTCCTACATTGTATCTCGGAACCGAAAAACTTGAGTATGTCGATAAAGCAAAAAATTTAGGTATTCTTTTTGATTCCACGTTGACTTGGGAAGATCATATTCAAACAATTATTGGAAAAATTTATGGATCACTGCGCAGTCTTTCCCTATCGAAACATTATACTCCTCAAAACATTCGGCTAAGCTTAGCAAAAACCTTGATTCTTCCTTTAATATATGTATGGATGCCAAATCTTTACCAGCCATAGCTCAGAAACAAAAAGAAACCTGTCAGTGGCGTTCAATAATATAACTCGATATGTATACAACCTCCAACGATACGACCATATATCAAATTATTCAAGTAAGATTCTTGGCTGTCCCCTTTACACATACCTTAAATATTTGTCCCTTAAAACGCTGAATAATTTAATAATGAACAAAGAACCTTCATACCTTTTTGAAAAAATAAAGTTTGCAAACTCGTCCCGTTCTTTTACATTGTTGCAACCAAGATTTAGTTGCCGGAACTCCGAACGTCAATTTTTCGTTTATGTTGTAAGGCAGTGGAACAATTTACCCCCATCCATCAGAAGACTTCGCGGCACCAAGCAGTTTGAGGCGGTTTTATTCAGATTTTTGGCAGTTAGTTAAGATATAGGTTATAGTGTTGAAAAGTAAATTAATTAAATATACATGAGACAAATATGTATATCTAGTTTGTCGTTTTGATTTTATTAAATATTTACTTAATGTATATTGAATTAAAATTAAAATTTAAATTTAAAATTATAATTTAAATAAACTATTTGTAACTTTTGCTATCAATTATTGTTGGCTTTGTAGCCCATTGTAAAAGATTCTTAGAAACAAATAAATGAAATGAAATGAAAAATAAATGAAATGAAATGACTCTGCAGTGTTTCTACTCTCAACGTTTCCAGCCTCATATAATTCAAAAAGAGCTTCACATTATATCTCCTAAGATTTTATTTAATGGTTTTAAAGCACACTACTCCCATCTGATTTCAGAATGGGGTCTTAAGGTTAAACCAGCGAAATTTTTTTTATTTACATATGTCATAACGCATTGTTGAACCTGGAATTTTGATAGGCATTGAGCAATGTCAAAAAACTTAACAGCTTCCAACGAACAGCAAGCTAAATCATTCGCGACCAACAACAACCAAAAGGAACGCAAAATAAACTCTTGGTTCCATACTCTTAATTTTGTTTTGAACGCCTCTTTTCCTTTCATGTTTGAACCATTATCATAACCTTATGCATATACGAGTACACTACTGGAATAGGAGCGTACCAAGTTTTATTTTCAATGGCCCGTACCAACAATCAAATTAAGAGACGACTTTAATATTTGAGTGAAATGGACCATTATTTAAAGAGCTCTATAAAGTTAACCATACATGTTATGAACTTAATATTTATGTGAACTCTAAATTATGAACCATTTACTGTACGGAACCTAAAAAATAAAATGCAGCATATACGG
Organism: Chrysotoxum bicinctum; assembly: GCA_911387755.1. Lineage (NCBI taxonomy): Eukaryota > Metazoa > Arthropoda > Insecta > Diptera > Syrphidae > Chrysotoxum > Chrysotoxum bicinctum. The sequence goes on from OU426988.1 coordinate 109,688,793, forward strand.
TCCGATATATAGAGTCCATTAAATAATGCTTCATTTCGCTCAAATATTAAAGTCGTCTCTTAATTTGATTGTTGGTAAGGCCCAATATAGATTCCCTATCCTTTCTTTCGTTTTGAGTTTTTTTTTTCCCACAATAGACAAATAAAGTAATTAGATTAGTCAAAAAATCCATTTTTTTAATGTAAACAAGAACAAAAAAATAGAGCGTAAGTTTTTAATTTTGTGCGCTGTTATGTCAATGAGTACGAATTTATTTTTGAGTAACATTGCTGACTTAGATTTCATATTGAAGAAGTGATATTGGGCGCATGTTATCAACATGCAAGCTGTTAATTGTCGTATTTGCTGTTGAAATTTTGTTTTATGTTACACTGCATAGGGGAGGGTTATCTTATCAAAATAAAATAAATGCCTTCGCTCATACACGCAATGATGAGTGTGAAGAATAACGTAGCAGTAGATTGATAAAGAGAAAAATAGCAAATACGAGTAGGTTATTAAGCGAACAAAATCGTGCACTTTGTAAAGATTTTTTGTAGTTTTTTTTTACTGTGGGTGTGTGGTTGTGTATAGGACATTAAACATCGACTTATTTTTGGAATAGTAGATATGTTTACATATTATATATATCTGTCTTTAAATTCCGAATTAGCTGTTACTTATATAATGAATATTAATATTGGTATGAGCTATAAAAAAAAATGAAACTTAAAAAAGAAGGTAGGTATAGTGGTTAAAAAGAAGTGGCTTTTTTAACGCTTGCCCAAGGCGCCCCTTGGGTTCAGCGCCCTGCGCATTTGCACAGCTTGCACGTATAGCTTGTCCGGCCCTGAAGTTAGCACTACCACTTCAAAATTTTCAAAATGTAATAATTGGATTAATTGTCGTGAATTTGTCGTGAAATAAAAAATAACCCCTGGTAATGCTAGCTTGACAGTCAAGTTAGCACTACACCTTTCAAAATAGGGTAAAATGAACGCGAAAAAGAAAATGGACGGTGTTAATAATTGTCGTTAATTTGTCGTAAATATGCTGTAAGATCAAAAATTTTGTCGCGGTACGCCTGCGGCTACGAACGTTAATTTTTTAAAAAATGACCCCTGGTAATGCTAACTTGACAGTCATGTTAGCACTACCGCCCCCCAAAATAGGGTAAAATGAACTCGCAAAAGAAAAAGAACAGCGTAAATAATTGTCGTAAATTTATCGTTAATATATCGTAAAAGAAAAAAATGTTCGCATCATTTTTTCTCAAAAAAATGCCATGAAAATGAAAAGTCCATAAGAACGCATTTTTCATAAAACCTAGCACTACCATACCAAAACTTTCTGTTAAAACTAACTTTTTACTCTGCAATTTGTTTAAACAATTGTCGTAAGACGTCTTTGAATAAGTTCCGTCATAAAATAATTTATCGCGCCTATCGACGCGACGTCTTACGACAATTGTTTAAACAAATTGCAGAGTAAAAAATTAGTTTTAACAGATAGTTTTGTTATGGTAGTGCTAGGTTTTATGAAAAAATGCTATTTTAAGACTTTTGTCATATTTAGGGCATTTTTTTGAGCAAGAAGGGCGCGACAAATTATTTTATGACGGAACTTATTCAAAGACGTCTTACGACCATTGGTTAAACAAATTGCAGAGTAAAAAATTAGTTTTAACAGATAGCTTTGGTATGGTAGTGCTAGGTTTTATGAAAAAATGCTATTTTAAGGACTTTTGTCATATTTAGGGCATTTTTTTGGGCAAGAAGGGCGCGACAAATTATTTTATGACGGAACTTATTCAAAGACGTCTTACGACAATTTGTTAAACAAATTGCAGAGTAAAGAATTAGTTTTAACTAGCTAGGTTTTATGAAAAAATGCTATTTTAAGGACTTTTGTCATATTTAGGGCATTTTTTGGGCAAGAAGAGCGCGACAAATTATTTAATGACGGAACTTATTCAAAGACGTCTTACGACAATTGTTAAAACAAACTGAAGAGTAAAAAATTAGTTTTAACAAATAGTTTTGGTATGGAAGTTGCTACACTTGAATTTCCGATCGCGATCGCGGAATTTGAAATATTAAAATAGGTATTATTATTTGATATATTAAAAGAGAAAAATAATGAAACGAATGCTGCGACGGCGCGACGACAACCACCACGAATTGAGAAGAAGGCGAAGTGTCAATAATTGACAAAACAACAAGTGCAGCTGACAGCGAGTAAGATGCTGCCACCACGGCTAGAGCAGTTGGGGTGGGTTCACAATGGGGTTGGAAAATTTGATAGGGATTTTTTTTTTGGTGATATGATTAATATCAAATTGATATAAAAAATTTAATTTATTACGTTTGATCGCCCCAGTGGCGTACTTACTGCGTAATAAGAAAAAAGGGCGCCAGCAATTTTTTCCTGAAATAAGAAAAAGGAAATTGCAAACCTTTGACAAGAAAAATTAACAACGATGATGAGCGGAGATGAAAAATAAAAATGAAAGATAATTTTTTGAATTTTTAAAGATTTATTTTCCTGGGAAACCTTACAAGTAGGATTAAAACCCAGGATCTTTTCAAGCAAATACAAAGTAATTTGAAACAATAAGATGGACCGTTAAGGTCTGGTTCCCAGAATCACAACGGAGATTATTTAACGGGGCACGAGTTCCGCAATTTTCGGAACAGAACGTAAAGCCGTTAAAACCCAATCACGACAAAATTACAAAAAGATAAAATTTATATAAAGACAGCACAAAAAAAAGGTACTTAGCTTTTTTTTTCGATAATATCCCTCCGATTGCTTTTACTCTTCCTTCCTTTCCTTTCCTCTTCCTTTATTTATTTCCCAATAATTTCCACCTTTCGTCCTCTGAATTTTCTCCACTTCCACTATTTTTTTTTTCTATCTATTTAATTTCTACCTCTTTTCCAAACAAAACTCCTTAATATTCTTTTCACTTATAATTTCACTTTTAGTTTTGCTGATTTTTCTTCTACAGCTCTCACTTCTTTCAAAATCAAGATTAGAGTGACTTCCAAGATTTTTCTCCTGGATAGCCGCTCAAAATTTCGCCCCATACCCTCGTGCTTTCAGCCAATTCGGTATCGCGAATTTCGATCACGTCATCGACAGCCAATCTCCGCAAGTTTGCTGAAGAGCCTTTTGTGTCGAAATATGGCGATCCTGCTTACTCACAAATTCTCTTTTCTTCAATTTCTCTCGAACTTTCCATGGAATTCGCCGCCCGCTGGTCACGACGTTTCCTTGGTTAGTTCACAATTATCCCCACAGTTTTTGCGCTGATAGAAAAAAAAATCTTTAAAACCTCAAGTGGAATTAATAAGCACTCGCGCACATTCGTCCCCACCGGATTTCTAATAATAATAATAATTAGAGAGGAAAACACAAGAAAGAGGAATCGATCAGGTTGAATACATTTACTTTGTGATTGGCTTTAACTCAGACAAGGGGGAGTTTGGGAACTCACACTTAACGTTCCATCTTTTACAAATTAGTTAATTTCTAGTTTTTAGTTTTAGGTTGGGCACTCGGCCGTTCTCCTTTAAGAGCGACATCTACGTTTAAAGACCAAGTATCTTCAACGTTTTCGAATTGAAACCCATGAAACAGACCGCCCGTCTGTCAGTACTCATCGACGATTTGTTTGTTTTACGATACTGAGAGAGAGAACCACTGGCTGATGGACCATGGTCGCCCTGCTCTCTCTTACTATCGCAAAACGAACACCTGTGTAATTAAAAGGAAAATTGGAAGGACGCAAGGAGAAGGAAATAGAAAGAATGAAGATTGTTGCGGTGAATCTTTACCGTAACAAACCCCACCCTTTCCTCCCTGGAAATGTGCTTGATTTCGAAGAAACAACACATTTCCAGTTAGCATCAGGTAAACAATACAACACTGGGATCCATCAGGCCCAATTTGGCAATCCTCAAAAAAACAATCAAAACAATACTTTACTCTACTGGAACTTTCGAGGTTTAAACATTTTCAGAAAAAGAGTTAAAAAGTTTAAGATCCTTAGTGTGCCAAGTGCCACGATCTTTACCAGTTTCATCCTCAAGTATGTATGTCCAAGCGGACAACCGTTTTCTAATTTTAAAAGGCCCAACATACTTTGGTGCCAGTTTGGCTGCATAATAATTGGCAGCATTCGAAAGATCAAAATTTCTACGCCATACAACATCATTCGGATAATATTGGATATCTCTCCTTCTGAGGTTGTAGGCTTCGGCTGTTTTCTTGGCCGCTGTCTGAAGTTTGACAGCTATATCGGCTCTTAACTTCCTAAACCGTTCTCCTACATCTTCTCCTGAATTAGAATGTTCCCTATCTGTGTCCCTAAGTGATATTTCTTCTCTACCACTAGTGCTCATATTCTTGCCAAAATTGGCATAATACGGCGAAACTCCTAACACTTCGTGTTGCGAAGTACGGATTGCACACGCAACTTTCGCTAGTTGAGAATCCCAGATACGGTGGTTCTCCGAAACATAAGCCCTCAAAGTTGTTTTAATTACCTGGTTTATTCTCTCAGCTGGATTAGCCTGCGGATGATAGTGTGGAGTGTACCTAATTTTAGACGAATAATCGTCACAAAGAGATTTCAATTCCCTACTCCTAAACTGTGGTCCGTTGTCACATATGACGAACTTAGGAACACCAAACAAAAGAAAAACATTATCCTCCAATTCCTTGCAAACTGCCTTTGCAGTAGCCGACCTCAACGCAAATAATAATGGAAATTTGGTAAGATAATCAACTACCGTTAAAATATACATAAAACCCCTACTTGACTTTGGTAATGGCCCTACTAAATCCACACTAATCATTTCCCATGGTGAAGAAACTCCTATCCTTTCTGTCATAAGACCTGCTGGTTTATCATGAACTGGTTTCACTTGCTGACAAATTGTACATTTCCTAACATAATTTGCTACATCTATCCTCATCTTCGGCCAATAATATTTAGCTACCACTCTCGCAAACGTTTTCCTAACTCCCATGTGTCCTGATAATGGACTATCATGGCACTCTTTAAGAATGTTTAACCTATCCTTTTTCCCTACTACTAGTTTCCACTCTTCATTTCCTTCATGAACTACTACATGCGTCGATTTCACAAATTTAAAAAGTTTTCCATTTTCTCCCTCCATGCTGGATAATCTAAAGGTTTTGACTCAACTGCCGATATCATTTTCCCCACCCAAGGGTCCAAATCCTCTCCCGAAATTCCAGCCACCACTGGAACTCCCCGAGACAACATGTCCGGAACGAGATGTTCTTTTCCCTTCCGGTGTACTATCTTGAAGTCAAATTGCTGCAGCCTAACTGCCCAGCGCGCAAGCCTCCCTAGCGGATCCTTCAGGTTATTCAACCAAATAAGTGAGTAATGATCCGTTATGACCGTGAATCGAACACCTTCGAGATACGGCCTTAACTTCTTAATAGCCCACAAAACTCCAAAACATTCTTTTTCCGTAGTGGAATAATTTCTTTCGTTACGATTTAACGACCTACTCAGATAACAGATTACCTTTTCCCCATCCTCAAATGTTTGGGTAAGTACGGTCCCGATACCGTAATCAGAAGCGTCAGTCTGGACAACGAATGGAAGCGAAAAATCGGGACAAGTTAAAATTGGAGCCGTTATCAAAAATTCTTTTGATTTCCTAAACGCGTCTTCACATTCTTGGGTCCAAACAAACTTTTTGCTCTTCTTAAGCAAATCCGTTAAAGGCCTAACTACACTAGCAAAGTTTGGTACGAAGCGCCTGTACCACGAAACTGTCCCTACAAAACTCCTAACCTCTTTGACATTCTTAGGAGCAGGTATCTTAACCATACTCTCTACCTTCTCTGGGTCTACATGCGAGCCATTCATATCTACGACGTAACCTAAGAATTTAAGGGATGGTCTGCAAAAATTACACTTTTCTATACCTACTTTAAGTCCTGCTCCCCTTAATCTCCTAAAAACTTCTTCTAAAATTGAGAGATGTTTCTCGAAACTGTCTGTAACGATGATAATATCGTCCAGATAAACGAAAACAAAAGGCTCTAACTCAGGCCCTAAAACGCTATCGATGAATCTCTGCCAAGTTGCAGGAGCATTGTGAAGTCCAAATGGCATTCGCTTAAATTGAAATAGTCCCCTACCCGAAACAGTAAAAGCTGTAAACTTGCGAGATTCCTCTGCCATAGGGATCTGCCAATATGCTGACTTAATGTCAAGCGAAGACAAAAATTTAGCGTTCCTCAGCTTATCCAAAATAGCCGAAATTATTGGCAGCGGATAAGCATCCCTCTCAGTAACCTGATTCAATTTCCTGTAATCGACGCAAAACCTATAGGTACCATCTTTCTTCTTAATTAGAACTATTGGGGATGCCCAAGGGCTGTTTGATTTTTCAATCACATCTTCACCTAACATTTCCTGTAAACTCTTATCTATATGGCACTGCATTGCAGGCGAAACAGGATAGTACCTTTGTTTGATCGGTTCTGAAGAAGTCCTAATAATATGTTGTACCATTGTTGTACGACCTAACCCCTCCGGCATGTCTTTGAACAAATGTTCCACTAAACTATCTAATTTACCCCTTTGAATTGTATCTAAATCCAACTCCTCTGTGATAGACGAAGTTGCTAACGAAGCCACTATCTCCTGTCTTGAAAAATTCCACGCGCGTGATAGAAGATCCGGAACAATTGCCGATAGTGCCCAAAAATCTGCACCAAGAATCAATGCTTGTGGTAAACTGGGTATAATTAAACAATTCATCAGAACCGATTTGTCCTCAACAACAATTGGTAAATTTAAAACTCCTAATACTCCTACTCCCGTACCATCTGCTAACTGAACCTGCCTAATATTACTTTGTTCTAAACCTAACCCTAAATCTTTTAAAACTTTCCACACATCCCTACCTATTATTGTTCGCGAAGCCCCTGAATCTAAAAGTCCTAAAAACCTAAATCCATAAATATTAACTCCCAAATAAGGACGACTGTCGCCCTCACTTGTCTCTAATGTGAAACCTAGTTTTACTTTCACCAGCTGGTCGTCAGCAGGCGACCTGATTAACGACGACGGCGCTCTTGTCCTGCTGACCCAAGAGACCGTTGACCATTTCCCGAACAACGCCTGCAATCGCGTCGGGTTGTACCTACTGCCCCACAACCAAAACATTTCCTAGGAGCGGAACAGTTATTTGAGAAATGACCTTCCCTATTGCAGTTAAAACAACGAACGGGCCTACGAAATGGTGAATTATTAACTGTAACTGTTGCTTCCTGAACGGCCGCAACATACGCTACATCAGGCTCCAGTGCCTGCCTCGAACGATTATTTGGAGGTGGAACAAAAATTCTACATTGGCCCTTATGGTCTCCAACTTTCTTCCCAAAGTAACTAGGTCATTAACTGATTTAATATCAGCCAGCCCTAGCTGCGTCTGATAAAATGGAGCTATGTTCTTCATGAGAATGGACAACTTCCGATTCTCACTCAGAGGCTCCGAAAATCTCTTGAATAAAGTCTGCATGAGTGCGATATACATCCCTATCGACTCATATCTACCCTGAGTACGACGCCTAACCTCATCCAACAGAAGGTCATCATAGTTGGAAGGCAAAAATTCCAACTTGATTTCCTTAACCAATTCTTTCCATGTGCTAACCGAATCCCTAATCGCCCTAAACCAAAGAAGCGCCTTCCCAGAAAAAAGATCGACAGCGGACCTGAAAAGTCTTTCCTCCGAAACCCCACGCGATTCCCTCAATTCTTCGACACGTTCCAAAAATGAGTTAACAGATGAGCCGCTCCGCTCACCTGAGAACTTCAAATTCCATTTCTCAATGCGTTCGGTATACCGATCACCGCATTCCTCTTGAGATCCACTAGCACTTCCACGTTGGCCGACCTGTGCAGTTGGTAACGAACCCAAACTTGCTGTCGACATCGTTGTTTTCTCCTTTTCGCACGGTTCCTCCTCTTCACCTTTGTCCAACTTAGCCATCATAAGCAATAGTTCACCTCTCAGGTCAGCCACCTCATTTACTTCGTCCGACGACTCTGCCTTAGCCCGCGTGATTCTGCCCAAAGCCCATTCAATTTTCGTTACAACTTTTAAATATTCCGAAGACTTCGGATTTTTCGGTGGATTCTGCAACAATTCCCTAATCTCAGAAATTTTTGTCTTAACAGCCTTTGAATCTTCATCAAAACTATAAGGGTAATGAGGACTATCAGACGAAATCGAACCTAACCGCTCCAAATTACGAGAAGCCCTGAGAGTCATTCGCATTTCATCCACTTTGGTACCTTCCTTCAAACCGCGGGCCCTCAACTCATAAACAAGCTCCTCCTTACTAAGACGATTAATATCCATTTTAAAAAACAAAAAAAATCCTCAAAATATTCAACAACAAAAAAAAGTAGATACACCTAGTTGATTTATAGTAAAATATGTAACACTAAAACCAAGTCTAACACAGGAATTAAAACAAAAGAAGAAATCACTACCAACTACCTAGGTGGTTTATAGTAATAAGCGAAATATAAATATGTATACGAATCTGAACAAAATGAACAAAAGAAAAAAAAAAAAAACACCCAATTATATTCGTAGCTTTATATTAAACTTATTTAACACCCACGAAAGCAAAACACAAAACAACACCCAGTTGATAGTTTTTCCTCTTAAAAAAATACGGTTGATATACTGAAAAAAAATTCAACTCACTCACAATGCAAAAATAAAACCACAGCAGTATAAAAAAACACCGAGTATTAAAAAATTATTTCACTTTAAAATTTTATTTAAGAAAAAAATAACAATAAAAATGTCAACTTCAAAAAAAGTATTTCTTCAAAGGGGTAACCGTTAAACAACCGACTGTAATTAGCACTGATAAGAAAATCCTCCCAGTCAACAACAACAAAACTTAATCGAACCAGAAAACAACAGATAATGCAACAACCGAAATGTCAATTATATGTACATATGTATGTCGACCTAGCAATTATAGAAAGGGAAATATATGCACCACAATACTTTTTTTTTTTTTAATAATAAACCGCAATGAAAATGATAAAGGAATATATGATAAATGTATAAATATAGGTAAATGAATATCAATATATATGTATGTATAACCAAAAATAAAAACAGCACAACAAGATAAAGCTCACTTATTTCCAGGATTAAAAATATATATACATATATATATGTATAGTAGGTGCTCCTCTGCACAACTTAGGAATAAAAAAAACACTTGCAATTCCGATATATCTAGGTATGTAGGTAGGTATGTATGACGGTGCTCCACTGCACCATTTGTTAAAAAAAAATGAAACTCGGCCAATTATAATTTATTTTTCTGAAAAAGAACAAAACACAACCGAAAGTAAAAGATGTTGTAAATATAATATATGTACATATATATATATATCTATAGAGAACACAACACTTCCCTAAAACAACAACAAGAACAAGATTTTTAGGGATTTCTTTTTGAAGAACACAATTTTCACAAAGCCTCACGTTGGGCGCCAATTTGCTACACTTGAATTTCCGATCGCGATCGCGGAATTTGAAATATTAAAATAGGTATTATTATTTGATATATTAAAAGAGAAAAATAATGAAACGAATGCTGCGACGGCGCGACGACAACCACCACGAATTGAGAAGAAGGCGAAGTGTCAATAATTGACAAAACAACAAGTGCAGCTGACAGCGAGTAAGATGCTGCCACCACGGCTAGAGCAGTTGGGGTGGGTTCACAATGGGGTTGGAAAATTTGATAGGGATTTTTTTTTTGGTGATATGATTAATATCAAATTGATATAAAAAATTTAATTTATTACGTTTGATCGCCCCAGTGGCGAACTTACTGCGTAATAAAAAAAAAAGGGCGCCAGCAATTTTTTCCTGAAATAAGAAAAAGGAAATTGCAAACCTTTGACAAGAAAAAATAACAACGATGATGAGCGGAGATGAAAAATGAAAATGAAAGATAATTTTTTGAATTTTTAAAGATTTATTTGCCTGGGAAACCTTACAAGTAGGATTAAAACCCAGGATCTTTTCAAGCAAATACAAAGCAATTTGAAACAATAAGATGGACCGTTAAGGTCTGGTTCCCAGAATCACAACGGAGATTATTTAATGGGGCACGAGTTCCGCAATTTTCGGAACAGAACGTAAAGCCGTTAAAACCCAATCCCGACAAAATTACAAAAAGATAAAATTTATATAAAGACAGCACAAAAAAAAGGTACTTAGCTTTTTTTTTCGATAATATCCCTCCGATTGATTTTACTCTTCCTTCCTTTCCTTTCCTCTTCCTTTATTTATTTCCCAATAATTTCCACCTTTCGTCCTCTGTATTTTCTTCACTTCCACTATTTTTTTTTTCTATCTACATATTTAATTTCTACCTCTTTTCCAAACAAAACTCCTTAATATTCTTTTCACTTATAATTTCACTTTTAGCTTTTCTGATTTTTCTTCTACAGCTCTCACTTCTTTCAAAATCAAGATTAGAGTGACTTCCAAGATTTTTCTCCTGGATAGCCGCTCAAAATTTCGCCCCATACCCTCGTGCTTTCAGCAAATTCGGTATCGCGAATTTCGATCACGTCATCGACAGCCAATCTCCGCAAGTTTGCTGAAGAGCCTTTTGTGTCGAAATATGGCGATCCTGCTTACTCACAAATTCTCTTTTCTTCAATTTCTCTCGAACTTTCCATGGAATTCGCCGCCCGCTGGAATTTCCTTCCAGGTCACGACGTTTCCTTGGTTAGTTCACAATTATCCCCACAGTTTTTGCGCTGATAGAAAAAAAAATCTTTAAAACCTCAAGTGGAATTAATAAGCACTCGCGCACATTCGTCCCCACCGGATTTCTAATAATAATAATAATTAGAGAGGCAAACACAAGAAAGAGGAATCGATCAGGTTGAATACATTTACTTTGTGATTGGCTTTAACTCAGACAAGGGGGAGTTTGGGAACTCACACTTAACGTTCCATCTTTTACAAATTAGTTAATTTCTAATTTTTAGTTTTAGGTTGGGCACTCGGCCGTTCTCCTTTAGCGACATCTACGTTTAAAGACCAAGTGTCGTCAACGTTTTCAAATTGAAACCCATGAAACAGACCGCCCGTCTGTCAGTACTCATCGACGATTTGTTTGTTTTACGATACTGAGAGAGAGAAGAGAGAGCCAGTGGCTGATGGACCATGGTCGCCCTGCTCTCTCTTACTATCGCAAAACGAACACCTGTGTAATTAAAAGGAAAATTGGAAGGACGCAAGGAGAAGGAAATAGAAAGAATGAAGATTGTTGCGGTGAATTTTTACCGTAACATAGTGCTAGGTTTTATGGAAAAATGCTTTTTTATGGACTTTTGCATTTTCATGACATTTTTTTGTGAAAAAATGATGCGAAAATTTTTTTTCTCTTACGATATATTAACGACAAATTTACGACAATTATTAACACCGTCCATTTTCTTTTTCGCGTTCATCTTACCCTATTTTGAAGGGTGGTAGTGCTAACTTGACTGTCAAGTTAGCATTACCATAGGTTATTTTTTAAAAAAATTGAGCTACAAAATTTTTGAAATTACAACATATTTACGACAAATTCACGACAATTAATACAATTATTACATTTTGAAGATTCTGAGGTGGTAGTGCTAACTTGACGGACATCGTTTTCTCTCTTATTCTTTTTATTGTTGTCAGAACAAATATATCACTACCGAATCTCTTTTTTTGCCCATACTTTCCTATTCCAAATTATTACTAATCTGTTAAATATAGCGATATCAGCGCCTCACAAAACAGAGCAAACAAACATTTAATTCTGTTCCATGAGAGTACTATAGAGTTTATATACAAAGGTACTGCATAGAAATATTGTATACTTATGCAAGATTGATGATTGATCATCTATTTATTGGTTCATTTGCGTATAGAACGTCGAAGAGATGAGAACACAGCACAGCATAATAAGCACTGATTAAAATATTAAAACATCAAACGAAAATTATATGATGAAATGGACAAACAAAATAAAACAAATAACTCGGATAAAATTAAAAAAAAAAGGGTGAGTGCCGGGACTCACGGTTAAGATTTGTAAACATCAACGTTCGTCCGAGTTTCGATTTTTTGTTATGGAACGTATTTATCAAACATACAATGCAATCGTATTAGTTTGTGACTTTAGATATATTCAAATCAATCCAATATTTTTCCCACAATTTATCCTTTCACTTATACTTAAATCCAAAAACATCTCTATATGGCTGTACATAACGCTTTCCCCCAAAACACTTATTTATGTTTTTTTTGACCATGCCCTGTAACTATCGCATCGATAGAAATACGTATTGTCACATAATTAATTGTAACTCTACGTCCGAACACTACCCACTTAGATATATGTAGGTCACTTTTCAGTACACTTGTCGTTTGCAGAGCAAACATCAAGAATACAAATTATGACTCATTTACTCTATCCAACATTATCTCTTATGGCCGCCAAGATTTGATGACGGATTTTTTTAGAGGGGTCAAAAATAAGCACTTTTTCCTATGGGAGGGGGGGGTCTATATCCCCCCGTTTAGGAGGTAGGGGCACTTTTAGAAAAAAATGGTTTAAATTGAAAAAAAAATATTAAAAAACAACGGCAACACTTACAATAAAGTGCTATACTGCGTTTGAAAGCTAGAAGATTGTTCTATAATCCTGTATTTAAATTAAATTACTTATGTCAATGGTTTTTGAGAAATTCGCATTTAAAGTCCAAATTTTGATAAAATAACGTGACAAAAACAAGTTTAGACCGATTGTTTTCAAAATTGTGAAATGAAATTGTAAGTTAGCTTTCATGTGTTCCATGTATCTATCAGTTCTTAATCGAACACAAAAAACCGAATGGTTCTATATCTTCTGCTTTTTGAGAAAATCGAAAATAACTAAAACTACTTTGCTACAAAATGTTTGATATTTTGTGCTTCCTTACATAAATAAATCAGTGCTAGCTTCCAACATTACAATGTATAAACAGTAAAGTATGTATGGGGGGGCATGCTGCCCCCCTGCAACCCCCCTGCTTGGGCACACTATAGGATTTGGGGTAGGTGCGAGGTTGGGTGCATGCAAAGTTTCTTTTGCATTCACAGAATCTGTATTTAAAAAAATCAAATTTATTCTATTTATCCAATGTCCACTAAATACATATAAAATACAATAAACGATCTTGAAAACCAAAACAAACTTTCGACCATGTTCACCAATACATGGCACTATTTTTCTATGGAAAATACTGCCTAGAAAGGAAATATAAGGACGACTGGGGTTCGCAAATAATAGAGTTTTTATCAGATGTAAAAAAAGTTTACCCTTGTTATACCGATGGTGATATATGTGAGGGTTTACAGTTAAAAGACATCGATCCTCCCACCCTTCAGAGCGAAAATTTAGAAAGTATTTTACCGCCAAAACATCCTCGGCTTCCCACCATAAAAGAGTAACTCAACGAACTCGATAGTACGGACGATGGCTTTATCGACGAGACTTACACACCTTTTTAATACATTTTGACCTTTTTTAACTAACTTTGACTGACTAACTCCTGACTAACTGACAAAATAACTGACCCAGATGCAATTCTACCTCCTCATGGTGCATTCTGGGTAACGCTAAATGAATTGCGGTACTGAACTAACAAAGATTCATTATGTTTATTTAACATTAATCCTTAAAATGGAATCACCGTCACCACCAAAAATCAAAAAAAGCAGTTTTGGTAATTTTCGATTTTCTCAAAAACCAGAAGACATAGAACCATGCGGTTTTTTGTGTTCCATTAAGAACTGATAGATACATGGAACACATATAAGCTAATTTACAATTTCATTTCACAATTTTGAAAACAATCGGTCTAAACTTTTTTTTCACGTTTTTTTTTATCAAAATTTGGACTTTAAATGCGAATTTCTCAAAAACCATTAAAATGATTAATTTAATTTAAATGCAGGATTATAGAACAATCTTCTGGCTTTCAAACGCAGTATAGCACTTTATTGTAGGTGTTGTCGTTGTTTTTTAATATTTTTTTTTTCAATTTAAACCATTTTTTATAAAAGTGCCCCTACCCCCTAAACGGGGGGAGATAGACCCCCCCTTTCATAGCAAAAAGTGCTTGTTTTTGACCCCTCTAGAAAAACCCGTAATCAAATCTTGGCGGCCAAGTTATCGTACTCTCCCCAAATTTTGAATTTCAAGATTCTAATTGATAAATTTTAGTTTTCAATATACTACTTGTCAAAATTAAAGTTTTCAAAATTCTGCATTTTGAAACTCTACTTCTCAAAATTGTGCATTTCAAAATTCTACTTCTCAAAATTCTGCATTTCCAAATTTTACTTAGATACTAAGTTTTGTGCATATTAAAATTTCCCAAAATATGGTATTTCAAAATTTTACTTCTCAAAATTTTGTTTTCAAAATTCTGCTTTTCAAATTTTACTTATTAAGTTTTCTGTATTTCAGAATTCTACTGCTTAAAGTACATTTTTCAAAATTATATTTCCCAAAATTTTGCATTTCAAAATTTTAATTCCTAAAATTCTGCATTTCAAAATTTTGTTTTTTAAATTTCTGAATTTCAAAGTTTTGCTTTTTAAAATTTTACTTAGGTGCTAAGCTTTCTGCATTTCAAAATTCCTTTTTCAAACTTCTGTTGTTCAAAATTTAACTTATGTACCTATTAAGTTTTATGCATTTCAAAATTTCATTTCCCAAAAATCTGCATTCCAAAATTCTACTCTTCAAAATTTTAGCTTTCATTATAATTTTTCTGTACCTATTTCAGAACTCTAATACTCTAATTCTCGAAATTCTGCATTTTAAAAATCTGCTTACAAAAATAATTATCTAACTACCTATACAAAAAAATTGTTCTGAGTGGTAATCGTGTATTTGAATTAAAATCCTATACTCGTACCTACATACATATATTTATTTGCTCCAACATAGATACAACACAGCGAACGAAAAAAATAAAACCTTCATTCCAACAATATACCGTTTTTCTCTATGCGTGAAGCAAAAAATGCCACATCATACTTATTTGTATAGAAAATGAATAAAAACAAAACAAAAAATAGCTTTCTTGTTGTCGCTTTGTTCTGCACCTTCGGTTTGCTTTTACCGAAAATATTATCACCCCTTCCTGATTATCGTCTGTCCTTACTCTCCACAACTCTACGTAAAAAGTTATGGAATACGCTCGTATGGCACCGCGTCGTTCGTTCCTCTTCATGAGAGTACTATAGTTTATATATACAATGGCAACGTTATAAACAATGACGCTCAGCCAGTGTTCCCAGGTTTTCAAACAAAAAAATCCCCTTTTTTTGGCACCAAAACCTTTTCGTTTCCCCTTTTTTTTTTTTTTAAATCCCCTTTTTTTCCCCGAAGAAAAAAAACGAGTTTTTAATTGTTTTTCATACATTTTTTTTATTCCTTATAAAAAAAATTATTATAATCCATGAAAAATAACAAAAATAAAAAATAAACATAACAAAAACAAAAAATATAGGCGCAAAATTTTAAACATTTAAAACCTGCTCTAAGTCAATTTTAGAATGGGAGTCAACTCTAAATATTGAGTATAAAACGAGATCCGATTTTGTTTGTTAATTTTAAAGGACATAAACTATACTTTAACGTTAAAGAGCTCGTCTTACTTTAACAGCAGCAAATAGCTAGTTTATCTTTTAAAAGTATACTTTATCCATATTGGCAATGGTCATTTCATACTAAAGCAAATCGAAGAAAAAATGTTTACTGATTATTCGATTTTTTTAAAGATGTTTTTTGTAAATAGACTGAATCACTAAATATTATAAATTCGAAACAATCGTACGAAAGTTCTCTACGATTAACAAATCTGTATACATAAAATAATGTACAGCTAGTAAACGAGTATAGCTAAATGAATCTGTACCTTGCAACAACAAATTGAGTTTTTATGAGGTGAAATAGCGATTTATACTTTATTTCCATCTAAAATAATGTAAATACGAGTAACTTATAAACAATCAAAATCTGTACCGAGGTGGTATATTAAATGTACTTTTTTCGGCGAAAAATTATTTGGTTTGAAGTTCTGTTCTTTTTACTTTTTTTTATGTTTTTGTAGTTGTGTGAGTTATATATCTGTCAAATTAAGGGTTGTTCAAAGAAATTCGTTTAGGTTCTGTTGTAAAACCCACATTAGTTAGAAGAGTTGCCTTACGCGATTAAAATTATGAATAAGTTAGACAAAGTCTCCAAGCTAAAAGATTGCGTTAAGTAGAGCCGGTTTTATTGCTTAAACGAGAACTCCTTAAAATTTTGCACCATATTCTTTAATTATGATGTTAAAGTGGTCTTTTTTGGTCAAATTGTTTTAGATGCAAATAAAAACAAATTATTTCATCTTTCCCAACGTTTCGTCGATTTTCTCGACTTTTTCAAGGGTTTAATTTATAAATGTTTTTTGACTATTTTTAAATAAATGAATTAGTAATACATATTTTAGTAAATTAACATAGAAAACAATACTAAAAAAAACTATCATTTATAAAATGTCAAAAGAATTAATAAGAAGTTGCATGCATTTGTTTTTTAGAGCATGTTGTTTTTTATATTTTCTAATTAGTTGTTTAGATTTGTAAATTTTTAAAGATTGTTTTTGATAAGATTATATTTTCCCCGTTTAGGTTTTTTTTTCCCTTTATTTTCCCCGTCCCCTTTTTTTCCCCTATTGGCGTAAAAAATCGGCAAAATTGGTGGTTTTCCCCTCAACCTGGGAACACTGCGCTCAGCTCGTAAATAGTTTGAAAACAACCCGTAATACACGCTCCTTTGCGAAGCCGGATTATGTTCGAAAACATTGTCATCAAACCAAGCCTTTTTTGATCGAACCAAAGTTTTTCATTTTAAAACTGTTATATAAAAATTAATTGCTCGAAAACAAATTTACACGAACTAAAGCAAAAATACTTCATACCGATTCTTATGTTAATAACAATAAAGTGTTATACCGAAAATATATTAACAATAGAGGTCTTAAGCATAAAAAAAAGAAAAGACTCATTAAAAATAAATAAAAAGAAAAATTTATTAAATGCAAAGAACAATATAAATACACAACAACTAAACATCATCAGTAAATAGAAAACAACACAAGAGAAGCTGTTACTACAAGAAATTTCATCACCCTGCTTATGTGAGTAACCATCAACTTTAAAAAAATGGAGGCTTTAGATACTGTAGATAGATTTAGAATTGCTTTAGATTTAATTAATAAAATTCCTGAATTTAATGGAAATTCTAGTATGTTAATTGATTTTCTGGACAGGGTAGATTCACTGTCATATATTCTAGCAACATTTGACGCAAACACATCAACTATTCTTGCAGGTTATATTAAAGACAAGATTGTGGGAAAAGCAAGATCTGAGCTTCAGAAGCATGGAAGGTTAGGAGATTGGGTCCAAATGCGAGAAATTTAAAAAAATAATTTTGCAGAAAAATTTTCTCCCAACTCTTTATTGGACCAAATTAGAACAGCTAGGGTCAAAAGAAATATAGAAGATTTTTATCAAACTATTAACCATCTAAGTAAGTAAGTAGTAAGTAAGTAAGTAAGTAATTCATTTATTTTCAATTGTTATTTCACAAAATTTACAATCTAATGAATAAAAAAGCTATGGCTTTGCCGTCAGCCTGGTTAGGTTAGCAATTATGTATTTAAAAAATCATATCAAGAAAAGATAAATATATTTAAACTTAAATATCAAACATATTCCGTAATTAAAAGCATTCAATACTTAAAAATAGTTTTTAAAAAATTACTTAAAATCTTCCAATCACACTCGTTTAAAATTTGAAGTGTTTCTTGCAAAGTTAACACATTTTTACCAAAAAACGCTAGTCTTTGTTGCTTGAATATTGGGCATATGCTCAGAAAGTGGAAACAGTCCTCTTTTGATTTAAGGTTGCATAGCGTACAAAACTGATTGAAGCTCCCGTTGTAAGGTGTACCATTTAAGTTGAAAAGTTCGCATCTTGCCTTGAAAATGAAAGAAATTTCTTTGTAGCTAAGTTCATCATGAAAGTAGTTTCTTTGGTTGAGATTATAGTTGAGCTTGGAATATACAATTCTACTGTCAGATTTTCGAGCCTTATCAATGAATGATTCTCTTAGATAAGTATCATTTTTCTGTATTATTCTATAAAGTTGATTTTTCAAGCTGTGCAAGTTGTTGGGATCAATAAGCAGCGTCTCACCACAAGCATTGCCAATATTTTGCCATTTTTTGAGCCACCAGTCTTTATTCCTCATTTCGTATAAAAGCATTTTCTTTGAAAGTCTATCATCCTGGTAGGCACACGTTTTTATAATATAATCAGCCTGTGTTTTAAGCGTACTCGTAAAAGTTTCGGTATTCCTGTCTCTATGTAGATTGCATAACTCGGTGTATTTTGGGGTAGGTTGAAGAGTTTTTTCAAAAAGTTCCTTTGAAATTTTTCGATAACTTCGTACTCATCTGCACCCCAAACTTGAGAAGCGTAGCAGAGCGTTGATTTCACAACTGCATCAAATATCTTATATTTAGCTGACAAGATGACTCTTCTATTCGAAAAAACATTTTTCCATGACAAATTCAGCAGGCTTTGAGATTTGTTGACTTTTTCCATTAGATGTTTGCTGAAATCTAGAGTTGCATTTAGTTTGACACCTAAATATTTGATTTCTCTGCTTATGTCCAAGAGATTTCCATTGAAGTACCAACTATTTCCGCTATGGCTCTGTGAGGTGCGTGAGAAGATCATTATTTTTGATTTTTCGGTATTAATCGTTAATCCCCATCTGTCACAGTAATTTGCTAACCGATTTATCATCAACTGTAGGTTTTCCGGAGATTCAGATAACAAAACAAGGTCATCAGCGTACAGCAAAACATTTATATTAGAATTAGAAATTCTTATACCTCCAGGCAAGGCTTCTTCGATGTCATTTATAAATAGTGAAAATAGCAAGGCACTGAGTGGACAACCTTGTTTTACTCCAGAGCATGTTTCAAACCAGACTGAAAATTAACCATCGTTGGATCTGGATTATACCTCCTGGAGACCGCATGCCCATATTAAAAAAAATGCGCCGTAACTCTACCTCGGTGGTGGTGTGTAAAAGAGTTTGAACTGTTTCTTTAAATTTCATAATGAACATAATCAAATTTGAAAATTTTCAAACGTGAGTAAATTTTTTTTTTTAATTTTCGCAGCATATTGGCCATTTTGATAGGTTATATTTCCTACAGTTTTTGTCGCACATAAAATTTAAATATACTAAAATGTAGGAAATAAAGTGATCTATAAAAAATAACTTAAGTATTTTTTTGATCAGATGAGCATGAGGCGAGATAAACGTTAAAAACCATTTTACTTCAAAATCTCGACAGTTTTTCGTCGATAACTTTTTTTTGGAAAGAGGTTTCAAATTTTTTTCTCAACAAAAGTCAAAGAATATATTTTAACGTACAAACCTAAAAAAAAATCAGCTCTATATATGATAGGAGCCGAGAAAATCGAGTTCAAGCTTTCCAAAGCCTTTTTCAAAATGGCGGACAACGCACGGGCGTTTTTTGTTCGAACTTTTTGGATTTACACTCTACAATAGGTACTCTTTAAGAAACAAAAAAAAAATTCGACGCAGTATTTTTTGTAGATATTTCGAATTAATTAATTTAATTTGACTGGACTATTAGGAATAATAGTCAAAATAATTCATTTTCTAGAAACAATAATAATAATTCATTTAACTCTTACAGGAGGAATTATGAAAATAGGCAAAACAATACTTATTCCAATTCTTATATGAGAAATAACGAAAGTAGACAAAATAACAATAATTATCATAACCCGCAACTAAGCCAGAACTACACTAGAACTAATCAATCAACTCAAAATAACAATAACGCACGTAGTGGTCAATCTCGAAGGTCCAATAGAAATGAAGATTCAAATAATAATAATAATTACGAGTACATGGATGTTTCTCTGAACGAAAATGAAAACCAATATAACCAACAACAACAAACTAACCAAAACCGCCAACATTTTTCAGAAATTCGCCCAAGAAACTACCCTATATAGTAGGGTGTGTCACTTTTGTATGGCCGCAAAAAAGTACTCTAATTTTTAAATGTAATAGTGAACAAAAGTTGTATTAGGGTCTGAGGTTTAAGAACATGTAAAAAAAAATAAGATATCGTTCGTCTTTGGCTCGCTCAAATCGGGTGAAGTTGAAAAAAAAAATTTAATTTACAGTAATTTTTTTTTTTTTTTACGTTTATTTAAAAAAAAAAACTAAACAAAATAAAGAAAGAATTTTTGTCTTTACAAAAAGATATACCACGATATTGTAGGTGGTTCCGTTGATTTTTAAGAATTTTTTTTTTGTAAAAAAAAAAACGATTTCACATAAAAAAATGATTTTTCTTCCTTCTTTTATTATTTCATAGCTTCTTTATCAAGTGTTCAATTTAATCAAATATAAGCTTAAAAGTGTTTCCTTGCAATTATCTTTGACTTGGAAGACTAAAAATATTTTATATAATTTTTTTGTATCCACAGGTGCAATTTAAAACAACACATATTTCAAAAATCTCGAAAAATCAAATTTTTTTGGATTTCATCCTATTTTTGAGCGAGCCAAAGATATTAATTAAAATGAAAATTGTAAACGCAGGATTTAATTTTGATAAGCAATGCAACATTTAAAAGCTATTACATTTGAAAATACCATAGTTGAGCACTTTGACACACCCTACTATATAGTCATACAAATCCATATTAGGCCTCTTAGGTTTATCATTGACTGCGGTGCAGAGTATAGCATCATCAACAAAAATGTATGTAATCCAAAATGGCAGATTCAATCTAAAAATTATATCGATGGCAATATTTATACAAACGTGGAATATATGATTCCTCTATTTAAAGAATTCAATGAAAATAATTATAACGTCAATTTTCTGGAATACGATTTCCATAATCGGTTCGATGGTTTAATTGGAAATAATATTCTTCTTGGTTTAAATCCTATCATTAATTATAAAACTAGATCACTTATTACTAATAAAGCAACAATAAGATTATATTTCATTGAAGATGAATAAAATTATGCAAATTTAGTTCATCAAAATGAGGAAGTTTTAAATCTATTTTGTAGCGAATCTATTTCATCTGAAATCCCTGAAAATCTTTTTGCAGACCACTTAACAAATGCTGACGTCCTTAAATTAAAATCTTTACTAAATTCCTTCAAATCAATTATTTATAGAGAAGGAGATGTATTATCTTTTACTAATGAAATAATTCACCATATTATAACGAATAGTGATACTCCAATTTACACTAAGCTTTATCGATACCCAGAGATTCACTTTGATGAGGTCGACAGACAAATTTCGGAAATGTTGAGGCAAAACATTATTGTTTCTAGCTGTAGCCCTTACAATTCGCCCATATGGGTAGTACCCAAAAAAAGTCGACAAGGATGGTCAACAACAATGGCGAGTTGTAATAGACTACAGAAAGTTGAACACTCAGACTGTAGAAGACAGATTTCCTATGCCAAACATTGATGATCTGTTAGACAAATTAGGAAAATGTAATTATTTTTCCACTATCGATCTCGTTAAAGGCTTCCATCAAATTGAGGTCGATCCCCGTGATAGAGCAAAAACGGCATTTTCTACCAAAAGCGGACATTGTGAGTTTCTGAGAATGCCGTTTGGGTTAAAGAATGCCCCGGCTACTTTTCAGGGACTCATGAATTATGTGCTAAAGGACTATATCAATAAGATTTGTGTAGTTTACTTAGAAGACATACTTGTGTTTTCTACAAGCTTTCAAGAACACCTGCAATCCCTCAGAAACATTTTTCACAAACTTAAGTAAAGTAATTTAAAAATTCAAATTACAAAATGCCTTTTTGGTGATTTATCTACTAACTATTTAGGTCAAGTTATTGTAAATAATGGAATTAAGCCCAGCAAAAATAAAATTAAATCAATAACTGAAATGAAAATACCAACAACTACAAAAGCAATAAAACAATTTCTCGGTATAACCGGTTACTACCGAAAATTTATAAAGGACTATGCTAAAGTAGCATATCCTATGATAAAGTTTTTGAAAAAGAATGAAAGTTTGAAATTTTCTGATCCAGATTATATTAAATCCTTCAACACCTTAAAAGATACTGCCTACTTCCGACCCCATACTAAGAAATCCAGATTTCACCAAAAAATTTATACTAACCACCGACGCATCAAATTTTGCTTTAGGAGCCGTGCTTAGTCAGGACAACTACCCTGTTTGTTATGCCTCTCGAACGCTAAACAAGCACGAGCTAAGTTATTCAACAATAGAGAAAGAGCTCCTTGCGATCGTGTGGTCCGTAAAATATTTTAGGACTTATTTGTATGGCAGAAGATTCATTGTTCGAACTGACCACAAGCCCTTGTTTGGTTAAATGGCATTAAAGAACCCAATATGAAACTACAACGCTGGAAAATAATGCTAAACGAATACGATTTCGATATCGAGTACCTAAAAGGGAAAGAGAACGTTGTAGCAGATGGGTTAAGTAGATATACAAATAAACAAGAAACCGGAGGCTTACCAATAGATGACGAGGGAATAAGTTTAGTCGACATTTTCAATAGAGCTCTCTATTACACGGATAATGAAATACACGGATATACGTGTAATTATTGGACCGGGATTTGAATCCGTGTAATTATAATTACACGTGTTATTAATTACACGTGTTATTAATTACACGTGTTATTAATTACACGTAATAATTAAATACACGTGCATCCGTGCATTTAATTATACGTGTTACTAAAATATCCGTTACTATTTCTAGAATATAAAAATGCAATTAAAACGAACATAATTATAGTTCTTAACAAATTATTAAGAAAAATTTTTTATTCAATAAGTCCTCTATTTTGGTACAAAAAAAACTAAAGTATTAACGTTTTCAGATAAAAGGCAATTCTTTTTTGAGGTAACAATGTTTCCCGCTGTAGAAAAGGACCGATCTGAGCTAGCTGATGTAGCTGGTATTGCTAAACACTTTTTTGCTAGTTCTGCTATTCCTGGGTTCTTAGAAGCTCGCGTTTTCCACCATTCAAAGGGGTCTAAGTCGAATCTTAATTGAGGCTCAGACAAATAATTTTCGTACTCTATTGTGGAATCTGGTACAGTGCTAATAATTACGTATCAAATGTGAGATAAAATAGCAAATCAAAGACCAATTATAATTTCAGCCTCATCCGTGTACTAAGGATTCGTTTACACGGATAATAAAGTGAATAATTACACGTGTTTTAAGAACACGGATTTGAAATTGGTATATATTTCCTACACGGAATCCGTGTACACGTGTTTCTTAAATACACGTACAAAAACGTAGGCTCTAATTTTCAATAACTAGATATCTGTAAGTGAAAAATGCGATGACGAAGAAGTCAGTTGTGAAGTTTCAATGCCTAGAAGAAATAACGAAGAAGTTATGTCTACTGCGGCCACCATCCATAGTGCGATGGAAGACGAAACACGTCACATTTACATTACGGAAAAACCTATTAACATTTTCAAAAATCAAATTTATCTTTTTTATGGACCAAAAGAAAAAATATCTATTAAAATAATTCACAAAAAAAATTCAAAACCTTGCTCAAGTTCATAAAGAAAAAAGTAATTTATTAGAAATTATGAAAAGGATTTTGATTACTAAAGGTCTCATGTGCATATATTGCGATGATTAGTCCTTGCATTTGAATTTTCAAACTCTTTTTGTCAAATATTTTTCTATGAACAAAAACCTAAAACTAGTGAAGTCAAGTATTAAATTAAAAGACATTGTTGACAATGTTTTTTATGAAGGAGCACATAAGTAAAAATCATCGGGGTATAAATGAAATGTTTTTGGAACTTAAACAGTTTTACTACTATCCAAACTTTCAAGTCGAGATACAGAGGTTTATCAACAACTGTGAGATTTGTCTTCTTGCTAAACACGATCGTCACCCAACAAAAGTTCAAATGGAAATTACTGAAAAGCCGAAACATTTTAACGATATTATTCACATGGATATTTGGTTTCCTGAACGAGGAAACATTTTTTTAACAACATTAGATACATTTTCTAAGTACGCGACCGCTCACTCTCTGGAAGACAGAAATTGGATCGCCATTCTGAGTGCAATCAAACAGAGGATCCAATTTCTTGGAAAACCTAACAAAATTGTTTCCGATGGTGGTTCATGTATATTGCACTCGGCTGTCGAACAATTTCTAAAAGAAAATAACATAGTTTTTCATAGAACAACAGCATCAATGAAAATCTGGAATGCTGATGTTGAAAGGCTACACGGTACTTTGAATTAGCACTTACGTATTATGAACACGGTTGCCAGTTTGGTCATTTATGACCAAATCTGGTCATTATTTTTTCACTTGGTCACATGGTAATTTTTTTTCCATTTGGTCATTTTTTCAATGAATTAAAAAAAATTTAAAAAGCTTAGTAATAAGGTATTATGATGAAACTACTTAACAATTTGCTAACCTTTAAGTAGATTACTAACTCTTTCTTAATTTTAAACATTTTCTAACCAGTATAGTGTTAACGCTATTTTTTAATAAATTACTAAAAGTAATGGAAGTTCATGCAAAAAACTAAACAAACAGACCTGTTTTGATGAAGTTACCATGATACTAAACAAATAAAATAAGTACATATTTCATAAAAGGGTAGAGAAAGTATGATGCTAAATTCGATTGAAATTTGCAAAATCGTTGGTTTTACCTAGATTTATACAAAAACGGCCTTAACATCGTACTAATTTAACTAAAATTTTGAGCAATCGTGATCTTTTATTGTTTTTGTTTTTTAATAATTTAAAAATAACGTGTAAGCTGTATAATATAGGTACATAAGAACATTGTGATGAATTAATTGTTCTGTTTTTTGTTTGTTTGTGTTTCTTTTTTTATTTTGGTCATTTTTAACTACATTTGGTCATTTTTATTTTCAACTTTGGACACAATTTTTTTATTCAAGTGGCAACCGTGATTATGAATGTTTTGAAAGATAACTCAGATTTAGATGAAAAGTTGTTTAGGATTATCACAATTTACAATTCGACCATACATTCGACTATAAAGTTAAAACCTTTAGATTTTATTAGTGAAAATTTCACAAAACAGGACATAGATAATTACGCGAAACAATTTCAAAAGGAGAAAGAAGATAGAATAAATAACAAAAACAAGGAAACGGGAACTGCCCCGAACAACTGTACAAACATTGTTAGAAATAGGACTGTGGTTAAAAGTAAGCCAAAATATATAAAACTTCACCAAATTGAAACACAAGGGAATTATACTATTGATAAATCCACTAAACGAAATACTAAGTATCACAAGAAACAATTAAAAAGATTATATAAGTACCAAAATCAATGAAACTTAAATTATTTAACTGCTGTTTTCAGGCGAATTAATAACAACACTTACTGTGAGTGGCGTAGCGTGGGTTTTTGCCGCCTGGGCCAGAGCCAATTTTGCCGCCCATAACAATTTTTGTCTGGGCCTTTAATTTTGTTTGCTTTTTTAAAAAACATCAAAGTGAAACAGCTATACTTAACTTACCTTGTTATAATTTAATTTTTTATTCACAGATTTATTATATTTATTTATATTATATTATGTTGTAGATAGAAGTGTCTAATCGGGTGATGATTGCTGAAAAATAAAACCAGTTTAAAAAAAAAAACATTAAAATCGGTTGAGCAGATAATGAGATAGTTGAAAAAAATGGTTCCATGAGAGATACTTTTATTAGACGATAGAAATTTTTTTACAATAATATTATCGTAGATCGTATTTATGTATGTATGTACATATGTTAATTCACACAAAAATGTTGATCAAAATCGTAGGAGTCGTTTTTGAGAAAAATGAGATTTTCCGTGCCGGTTTTAAACTTTTATATGGAAGGTACCGTTATTTTTGGTTAGATGAAAAATTTTTATTTAAAATCTGCTAGATAATGTTAAGAAACTGTTGCGTACCAAGTTTAGTAAAAATCGACCAACTTGTTTTCGAGATTTTTGAAAATGTTAAACTTTTACAGCCTTATTTACTAACTCGTTTTAGCGACGGAGTAAAGTTTCTTCGACTTTACAACGGCTCTAATCCTGAAAACCTTATTTATAATGAAAATGCACGAGGAATAGCGGTGGAATAAGCTAAAACTGGTTCATAGGAGGTTTAAGGCCGTTTTAGTATCTAAATGTCATTTTGAGATGACATCTTGTGAAACTTACAAAAAGGAGTGGAAGCAATTTTTTTCGTTTCTTACTAAGACAAAAAGGAGATATTTTGCAATAATAAATTATTTATATTTTCCAAACGCTCTTACAGTTGTACGGTATTGGGAAAGCAATGTGGTTGTTACATTCATTTATTGGATTTGAACTTTATACAATCCAATTTTAAATGTATCCAATTTCCAATATGCATACAATGATAATAAAATGAATAATAATGGAGATCAGCTGGTGTTTGATTTAGGTGTATAATAACCAGAGTTTTAGATTTGTCACTTTTTTCCCAGTATATTTGACATAAGGAAGGCGTAGCTAAAACGTCTAAGAAAATAATTTTAAATAAGAATTTGTTTGACGTGGCGTAAACCCGAAGTAAGTGCTTCGGCTCGGTTTAACTATTCCGAGGTTGAACACAGTATTAGTGAAAAATAATAAATAAGGCTGTTAGAAAACATTCTCTGTAAAGAAAATTGATCAAAATCAGTGCAATCGTTTTTGAGAAAATCGAAAGTCAAAGAAATGGTTCTATGGGAGGTACCATTTATAACCATTTTTGGGAATTTTTTTTATAAAATGGTAGCCTTTTTGTAAAAAAATTACTGAATTTTTTTTTGGAGAAAAATAAGATTTTCATTTTTTTGCTAAAAAAAATTGTACGACAGGTACCTACCGTTATTTTTGGTATTAAAATGTTCAAAAAACGCTAGGTACCAAGTTTAAAGAAAATCGACCGAGTCGTTTAGGCTACTGCCGAGAGATTACGATGTCAACTTTGATCAAAATGTCGAGTTTGATTTTTTTACGAATCCATAACTTGCAATATAGTACCTACCTATGTACATATATATCGCAAGTAAAAATCATTTTTTTTGATTAATTGATTAATACATTTTTTTTTTAAATCGTTTCTCCATTTTTAATAATAAGATATTAACTTTTGATTTCTCGGTAAAAAATAGAGAACTCAATTTTTTTTTAAAATGTGAGAAAATGTTTTTTATGGAACGTATGGTTCTTGAGATATGGAGAAAACACTCTAAATAAAGCCAACTGGGGATTTCAACTCCGAAAAATCAATGGATTATTTCCGAGCCATCAGCTAGGTATTTCGTTTCATCAATTTACTTACTTTATATAGTCAATCCAAAATCTCTTGCGCTTTTGTAGGTAGGTACTGTACCCGTACACACAATTTTAAAAAAATTTCATGACACACGAAACACAGACAAGTTAAATGTTAAACTACAACTAATTTTGTATTTAACTATAGGATGTTTGCAAACTTTACTGCATTTTACGATAAAATAAAACAGAAAAAAATACAACTGACTAACACACCTTAGATAAAAGGTACAAAATTATACGAATATACATGGACTCTTATGAGTCAACTCACATCGAATCAGTCGAAACAAACGAAATGTTTTTGTCTCAACTTCTCGCCTTACGAGCAGGGTTCGAACCGTAGTAGTAAAATTTTGGAGCAGACTCATAAAAAAATAAACGAATTGAAAATTTCTAGAGTAGATTTAGATTTAGTAATTCAGAGATCAATCTACTAATGTATAGTCCCCGGCAAGCTAGATGGCACTATTTTAGAGAGAGAGAGAGTAAATTCGCGCGTCGCTTTTACATGGAAAAAGCGCTGCTCGAACTTACTCTCTCTCTCTAAAATCGTGCTCAGTTTGATGCCGAATAGTGTATGTGCGCGTCTATGGAACGGAACGGGGATTCCCCGTCGTTTGTTTTTGATCGGTGTATTTTTTCTACTCTTAGGTTAGGTTAGGTTGTTGGGCTCACAATTGATGTAACTATCGTCACACTTAGATCAATGTAGATCCATTGTGTTACCCGTGAGTGTAATCACTCTTTTCTGATAAGAACCTGTGTGTTCTGTTAATCAGTCAAGCCATTTTGAGGCATTGACGAAGTATGTGAATTCCTGAATATTAGAAAGATCTTCAAAATTGTCAAAGAAGTAACTACCAAGCCATTTCCTTCTTTGGTGGCATAGTGACGGGCAATGACAGAGAAAGTGTGATGTGTCTTCATGTACCTCTTCATCACCATATCCTCTTTATAGGTCATCTGTACTTAGTTTCATTTCAAATTTATGATATTTTAGTAAATTATGTCCGGTGATTATGCTCGTAAGAGAGCGAAGGGACTTCTTACTAACTTGCATAATTTTGTCAGTCCTCTGCTTGTTAAAGCAAGGCCATACTTTCCTAGTGGTATCACAGGTATCAAGTAGACTCCACCTTTCATTAGATTTCTTTAGGATTAAATCTAAAATTTTCTGTTTAATGTTGCAGAGTGGGATACTTACCATCTGTCTTGCCAACTCATCGGCATTTTCATTACCTGGTATGCCGCTGTGCCCTGGTACCCAGCAGAGTCTAATATTGTGCTGCGTGCCAAGAACCTTAAGCTCTTCGCGACAGCAAGAAACAAACTCCGATTTTATCACAGTGGCAGAAATCGCTTTTATTGCCGCTTGGCTGTCAATGTAAAAGGTGATATTAGCCTATGGTATCGCCATTATTGATACCTGTCTAGGAGCTGTTGTCACTGCCAGGACCTCCCCTAGGAAGACACTGCTATGATCTGGGAGCTTAAGTGAGTTGTTTAGCTCAAGAGGTTCTGAGAAAAAGCCTGCACCAACACCTGTGTCCATTTTGGAGCCATCAGTATAGATTGCTATTGCGGATTCACTGGCGTAGGGTTGGTTGTTCAGCCATTCTTCTCTGCTTGGAAAGGCAGTTTGGAATGGTTTATAAAAATCAAGTTCGGGTGTTGTATAATCTGTAATGATACTATCACCCAAATATTTCTGAAGAATTTGAGCATGTCCTATTGCACTGTTTTTCCAGGTATTAGTAGTCTGTCTTAGCCTTAAGGCGCTATATGCTGCGGATTCTTGTACGAAAAGGTCTAGGGGTATCAGGTTGAATATCGCCTCTAACCCTGCTGTTGGTGTGGATCTCATGGTACCCGTAATTCCAATGCACGCAAATCTCTGTACTTTTGTCAGAGTTTTGAGGTTCGTGCCATTTTTCCGTTGCATTTCACCATACCAAATTACCATAAGTTAGTATTGGTCTGATTATCGCCAAATACATCCACCTGATAATTTTTGAGCTAGGTCCCCAGGATTTCCCAAAGATTCTGTTACAGGAGTAGAATGCAATCATTCCTTTTTTTACTCTTTCCTTAGTGTTAAGACTCCAGTTTAATTTCCTATCTAGAATCACACCAAGATACTTTGCATGATCTGAAATCTTCAGTGGGGTGCCTTCAATTGAAGGTATTCTGAAGCTTGGTATTTTCCTCTTATTTGTAAAAAGGACTAATTCTGTTTTTGACGGGTTAACCATCAGGCCGCATTTTCTAGTCCATCTACTAACCTTAGAAAGGGCGTATTCGATCTGTTCGCTGATAGTGGGTAAGAATTTACTTGTCGCTAATAACGCAAGATCTACCTTTTTATCTACTCTTACGAGGTACTTCCCGCCGCGCTGCTTAACGTAACGCCTGACGTGATTTTGTTTTTTCTTTCGCACTTCTGTTCTCGTCATAAAAGTGACAAACTGACTGTGTTAATTGTTAGAACTGTGTTTAATGAGTCAGTTTACTAATGAGTAAGTGATAACTTAAAAGTTATGTCTAAATAAGTAACATTTGTTTATTAATACAAGATTTCTTGCTTTTATTTGGTAAGTAAAAATATTTATGAATCATGTTTTTCTTCTTTATGGTATTTTTAGGGTTCTGTACAAAAAAATGAAAAACGAAACCCTTATATGATCACTCGTGCACCCTCACTCGTGCGCCCGTCTGTCTGTCACAGCTAATTTGCTCCGAAACTACTTAACCAAATTAGGTGAAATTTGATATTATGGTGTAATTATGAGCAAAAAAAACAGTTGTGCAAAGTATTTCTTTAATCAGAGTCATTTTAATAAGGTTTGCTAATGTCACTGTGTCATATATATCAATAAAAAGAGACATATAGCAAAAAATTCAAATTTTTAATGGATTTGCAAAACAAAAATATAGAAAACATGGATTTGGAAAGTGAGCGTCATATTATTGATTATTGTCCAGAAGACGTAGACGAGCATTTAGTGAATGAGTGCATTCAATTAAAATCGTACTTACTCCAATCTAAGCCAGAATCGTACACCTCTTCCAGTGACATTTTTAAACTCATGTATGAAAATAAACCTATTAACGTGTTCCCTAACTGCTATACCATTTTCAAAATTTTTTTAACTTTGCCAATTACTAGCTGTGAAGCAGAGCGCTCTTTCTCCAAGATGGCCTATGTAGAAAATAAATACAACAACAGTAACAATGTCGAACCATCGCCTAAATAATTTATCAGTTCTTTCGATAAATTGTGATCTAACAAAACACTTGCAATGTGATGACCAAATTAAAGAATTTGCAGCACAGAAATGCAGAAAGGTTGATTTATAAATTATAATTTATATAACATGTCATACACATAATCTGCCAATTTCATTTACTAATTCATAATAAATAAATAAAAATGTTTTTATTGTTTTTTTATATTCTTCACTATTTCGTTTTCACTCTCACCCAAAGGTTGCCTGGAAGAGATTGCTACCACAGCAATAAGGTCGCCGTTTGCACAAGTAATGCTTGCGTAGATTTAAGTAACATTTATGTTTTTTTTTTGTGCAATAAAGAATATATCACTATAGACACAGCTTTTTGACATGGCTATTAGTTGAGTACTTAGGTAGGCCACTAAATAGTTTCAGCCCAGGGCCCCACAAATTCACGATCCGCCTCTGGTCATTCCCTTTCATGTGGTTTGGCTAAAGAAATTTTGAATTTTTCAGTGTGGACAAAAATTAGTACCTAAACGGGGTAACGAAGTAGATCTATTTTCTTTAATTTACTCCGATTGGAGTGAGATTCGAACGCTGCTCATGAGTGGTAGTCGAAAGAAGGCAAACGAAAAAGCTTTGCACCAGGACACACATAGAATGAAACAATCTTTTACTGTTCCAAATCAGAGTCGTTGTCGATCATTGTACTTCACAGTTCACACTTCCTTATGGCGCAATACACATCTCAGACAAAACATGACGATGACATAACAACTACAAAAAAAAAAGAGAAAGACGTGTATCATTGCCGACAGCAAAACCGTGGCGCGAAAATCTTTTATAATAATGTACCTACATCCTACGCACACACACGGAACTTTCAGCTCAAAAGGAACAAATATATTATATATTTCCGAAAAGGACAGTATATTTTTTCACAATTTGTTACAAAAGTAAGCTTACACCTGAACTCTGTGTTCTCCTGGGTGTGATGTGTATTATTCCTTTCGTGACTGAGCTGTTGGTGGCTCGGAAATAGCCGAATGAAATGTTTGAAAATTTTGGTTGATGTGAATGAGGGAGCTTTGTATTTACATTATGTAGCTTTATTGTTATTGAATGTGAAGCAGTGTTACCGCTCGAAAACTTTTAAATAATTTATCCGACTGATAAAATTTATCCACAGAAAAATGTATCGGAATGAAAAGAAAATATAAAAACATAACATACAAAAACCATTTACATTAACGTATTGAGAAAAATTGCAGCAAAGTGCCGCCCGGATATTTTGAAAAATTGCCGTCCCCAAGCAAAGTGCCGCCCGGGGCCTGTGCCCCCTTTGCCCCCCCCCCTCGCTACACCACTGCTTACTGTGTTCACTTTGCATTTTTGTTTCTTGTATAACTCATGAAATCCTTCAGATAAAAGAGTATTTTGTTTAATTCATTACAGTTCTTTTGATAATCCCCATTTTTCTTTATAGTATTTACTCTTCATTTCATTAAATTTTCATCTTCAAATGGCCATTTTAAATTTAATACGTTTTCGATTTCCTTAACTTTTCAAATATTCTGACAACAAAACCAAAATGTCAGCTGTTCAGAATCCTTCACTTGTCATTATGATATACCTGAAAATTTGTTAGTTCAGGGTGCGTTCATAAAAAAGCACTCCTGTTTACACGTTGTGTTATGCCATAAATTAAAGATGCGTTTCGGGTTAAAGTTAATAACTTGTTGCGTAATTCGCAACCATTTTACCTGCACTATCGAACTAAAAATAAGTTGCAAGCAATACATTGAATTTCCCCTGTACAGAAAATCATTGAAGTAAAAGAATACCTATTTACAAAAATTGTTACAGATTTCGCCAAATATAATAAAATCATCTTCAAATGTATTTGCTTATTTATCTATGTATAATACTTAAAGTTTAAAAAAATAAAATTGAAAATAATGTTTTATGTTTAAAGAAGGATTGAATAGAAATTGTATTACTATGTAAAAATTTGTAACCTAATGTTTTAGTTGAAAAAAAATTACTTTAAAATCTACAAAAACAAATATAGGTATCTGTTAATGATAATAATTACACAAAAATTTAAGTTTTCTAATAAACAAAACAAAGAGAAATAAAATAAGTTGTAAATAATAATGTTTAATCAATTATTGTCAATTCTGCAAAAGTAATGTCTATTGGTAATTGTTACACATTTTTGGAGACCAAAAATTCTTGGTGAGGGAGGTGTCACATAATTAATTGTAACTCTGCGTCCGAACAATACCCACTTAGATATACATAGGTCACTTTTCAGTACACTTCTCGTTTGCAGAGCAAACATCAAGAATACAAATTATGACACATTTACTCTATCCAACATTATCTCTCATCGGAGATAAAGTTGGAGAGATCGAGTGACATCGTTAGTTAAGATCGTAAGTCCAGTTCTTTTTGTATTATATAAGTTAGTCTTTAAGATTATTAAGTTTAGTCGACTCTTAATAGCTTGTGTAAAATAAATCTCTTTGTTGTTAACAGAAAAATAAATATTTTGTGTTTCTTATATTAAAAAAGGATTTGGTGTTTCTATTAAAAAACAAGGTACAAGAGCTACCTTTAACTATATGGGCGACTAATGCGCCAGTTATACACATGCATACGTAGCCATCATTTAAACTTATTATTGACTTTTTAATATTTAATTTCAAGACACTGTTAACATTAGAATTGAACTTACTCATCAGACTTATTTTGACGTGGTAGAATTTCAAAGTAAAGTAACAAACCTATCTATTTCATAATTTAAATATTGTAACAAAAAGAATGCATCATTGGACTCCGCTACGTAACGTAAAGTTTGTTTGACTTATGTTTAAACAGGGATGTTGTTGAGACAGCATTGCATTTTTACACTTATGTACATTCAAACAGGGATGTTATCTGATAGAAAATAGACTGTTTTTACACGAATCCGATTTCAATCTCTGTTTCTCTTTTGGCTTCCTTTCAAATGCATGAGTGCTTTTAAGCACATTGATTTTTAATATAAGTTAACTTTTTTCATGCGAAAAGGAGTCATCTCTTCGCACTCCTTACTCTTCTCACTTAAGCGAATTTCACTGAGCGAACCCTAAATATCAATAAAGAAAACCACAAAGAAGAATGAACGATAACTATGCATTTTTTCCAACCTCAGCAATTGCGTGTAAAGCCAAATATACATTGTTCAAATGCATGACAAGCACGTGTAAGTTGATGTGGATGCAGGCTTGAAAAAAAAATCAAAATTTTTTGATTTTCCTTCAATCTAGCGTACAGCATAAAAATTTTGTATATACAAGATTGATGATTGATCATGCATTTATTGGTTCATTTGCGTATAGTACGTTGAAGAGATGAGAAGATGAGAACATAGCATAGCATAAGCACTGATTAAAATATTAAAACAGCAAACAAAAATTATATGATGAAATGAACAGACAAAATAAAACAAATTACTCGTATAAAATTACAATAATATCAAAGAAATTCGAAAAAACACAATTTTGCAGAAAAAAAAAGTCACAAAGAGCAACCTCTTGCCACTCCTCCGATGTAAAAATAAAAGATTGAAGACTCAACTTTAACCAGAATTTAGACTTGCACGGGCTTATCATGCATTTAAACAATGTATATCTGGCTTAACCCCGTCACCACATGTGTACATATGTCTCTCGCAAACATGCTTGCAAATTGCAGAGTTATATCGCATCGTTGATGATGATGAATATTTGATGAATACAAAAAGGAGCGTTCACAAACATGCTGTCAAACATCACTTCAAATTAGACCAACATGCTTAACGAACATGTGTTCACATTCTCAAATATGCTTGTCATCCAGCGAAAATGTCAAAAAAAAATTGTTTGTCAAGCCACTAGATGGAGCGTTCACCTTATAAAAATCAAGCCAATCCCTTAACTCTTTCTTTAGGTTTCTGTACTTAATCTTACTTCCTCTGTCAGAGATTTATAAACCGATTGACATCATTTCCACCTTGCTACGAGTATGTAATGGAAATTGTTAAAGTAAATATAATTGCCACAAAATTTTTTTAATCAATTGAAGTCGTAGTCATCATCCAGTTCATGGCTTGACAGATGGAGAACGATCAATATTTTGATATAGCGAAAGCTAAAAGTAGATTTTGATATAATATAGAATATTTAATTCGATAATTAAAATAATTATATGGTATGACAGATAAGGGTCGAATTAAATTTTGACGTATCGAGAATATTTCATTGCAGATGTCAACTGATTGCCCTGAACAACATTTTTCGGTTTTTTAAATGTCAACTCTGAAAATGCAGAAGAAATGTTGGGGGATTGAAATAAGTCTAGCCAGCAATGGAAAGTAATAAAATCGAGATTTCAGTACTCAAAGTTTCCAATGTAAGCACGATATCGTAAGTATGCAATATTTCCAATGTAAACAGGGTGTTTAATGCAATCGTCGGTAAGGTAGATTGCTACACGGAACGTGTAACCGTAACGGGTTACACGGAACGTATAAGTTTTACCCACGCTTTCGATTCACTCTATCGCCGGGAAAGATGTTTACACATTCAAAATCTCAAAGAAATTCGAAAAAACACTATTTTACAGAAAAAAAAAACTCACAAAGGGCAACGTCCTCTCGCCACTGAAATAATAGACTTGCACGTTCTTGTCATGTATTTAAACAATGTATATGTGGCTTAACGCCGCCAACAAATATACTTGTCATGCAGCGAAAATGTCAAAACTTTTTTTTTTACAAGCCACTAGATAGAGCGTTCAACTTACGAGTATCGAAATCAAACCAATCCTTTAATTTTTTTTAGGTTTCTGAACTTTATCTTACTCCCTCTGTCAGAGATTTATAAACCGATTGACATCATTTCCACCTTGTAATGGAATTATAAGTGGCAAAAACTAATTTCTTTAATCCATTGAAGTTCGTAGTCCTCATTCAGTTCATGGCTTGACAGATGGAGAACGATCTATATTTTGATATTGTGAATGCCAAAAGTATATTTTGATATAATAAAGAATATTTAATTCGATAATTAAAATAATTATATGGTATGACAGATGTAAGAGACAAATTAAATTTGGACGTGTCGAGAATATTTCGTTGTAGATGTCAAATGATTGCCTTGAACAACATTTTTTGGATTTTTAAAGGTCAACTCTGAAAATGCATTTTTTGCGAGCATTAAGACATTAAAAAAACCCGCTATGAAATTTTACACCAGTTGATTTGTCTTTCGTCTTTTTGACATATTGGTCTAGAGATGAAGAAATTTTGAGGGATTGAATTAAGTTCTAGCCAGCAATGGAAAGTAATAAATTTGAGATTTCAGTACTCAAAGTTTCCAATGTAAACACGATGTCGTAAAAAAACGCAATATTTCCAATGTAAACATGGTGTTATTGCAATCGTCGGTAATGTAGGTTACTACACGGAACGTGTAACCTTAACTGGTTACACGGAACGTATAAGTTTTAGCCACGTTTTCGATTCACTCTACCGCCGGCAAAGATGTTTACACATCAATAATGCACATCAATGAGTAGTTGTAAGATACTAAATTTTTTTTTTCACAAAACGTATCTGTTTATACAAATTTCTTATCTC
This sequence comes from Chrysotoxum bicinctum, assembly GCA_911387755.1. Taxonomy (NCBI): domain Eukaryota; kingdom Metazoa; phylum Arthropoda; class Insecta; order Diptera; family Syrphidae; genus Chrysotoxum; species Chrysotoxum bicinctum. The sequence continues at coordinate 109,725,320 of OU426988.1, forward strand.
TAAACAACCTTAATCTAAATTATGTATACATTGCAAGATAAATACAAATAATACAAAAATGCAACTTAAAGACAATACACCCGAATTCATACTCACACTCATCCCTTATAGATTTAAGGCGAAGGAGACTATGCTTATAAAACCGAGTGTCGTTATGTTATATATTGTAGTATTTTTATGTTATATTATTAATTTGAGCCAGCAGATAACAAAACATTTACTATGTTCAAATAATGTTTAAACAAGTTAAGTTTAGTTTAGTTTATTTTAGTTTAATTTAGTTTAGTTTAGTTTAGTTTAGTTTAGTTTAGTTTAGTTTTGTTTAGTTTAGTTTAGTTTAGTTTAGTTTAGTTTAGTTTAGTTTAGTTTAGTTTAGTTTAGTTTAGTTTAGTTTAGTTTAGTTTAGTTTAGTTTAGTTTAGTTTAGTTTAGTTTAGTTTAGTTTAGTTTAGTTTAGTTTAGTTTAGTTTAGTTTAGTTTAGTTTAGTTTAGTTTAGTTTAGTTTAGTTTAGTTTAGTTTAGTTTAGTTTAGTTTAGTTTAGTTTAGTTTAGTTTTTTTTTTTTTTTTTTTTCAAATACTTTATTATTCATGAAATAAGTTTACAATTCAAAGTTCCTGCGAAGCCTTGGCTTGTCTGCAGAAGATTATTTTTCAAAATTATTTTCAATAATAAAGTGAGTTTAAGAGCATTTATAAAAAAAAAGTAAAAAATTATATAATTTAAATACAAAGGAATGAATTTAAGATTACGAATTTAAAAAGAAATTTTTTAAGAGTTTTTTTCTAGTTTTGAAATTTTGAATATTGACTAATTCACGAGGTAATGTATTTATTATTTTTGGAACTATGTGCTGAAGTTGCCTTCTACCATACGTGTTGTAGTTTCTTGGGATTTGAAGCATACCTTGGGCTCGCCGTCTGGTGTTAACTTGATGCTCGATTGGTCTAATGAATCGATTATCATCATAGTACTCAAGAACAATCGTCATCTTGAAAATATCGTCTACTCGAAGTACGTTAAAATTACTTTGAACGTGCACTGTTTTACTGTTTTGGACAATTTTCACTGCTGCATTTTGTATTTTTAATATCTTTTGAATGTGAGATGTTGCTGCATTACCCCATGCAAGTATGCCATAACGCAGTTTTGACTCTATCAACGCATAGTATACCTGTCTTAAAACAGGTTCAGTGGCATGGTACCGCAGATGAGATAGCGCATACAAAGCCTTCTTCAGGTCATTTCGAAGTTTATCAATATGTTTGTCCCAGAGAAAATGACAGTCTATTACAACTCCAAGATATTTGTAACTTTCAACTATCTCGATGTCTTCGTTCGTATTGTTTGGACAGCTATCATTATTTAAGTATATCTGCTTTTCCGTTATTTTGAATTGTGGACTCCGAATATGCATCATTTTTGTTTTTGAGCCGTTAATCACTAATCCGTTGTCGTGACACCATCTAACAGCCTTGTTGAATTCTTCTTGCATTACCATCGTCGCTGTGTCCAGAGACCTATGACGAACAACTATGGCAGTGTCATCAGCAAAAGCGAATGGTATGCTTTGCTTAAAGATTCGAAGCAACTCGTTCGTATATAGGATAAATAAAAGTGGACCCAAATTTGATCCTTGTGGGACTCCATATTGCACCTGTTTTTTATCACTAAATTCATCCTTTATTTTAACGCAGAACATCCTGTTGTGAAGATAGTCAGTCATCCAATCCGCCATCACACCTCGTATCCCAATCCGTCCTAGCGCTTCTAATAGTTTTGCGTGGTTTAAAGTATCAAAAGCTTTACTAAAATCCATAAACAGCACAAGTATATGATGACCTTTGTTTAGGCTTTCATTCACACAATTAACGAATTCTCCAAGTAACTTCCCTGTATTTTTGTTCTTTTGAAATCCATATTGGCTCTTGTAAATAAGTGAGTGTTTGTCAATAAAACCTTGCAGCCTTTTGACAATAACGCCTTCTAGGCACTTTTCTACAACTGGAAGTATTGATATTGGCCTGTAATTGTTCAATTGAGCTTTCACTCCTCCTTTGTAGATCGGCCTTACCACCGCAGTTTTAAGTGTCGTTGGAATTTTTGCCTGAGTTATGCTGAGGTTGATAAGTTTGCATAAGATCGGAGCAAACACATCGACGTTTTTTTTAATGTCCCTTGATCTAATGCCATCTATTCCAGGTGACTTATTCTCCCCAAGAGATCTTATGATACTATTAATCTCACTAATATTTGTAGCATAGGTAAAAATAGAATTATTTACGATATGGTTGTTGTTATTGGATGTTATCGCATTACATTTATGTATTATGTTCGCCGTCTGCGAAGAGAAAAACTCAGCAAATCCATTAGAAAGTGAATTGATCTGTGTTTTGAAGTTTTTTGTCAATGTTTCGTCGATGCTCGGTTTCTTTCTTCCAAGTATTTCATTTATAAGTCCCCATGTTTTCCTCGGATTGGTCTTAAATTGTATAAATTGGGTTTTATAAAAATTTGATTTTTGTATTGCTATACTTTTATTGATTTTGTTTCTTAAGATTTTATACTCTTGTTCATAGCTTATGTTCCTTCGATTATTTTTCCATTTTCTGTACAATTTATCTCTATTCTTACACTCTGCAATGAGACCTGGAGTCATCCAAGGATTATTTTTTCTTTTGTTTGTCGTTGTTTTAACAATCGTTGATTTGCTGTAGATATTTTTGATGATATATACAAGCTTATCGTACAAATTTCCAACATTCTCCTCTTCTAAAACCGATCTCCAATTTTCTTCCTGGATGAGTTGATCAACTTTTGTATTGCATATATATGCAGATCTGACACTTTGCTTATTAGAGATTTCATGTGGTCTTGTATAATACAAAATTGGAAAATGGTCAGATATATCGCTTTCAATGACTGCAGAGTATATTGGGTCATCCACTTTGCTTGTTAAGATTGTGATCAATTAACGACTTTGTTCCTTTATTTATATCAATTCTTGTACAGCTTGTGATGACATTAATCAATCCGAAAGATGCTAACATCTCCAAATATTCTTTTACGTAACCTGTGCTAGAATCATAAACATCGATGTTCATATCACCCATAACAAGGAGCTCTTCATTTTTTCTCAATTTTCCAACATCATCTCCAAATTCTTTAATAAACGCCGCTTTACTAAATCCTGGTGGTCTATAGATTCCAACTACATATTTTGTTTTATTCCCTTCTGTAAATCGAATTTTTATGTTCTCGTATGAAACCGTTGGTGAAAATATTCGTTGGTGAGATAAGTGATTTCGAATAAACATCATAATTCCTCCACCTCTTCGACAATTTCGATTCAAGAGTTCTTGTTCAAAACCATCAAGCTGATAAAAACCTTTTTCTTCATCTTTTATGTTCGTTTCTACTAAAATTATTATTTTTAATTCATTTATGATGTGACTTATATTTAAGCAGAAATTATTCCAGTGTAAACGTAATGATCTTATGTTAAGACATAAACAGCAGCAATTTTTATTTTTTAATTCATTTACATCAATGCCGCTAAAACCATGTATTACCCTACAATCCAAATTGACTAAAATTTCATTTTCATTTGTGTTTCTCATTTTTTATAAACAGTTTTAAACATCTATTTATTTTGGTTAATACGTAACCACTATTGTATGCGTGTTATACTGTTCACGTCATGAACAGTGTTTATCAATATCGCTTGTGTGCTCTCGTTTCTGCGTGCTAATATTTTTCCCGCACTCTCCCATACATATTTCCAGCTTTCTTGCTTTGCCTTTTCTTTTGTTAACCATAAGAGATGCTTATTTTGCCTTGTTAGTTGGTTGTTTATATAAACTGTAGCATCAAACTCAGCTGGCATCGAGTTTACATTATAGTTGTTGGTGTTTTGTCTTATTGCACTCAGTTTAATGGGACGAGTAGCTCGCGCTTGCTTGACAAAGTTTGTTTTGCACCCATTTGACAAGAATTGTACAATGATGGTTGATTTTTCGGGGTTTTTTGCGTTCGTTCTGTATACATCAGTTATATCTATATCGTTTATCTCACTGTTTATTGTTTTACCTATTCCTTTTACGATATCGACTAGATTTTCTTGCGGCGTAGGTGGAATGTTCTTGATGTCGACATTGTTTTTGAGCAATTGTTGTTCAACATTGTTGATTTGCACTTGCATGTTTTCTATTATGACGTCTTTTTTTTTGTTGGTTTCTTTAAGTTCATTGATTTCTTTAGTGAAATTTTCTATGAGGTTGTTGTTTTTGATCATGTTCGTGTTGATTTCATCATATTTGGAGCTTAGAAAATCACAGCTAGAAGATATTTCCTTCAGTTGATCTCTCAACTGGCGAATCTCTATCAGCACAGCTTGATTGTGGTAGCCGTTGTTGTTAGGCGTGTCTCTGCCTGATATGTCAGGACTATTTGTGGGTCTTATCCGCTTTGCTGATTGCAACTCTGATATTTGCGCTACAGGCGCTTCCACGTTGCCACTGTTTTGGCTATCAGCAATGTTTCTGCAGAATTGACATCTCCAGGCATCTTTCCTTGAAACAGGCATAGTTCGCCATGTTCTTTCCTTGACCGTTGTGCATTCAAAGTGCAGTTTACGCTTGCACATCGAACAATCAGCAAAATCGCCTTCAACTTTTTTTTTAGTTTAGTTTAGTTTAGTTTAGTTTAGTTTAGTTTAGTTTAGTTTAGTTTAGTTTAGTTTAGTTTAGTTTAGTTTAGTTTAGTTTAGTTTAGTTTAGTTTAGTTTAGTTTAGTTTAGTTTAGTTTAGTTTAGTTTAGTTTAGTTTAGTTTAGTTTAGTTTAGTTTAGTTTAGTTTAGTTTAGTTTAGTTTAGTTTAGTTTAGTTTAGTTTAGTTTAGTTTAGTTTAGTTTAGTTTAGTTTAGTTTAGTTTAGTTTAGTTTAGTTTAGTTTAGTTTAGTTTAGTTTAGTTTAGTTTAGTTTAGTTTAGTTTAGTTTAGTTTAGTTTAGTTTAGTTTAGTTTAGTTTAGTTTAGTTTAGTTTAGTTTAGTTTAGTTTAGTTTAGTTTAGTTTGGTTTAGTTTAGTTTAGTTTAGTTTAGTTTAGTTTAGTTTAGTTTAGTTTAGTTTAGTTTAGTTTAGTTTAGTTTAGTTTAGTTAAGTTTAGTTTAGTTTAGTTTAGTTTAGTTTAGTTTAGTTTAGTTTTGTTTAGTTTAGTTTAGTTTAGTTTAGTTTAGTTTTGTTTTGTTTTGTTTTGATTTGTTTTGTTTTGTTTTTTTTTTTTGTTTTGTTTTGTTTAGTTTAGTTTAGTTTAGTTTAGTTTAGTTTAGTTATTTAGTTTAGTTTAGTTTAGTTTAGTTTAGTTTAGTTTAGTTTAGTTTAGTTTAGTTTAGTTTAGTTTAGTTTAGTTTAGTTTAGTTTAGTTTAGTTTAGTTTAGTTTAGTTTAGTTTAGTTTAGTTTAGTTTAGTTTAGTTTAGTTTAGTTTAGTTTAGTTTAGTTAAGTTTAGTTTAGTTTAGTTTAGTTTAGTTTAGTTTAGTTTTTAGGCGCTTTTTCAACTTTACATTGAGTAGGAAAAAAGTTTTTAAAAGTTGTCAAGCCAAACTGGACGGATAATGAATCCTTATATATCTCTTTATCTACAACCAAAAACTTAGCTGCATAAAGTTGCATAACACTAAGCTAGACAGATTTGAATTGAAAAAGTCAGTAATTTTTTCTGAGTTTTTTTTCAAGTGCAAAAAAAAATCATGGAAATTATTATTTCTTTGTTTTGCTGGTATGAGTCTTGGTTTTAAATAAAATGGTTTTGTAATTTAGAAGGAAGACATATTTTATGCTTAGCTTTTTAAAACGGTTTTATAGCTTATTTCGTGTAACCCCTAATAAAACTTTTAAGCATGAATGTTTTTGATTTCGGATATGATTAATTATTGTCAGGTAGTTTGATGGATAAGGGTTCTTAACTGGATTAGAATATTTTTAGGCAAACATATTGCCTTATTTGGATATCATAAAAAAGAATATTTTTAGTGAAGGTATTTAGTTTTAAGGTATAAAAAAAATAAAACATTGGGATGGAGTTATTATTTAAAACTATAACGAGCGATCGAGCAGTTATATAAGGAAAAATTATTTAAAATGGATATACCAAATAATATTTTGTTTGAACTTTTTTTAAAAGTTAATAGCACTGACGAGTTTATTTCTGCCGTAATAAGTGAACACCAACTATCTGCTGAGAATTTACCGGAAAATGAAGCAAAATTAAGACACTTTTATTGTGCTACTAAGAAAAAATGGGTCGAGAGTCAATTTTATAAACAAAAATGAGCAATGGTTATCTTCATCTCTCCATATCACCAGACAAACAGAAGTAATGTGTGATCTCCCAACTACATCAAGGTCATCAAGAGGAAGGCCAAGGAAGTCAGTCAATGAGTGCGCAAGATTCACAAAAAAGCAAAAACTAATCAATGCAACAGAGGAGATAAGTACTGCAAATCTCTCTGATGCATTAGGTATAATAAAGGTATAATAATGACCATGAAAAGGCGAAGAGTGATGTGATCAAGGCAATTTTTACTGCAAGTCCACTTCGAGTCAAAAGAGTCAAGGAAAGCAGAAACAGACGCAAACATGTTCATGGCATCAGTTGTTCCACTCAGGCTTAATAGCGAACAGTGGAGGAACCCTCGCCCATCATCAACTCGTTTCTGCCGACCCATAATGTTCCAATATGCCAAAGAATCTATTGACCACATAAATACAACAGTCAACTATATGAAAAGGCAAATAGCAGATATTCAACCAACAAAGTATAAAGTTAATGAAGATATAACTATATTGGTGAAACACGAGTTCTTTTTAACTATGATTGACGGAAAAGTTTTAAACGAATTAACAAAAACAAAGTCTACGCGGTCATGTCCGATATGTAAAAGAACCCAAAAAAAACTTCAATAACCTGGATGAATTAAAAAACGACGAACATAATTACGAATATGGAATCTCTCCATTGCATGCTAGAATCAGGTGCATGGAATTTATTTTAAAACTTGCTTATAGACTTCGACAAAGGGAGAGGAATTTGATGAATCTATTGGGATTAAGGAGGCAGAAATACGAAGAAAACGAGAGATTCAAAGACGTTTTCACGATGAGCTTGGATTCGCTGTGGATAAACCAAATCAAGGATTTGGAAATAGCAATGATGGAAACACTTCAAGGAGATTTTTTGAACAATCGGAGGTAACCGCTCGAATAACAGGGGTCAATGAAAAGGTTTTAACTAGGATCAAAATAATACTTAATGTTTTGAATTGCAGGGAAGAAGTAAATACAGTTAAATTTGGAGAGTACACCAAAACCGCAGAGTTATTGAAACAAAAGTACCCTGAAAAACTACTAATACCTACTCTTCATAAAATTTTGGTTGATAGTCAAAATATAATCGAATACCAATCTCTACCACTTGGAGAATTGTCAGAAGAAGCCCAAGAGTCCAAAAATAAAGACTACAAGAAATACAGATATCAAAATACGTTCAAAGTTTCAAGAATTCGGCAGAATAAAGACTTATTAAACATGCTAGCAATCTCATCCGATCCACTTATTTCTTCCTTGAGGCATGTAAGAACCCAAAAAGATCTGAAAGCCCAATACTCACCAGAAATGATAAGTTTGTTACGCATTTCCCTGGACTTAGAAGATAGTTTCCAAGAAATTTAATGTTTGTATGTAAATTTTTGTTTCTTTTATTTTATTCTTCTACTTTTTGAATTGTAATCTATTAATAAAATATTTTATAAATACTTATAAGTACTCTTTTATAAAAAAAATAAAAAATAAAATAAAAAATCATTTAATAAAAAAAAGATTTTTTTCGTCACATTTTCATTCAATTTGGGTTGTTTTCTTTTTTTCCCCACTGTTTTACTTAAATTACACTCAAATTACTTCATAAATTGACTTTCAACCTTTTTAAAATTAAATACTAGATATGTTAACCACCTTAACTAAAACTTCTTATTTCAGCAGCAGGTTCTGAAACACCCTGTCAATGTTTTTACTTGCGACTTATAGGTACTATAAGGCAAGTTATGCATTCGGAAAAAAAATCGAACTCGAGATTTTGATCAAAGTTGACATTACGATGATAGCGAAGACTAAAAAAGTGGGTCTCGCAATTCTGTCTGTCTGTCTGTCTGTCTGTCCGTTCGATTGCAGCTAAACGGCTTTGCCGATTTTCTTCAAACTTGGTAGATATGGGTTTTAATTTTTCCCCCCCGGATGTTTTTTGATTTGATTTTTTTAAGACCAAAAATAACGGTACCTGCCATACGAATTTTTTTCGAAATTTTATAAACATTTTTTTTTCTCAAAAACTGTTCGACAGATTTTAAAAATAAAAACACAAAAAATTTCATTTAATTAAAGCTAGGTATTTGTTGAAAAAAAATCTTCAGAAAATGGTTATTGAGGGTACCCCCCATGGAACCATTTTTTTTGTTTTTGATTTTCTCAGAAACGGTACAGCCGAATTTGATCATTTTTTTTTTTGCTAAGGCTCCCCAAAAACCTGAATAGAATTGTGTACTCAAATTTAAAAAAAAAATTTGTTTTGGATTTTTAAAAAAAACTTCAAAATTTTTTTTTCAAAACTCAATATTTCGAAAACCCCGTGCTAGATTTTTTTTTAAATTTGATAAATAAAAGTTTCTCAATATAATCTACAAGATGTGAGAAAAAAAATTTTATTTTACCTAAAAATAAAGGTACCTACCATACAAATGCTAAAAAATTAAAAAAAAATCTTTTCAAAAATCGTCTTTTTCTCGAAAACGGTTCCGAGAATTTCGATAATTTTTTTTCCTTTCAATTAATTTTTACGATCTTTAATTTAATAAAAAAAATATTGAAATTAAGATATTACAGGTTGTACCTACCATAGAACCATTTTTTCGAATTTTGAATTTCTCATTATCCACATAACGGATCTTAATGAAAATTTTTATAGAGAAGCTTCTAAAAAGTCTAAAACACATTGCATTTCAAAACTTTAAAATAAATATTTTTTGAATTTTTGAAAAAAAAAAATCTATTTTTTCTTTTTTTGAAAATTCGATATCTCCGAAACAGGTCAATATTTCTTTTCGTAAATATAATTTTTATTCGAACAATAATAAAAACTTTAAATTGGCGTACCAAATTTTTTTCTTAAAAAGCTTTTAAAAAGTTTGTATATAAAAGCTTTTTTTAAGACACCACTACAACGACTTATAATTTTTGTTCTTGTGTAAATTCATAGTTGGATAGCATTCTGTTTTTGTCTCTTACTACTAAAAGAATTTAAAAATTAATTTAATCCTTATGAACAGTTTTCTCTAATAACATTCATTTTTAAAATTCCTAGTCGATTACATAGGAGCAAGTTCGTGCGACCCAGTCGTGCATTTTATTTCTTTAAATTTTCAACATTTATAGCCTTGGAAATTTCCTTTAAGATAAAAAAAAAATTGTGGTGATATCTTTATTCGTTTAAGAGATATGATTTTTGCAACCAAAAAAGTCAATTCGGGCCACTGTGTGACTTACAAACGCATTAACGGTTTTGGTTTTTTTACTTGTATATATGCCAAAAATTCCTTTGACGAAATAAATATGGAAAACTCCTTATTTTTATTATTTTACTAAAATTTCCTATCGATTGAGTATGGCTCTCAATTCTTAGCAAAGAAAAAATCAAACAAAGGATCTTGGCATTGCCTTACACATAACATCCTTCTTTTTAGAATATATTTTTCTAGAAAAACTATTGCTCTAAAGATCTTGACTTCTTATGTTTATATATTTGGTGGGAATATAGTTCCAGTACACTTCCCTTACAAAGCAAAACGTACTTAGCAGCGAAACTTATGTGTCGCAATTTTTTTCAAAAACCTCTTAGTTAAGGGGAAACAGAAGACCCTCAAAACAATGTTATGTGTATTACCTTCGCTTACTGTAGAGTTTTCATTAAGGGCGAAGAAATTTAAACCCCTGAACAAAAGGTACAAAAATCAGAAGGTGAATAGGAATACCAACGTTCTCTGACACATTTTCAATTCAAACTATAATTATTATAACAATTGCTTTATGAAAGGGGTTGTATTGTTTTGTTATCAACCTAAACATTTAAATTCAACTAAACGATCGGACAAAAAATGACTTTTATTCAAGAATCTTTAACATTCTTTTATAAGTATTTCAAATGGTAATGGAGCATGGAGGTAGTAATTTGATATGCTATTATTTAGTTCACCTTTATCAAGAACATCATTGTGAGTCGAATGCAATTTTTTTTTGAAACGACCTATTCTGAGATGACTATATTAAGCTAGTGAGTTGATGAGGAACAAATTAAATCGAGGAAATAATATAAGGAATCGAGTGGTTGCTATTAAAATAAGGGAAATTTTATTTTCCGTAGGAAATGTTGGTAGTGAGGGTATATAGTACGGATTTGTAAAGAACAGTTATGGTTGTAGAGAAGCATTTTATTTTAATTCAGACAGCAGTGTTTCTTAAACATTAATAGTCGGATCTTGCGATACTTCACTGTACGAGTACTTCTTTTCCAAATAAAATAAAATGGATGATTGGGTCGCACGTGTTGTTAGAGAAAAATATTCAATGATATAATAATAAAAAAAAACATTCATCATAAGTTCAACAGGTACTGGTTTAAACTGAAGTCGGTGAAAAACCAATTTTGTATCGATATCATAACGGATTTCAAGCTTGTTCTTTTGGTTTTGGATTTTTGATTTAATAACTTGGTTACATAATCTTAAGTACATTTTTTTTTGGTTAATATCATTTTTATATTTTTTTCCCTACACGTTTTTTTTTCTTTTTTCTGTTCCACAGAAATTCCATTTAGTTAGCTAGTTTAGCTAGGTAGTGGTTGGAAAAAAAATTTCCAAAAATGATTATTAATGGTACTCCCCTTGTTATCATTTGTTTTTTGTTGTTTACGATTTTCTTAAAAACAATACAGCCGATCTTAATCAGTTTTTGTATGCAAGAGCTCACAAAAGTTTTAAAAGTATTTTGTATTAAAATTTTCAAAAAAAAATCAATTTTTTTTTTCAAAACTCAATATTTCGAAAACCTCATGCTCGAGAATGGCGCCTAGAACTTTGATAACAAATTTCTCTTTCAATTAATTTTTACTATAATTAAAAAAAAAAACAAATTTTAAAATTAAGATATTACTGACTGTACCTACCATTTTTTCAAATTTTGAATTTGTCATTATCGAAATAACGGATTTTAATGATTTTTTTATAGAGAAGCTTCTAAAAGTTTGAAAAACATTGCAATTCAAAACTAAAAAAAAAAATAAATGTTTTTTGAATTAAGAAAAAATCATTTTTTTTTTTTTTGAAAATTCGATATCTCAAAAAACGGGTCAATATTTTTTTTGGAATCAGTAATTTTTATTCGTACAATAACAAAAACTTTTAGTTGACGAACCAAAATTTTGTTTAAAATGATGAAGTTACTATTTGATTACCTTATTTTATTTAAACAATTTCAGAAAGCATTATGTCATTTGGGGCAAGTTATGTTGATCTTTTCATATAACTAAACATTTAAAAATGCATTAAAAAATGAGAAATTTTGATGTTTTTCAAGAGATGATTATTAAAAAATAGAACCCAAACTTAAAAATTCACTCCGACGTTTTTCAATTTCTGTTCATCACCTGTAAAATAACGTAAATATCTATAATATGTGTTTTCCAATTCAATTTCTCACAAACCTTGCAAATCCTCAGTAGTTTTGTGAAATTTACGCAAGAATAGAGGCAACCGGAATATTAAAATTAAATAAGAAAAATATAAAAAAATTAAAAAAGTGAATCGACGATTTTCAAGCTAAAATTTAATTCTGTAATATGCAATTTAGTTTTTTTTCTATAAATTGTGTACTGATTTCACAATCCTTACAGCCATTTGCCCAATTTTACGTTTTTATCAACATTTTGGGCGGAGCCCTCTTAAGTAAATTTCCCAAAAATTAAGTTGAAAGCTGTATATTGTAAGGACAATATGATCATAACTTCTTAACAATATCTACCTTACAATATAATATACTATATACCTAGCTCTAAGTATACTATTTCAAACTTGTTATTAAATTATTCGAAAATAAAATATTGTTTGAGAAAGAATATAAAATAAATGTTTATATATAGATTGGTTTCTAAACCTCTTTTTCATTATTAAGAAGACGTTATAACTCAGAAGTGGGATAAGCCGAGATTAAACAAATTGAAGATTGCAAATTGAATATTGGGATAACCCAAGATTAAACAAATTGAAGATTGCAAATTGAATATTGGGATAAGCCAAGATTAAACAAATTGAAGATTGCAAATTGAATATTGGGGTATAAAAGATTAAACAAATAAAAATTGAAAACAAAAATCAGAAATTCAGAATATGTCACAAAGAATGAACAAAAGCGAATTGCTTGCATGGTGTAATGCAAACAATGTGGAAATTCCGATAACTGCAACAGTAGCGCAGCTTCGAGACATTTATGTAAGAAAAGAAGCTGAAATTTTGATTCAGCCTTCAGAAAACATTGAAATTTCCGAAAATTTAGAACTTTCCGAAAATCCAGAACATTCAGAACGACATGATATTCCGATAGGTTCTGATGAAAATAATATAATTCCAAGGAATGTTACACAGTTGGGTGATGAAGAAGCTCTCATTGAAAAAAAAATTCGTATTCTTGAAAAGAAAAAGAAGTTAATCGCATTACGCAACGAATTGAAATTCTTAGACGAAGCGAGTGAATCAAAGAGGGATTATTGCACCTTCTTTCAAAGATATGAAGCACTCGATTCCCGAATATTCAGATGATGATTCATATGATGCATATAAATGGATAGATACATTTGAACGCATATGTGAATCATTGAATGGTGATTCTTCCTTCCGTTTGAAATCCATCCGTCGACTTATGCGACCTGATTCCGCTGCTGAACTATTTTTACGAGTTGACAATTCCAAAACTTATGATGAATTCCGATCAAAATTTCTTTCAAATTTTGGACATAGTTACTCAATATCTGAAGTAATTGATAAAATGCGAAAAACCACCTTCAGCTCAGTAAAATCATCAATTATGGGTTACATTTTGAAAATGGAAGAACTTGCATCTCGTGCTAATATTGATGAACGACAGACAATCCAATTTATAATCGATGGATTTCAAGATCGTTCAAATAATGTGGCCATTTTGTATCCTGCTCGCAACATTACTGAACTGAAACAATTATCTCATCGCTATTCACAGCTACGTGAAATGAATTCCGCTCACGATACTGTGTCCCATTCTGTTGGTTTCAAGCATTCCGCTTCCTTAGCGATTCCGTCGATTAATGAAACCAGATCAAGAGAAAATAAACAAGTTCTTTGCTACAACTGTTCCAGAGTTGGGCATTATTCCTCATCTTGCCCCGAGCCAAAAAGAAAACGATGGGTCATGTTTCCGATGTGGGTCGACTCAACATATAATACAAAATTGTTCAAAACCTGCGCTTAACAACCGACAAGTGGCATTGATTGATTCATTCCGAACTAATTCCGATTCCGTTCAAGCATTTGATCAAAATTCCGAAACAAAATCTCAACATCTTGAAGAATTACATCATGTAAGTGTAACTTTTCTGCCCAAGAGTTTTGATTCACATAGTAACACATTTACATCTCTTTTTGATACTGGAAGTCCAATTAGTTTGATCAAACGTTCTGTTGTTTCCAAAGAAATCAATTTCGACCAATTCAGCCTTCCGGTTTTAGTAGAGTTGGTAATTTCCGAATATGCACATATGGTGAAATTGAAATTTCTGTAACTTTTCATGGAATTGACAAATCAATCAAAATTTATGTAATTCCCGATTATTTAATTAAACATTCATTGATATTGGGTCGCAATTTCTTGCGATTATTTAAAATTCGTTTATCTTTTATTTCAAATTCGCTTCCGAAATCCAAAGTTGAACTTAATATTGATTCCGATATTAAAAAAATTAAAGTCGATAATCAAGTGTTACATTGTGAATACAGCAACTTGTTGGGAAAAGAATTAAGATTTTCTTCCAAATGTTTCTTGTGCAGTCAGCCGTTAGTTGTCGGCTTAGCTGATAGTATATGTGGTAAACCTGAGAACATAAACTGTCATTTGGTACCTGATATTTATGCTATTGATTTAATTGAAACCGGATCTGAATCTTATAATATTAACCCAGACATAAGTCTTTTTCAAAAAGAAAGAATTAAAGAAATTATATTTTCCGATTATTTATGTGTTGATAATATTCCAATTATTGAACACGATTACAAGATGAGAATACATATTTCTTCTAATAATCCTATAAGTTATGCTCCGAGAAGAATGTCATATGCAGATAAAAAGATTGTTGAGGAGACTGTTCAAGACTACGTTTTGTGTCCATTTTTAAAAGAAGGATCCGTTGTTGTTTATTTAGATGATATAACCTTGGCTTCTGATACTATTGAAGAACACTTTATTTTACTTAAACGTGCTTTACGGCGACTTGCTGGATTTCGCCTCGAACTTAAATTTAAAAAATGCCAATTTTGTTATACCGAAATAGAATATTTGGGATTCACTGTGAGTCAAAAAGGAATAAGACCTAACAATCAACATTTAAGTGTCATTAAGCATTTTCCGTTTCCCTCTAATGTTTCCGAAATCCAAAAATGTCTTGGACTATTTTCATATTTTCGTAGATTTTTCTACAGTCTCGTTTCCTTTACGACAATTGATGAAATCAAATGTTCCGGATGAAACTTGTAAAAAAGTTTTTACTTCTTTGTGTGAACAATTAGTAACTAGTCCAGTCTTAGCTCTTTACAATCCAACACGTGAAACCGAATTGCATTGCGATGCTAGTTCATTGGGATATGGTGGTATTCTTCTTCAAAAACAAGACGATGAAAAATTTCACCCGGTTGGATATTTTTCAAAAGCTATTTCCGATAGTGAGTCTCGTTACCATAGCTATGAATCAGAAACGTTAGCCATAATCTATTCTCTTGAAAAATTCCATACTTATGTGGATGGTATTCCGTTTCGAATTGTTACTGACTGTAACTCATTAGCTCAAACATTATATAAGCAGACCATCAATCCACGTATTGCTCGTTGTGCTCTTGCTTTGGAAAAGTACAATTATACTATCAAACATAGAACTGGCTCATTGATGGGTCACGTAGATACTTTGAGTCGATATTTTCCAGTATTAGGGAAGGATACACCAAATTCACTGGTTTCAATTATTGACGTTGATGATATTGATTTTCAGCTTAAAGCTACTCAAAACCGTGACGAACGTATTGTTCGATTAAGAGATAAGTTAGAACATGAATTAGTTCCTAATTTTGTTTTGGAAAATGGACTTGTTTATAAAAAAGACAAAAATGATCGTTTGTTGTTTTACGTTCCACGTGAAATGGAAAGTAATCTTATTTATGAAGCACATGAAAAAATTTGTCATTTAGGTACTGCTAAATGTCTTGACCAAATTAAAATGAATTATTGGTTTCCGGCTATGAAATAAAAAGTTGAAAGTGTTATTCAAAATTGTTTAAAATGTATTATGTATTATATTCCTTCACATTGCCATAATCGAACATTGCATTCAATTCCAAAGAAACCTATACCTTTTGTACTTTACATATTGACCACTTTCCATCTATTCGTTCAAAACGAAAACATATTTTGGTCATGGTAGATGCTTTTACAAAACATGTAAAGCTTTATCCAGTCAATTTTACTAGCAGCAAAGAAGTACGTGCTTGTTTAAGTAAATATTTTGAATATTTTAGTCGACCTAGAAGAATTATTACTGATCGAGGTCCGTGTTTTACTTCCTTAGAGTATAGTTCTTTTCTTATTGATCATAATATTGAACATGTCAAAATAGCGACATCTTCTGCTCAAGCTAATGGCCAAGTAGAGCGTGTTAATCGTATTTTGAAATCTATGCTGGCTAAACTTTCAGAGCCCATTCAACATTCTGATTGGACTAAAATGTTAACGCAAGTTGAATTTGCTATTAATAATTCTATTCACTGTAGTACAGGTGAAACTCCTTTTAAACTTTTGTGTGGAGTAGTTCAGCGGGGTTCTAGGATTGATGTTCTTACCGAACATTTAGATGAAAAATTCGAAAATTGTGATCGTGATTTTGATAAAATGCGGGAAAAATCATTGGAGCAAATCGAAAAAATCTCAGCAACGAAATTCAGATCTAATAACAGAGAAGTTTCGACCAGCAAAAATATTTACCAAGGGCGAGTTTGTTGCAATTAGAAATTTTGATAAAACAGTTGGAACAAATAAAAAATTTACAAACAATTTTAAAGGACTTTATAAAGTTTATAAGGTACTACCACAGATAATAGAGTTACATAGATATTGCATTCAGTACAAACAAAAATGATCACTTTTTCAATGAAATATTTAACTAATTGTTCCAAATCAAACCATGCAACCTTATCAAACAGAGAAGAATCAAGCCCTGTTAACAATACCAATTCCAAATGGTGTCCACCAGTGAGTTGGATTTTAAAGATACACATTTTTTCAGATTTTGTATGCCAATACAACCCTTTTTTTTAGTATAATCCAAGTTCGTTCGTTGTGTGTAATAATACTCGTATCTATATCTATCTACTCCGTGGACGGCTTGCGGTGGTGGTTTCTTTTCTTGATTTTATTATTTTTATATTTCGTTCTTCCTCATTCGGCATCGACTTTCGATCGAACGATTTGGATTGTAGGTAATTTATATGGTTGAGCGAGTTTCTGTAGCGTTTATTTTTGCAATGGGTGGTGATCTGGTGATAAAGGAAATCGAGAGTTTCTTGCTTCGTTTGCAGAAAATCTGAAAGAGAATTCCCCCAACTGAAATTTTTTGAATGTCCTTCTACGGACAAAAATGAAATTTTAAATAATTTGTGAGTATCATTTTTGTTCCGAATTCAATCGAAGAAAATACTCGTAGCTTAAGAGGGATGCTGTTCCTTCTTTTAATTTAAATTTCGACTTGGATATAGACTTATGTCTAGAAAATATTCAATTTCCTCTATAAAAACGAAGAAGAACTTCGATCAGTTGTAGCATTTCTTGTGTTAAATGCGATAAATTATTCCAAAGATGCGCAAAAGAGGAGAAAAAAAATTCCGTATTAAAAAAAAACATTACTTAATTACAGTATAAAAATAAAAAAAAAATTGAAAAGAAAACTTATGTAGAAATAAAATGAGATCCCATACTGCTATTCAAAAAAGTAAGAAATTTAAAGTAAGTCTATCTTCTCATATCCAAGCACTTGATATTTCAGAACATTCTAAACCATTTTGTGATATGCTAATGAGGTTTTCCAAATCCAAGAGATATAATAGTAAAGAAAAAGAACTTTCCCAAAATATTTTTTATAGATCTTAAAGCGCCTACAATTTTCGAAGGGATAGATTGGGGTTCAGACTTCCTAAGGTATCTACATTTTATGGATGGGCTCCGGTAAAAGGTTTACAACTAGGATTGGAAAACAATGCCCACACTTATCTGAAGTCAAAGTTTGCTTCGTTAAGCCACGGTGAACGCTATATGGTTCTAATTTTTGATGAGATAAGAATTCGTTCAGATCTCACTTAGAACATTAAAAACGATTTGATTGATGGTTTCGAAGACCTAAGGACAGAATAGAAAAAGATTGTATGCCAACGAAATATATTTTTTCATGGTCAGTGTTTATTTGATAGGCGTTTTAAATTATTTCGTTTTAGCAAACGGTATGAAAGGGGTTAACCTGAACGATATTATACAAAATAATTTATCAATCTGTCAAGAACTTGGTCTTTACTATAGCGATCAAGGACCTAATAATATGAAAGCTTACCAGTTATTAGGTGTTTCCGAAAAAAGCCTTTTACAATTTTCAATAGTAAAACAGTATTTTATTTTTACGATTTCCTATATTTATTAAAATCTTTTCGCCATGTTTTACTCAAAGCTTATTTATACTAACTCCAGATGGTAACATTTCCTTTGATGTTTTCAGAGAAAAATTCAATTTAGAAATTGACAACGTTGCTAAAACATGTTGAAAATTTACAAGTTCAGAAATTGCTCCAAATGCTTTCGAAATAAAATGCACGACTGGGTCTTACGAACTTGCTCCTATGCATGTAATAGACTACGAATTTTAAAAACGAATATCATTAGAGGAAATTGTTCATAAAGATGAAATTATTTTTTTTTTAATTCTTTTGGTAGTAAGAGATACAAACAGAATGCTATGCAGATATGAATTCATGCAGGAACAAAAATTATAAGTTCTTGTAGTGGTTTCTTTAAAAAAAAGAAGCTTTTATAGGTATACAAAATTTTTTAGAGAAAAAATCGGTACGCCAACTTTAAGGTTTTATTATTGTACGAATGAAAATTAAATTTACAAAAAAAATATTTAGACGTTTTCGAGATATCGAATTTCCCAAAAAAAATATTTTTTTTTTAGGTTTTGAAATGCAATGTTTTTTTTATCAAAGGGCTAAAGCGGTTCCTGAGATATAAGGCCTCAAAAATCACAAAAACCGTAACTGACTGACTGACTGACAGATCATCAAAATTATCCATTCAAGGGGTGTGGTATCCGCCCACTTCCTCAGAACTGATATAAATTATAAATGGCACAATTCCGATTGCAGTAGAACAATGAAATTTGGTAGAACGGTAGGACTCAAATTGCATAGAAAGGACCAGAAATAAAAATTGAGGTTTTCCATTCAGGAGGCGTGGTATCCGCCCACTTTCTGAGAAAATGTTTATTTTATATGAAGCACTTACGATTGCTATAGATTGATGAAATTTGGTAGAGAGGTATAACTTAATGTACATTCGAAGCGAAAAATAGAAAATCTAAGATTTTTCATTCGAAGTGTCTTTTTATTATCATTTTGCCATTTTGAAACTATACATGCAGCTTGAAAATTCATGACTTTTCTTAGAACTACATGAATGAAAAAAGAAAACATTTGCATACCTGAAAAAATTATGAGTTTACATAAAAAAAACTCTTAAAAGTAATGTGAACTATAATCAAACCACTAATTAGGCTATTAATTGGTGTGCTACTTTCATTTAAAAAAGAATTTAAAATTGCAACAAAAACATCATCGCGTCCTCAACAATTATTGCTTTTTTATGACTTTGAGCGGATGTAGGTACTAGTATTTATAATTAAGGTAGGTATGTTAGGGTAAGTTATCTTTCCAGGACAAGAAGAAACAATTGACGCACAAATCAAAACAACAAATAACAAAAAGAAAATATACCAAAAAAAAATATAGGAAGCTATAAACTAAGTTGATTTTATAAGGTATAGTCTACCCTTCTATTTTTTCGTATCTTTCGATATTTTTACATGGCAAAACATTAAAATCTTTGCAAAAAGGAGTGAGATCAGACCAAAAACATAAATGTTCAAAAAAGAGCCAAGTTCTTCTATACAAAAACCTTTGTCTAACAAGTCAGCCGTGAAAAGTACTGAGATCTAAAAGTACGCCAAGTTCTTACTTCATGAAGGTTTAATATCGAATATTTAAAGTAGAGTAATATTGAAACAGCTGCAATGTAATAGAGAAATTTTATTATTTAATGATTACTGACTAAAATTTGATGGGCTTACTTGGTAAGTTTTTTTATGCCCAATTCGAAAGGTTTTAAAAACTTGACAAGTGAACCCATTAAATTTTAGTCAGTAATCATTAAATAATAAAATTAATATCTTAATTTCAATTTTTTTTTTTATAAAATTAAAGATCATAACAATTAACTGAAAGAAAAAAAAATTTATCAAAATTCTAATTGAAAGACAAAAAAATTTATCATTTGTTTTTATTATTCTCATTTTTATTTATCAAGTTTAAAAAAATTTAGCATGGGGTTTTCGACATATCGAGTTTTGAAAAAAAAATTTAACTTTTCTTATAAATAAAAAAAAAAATTGAAAATTTGAATACGCAAATCTATTCAAATTGCCTGGAAGCCTAAGCAAAAAATTATAAAAATCGGTGGAACAGTTTTTAAGAAGATCAAAAACAAAAAAAATGGTACCCTCAATATCCATTTTTCCAAATTTTGTTTTCAACTAATATCTAGCCTTAACTAAATGAAATTTGTTTGTATTTTTATTTTTTAAATCTGTCGAACAGTTTATTTATAAGATTTCGAAAAAAATTCGTATGACAGGTACCGTTATTTTGGGTATTAAAAAAAAAAGAAAATCCTGTAGGGGGGAAAAATCAATCCGTCGCACAGAGGAGTATTCGACCCCGAAATCCAGTCATAAGTAAAAAAAAAAAAAATCGGTTTCGACCCGTTAATTTTAGCTTTTTGCATTCCTCAATACCCATGCTAACTAAAACCGGTTTCAAATAATAACTGTTGACCCCCTAATCCTCAAGATCTTAGTCTAAATCTAGTCAATTTTATAAGCTCACGCCACATAAGCTTATTTTGTTTTCTAATCATTAACACTGAAGTCTGTTTTTTTTATTGTGATTTGTGATAATTGTCAAAAATTTCTAATGGATGTCTAAGGTCAAGGTATGTACTTTATTTTAATACAGAAATTTCCATATATTTTATTGATAAAGTATTAAAATTTGAGATGACAAGAATGCATCGAAAAACATGAAAATTTATGTAATTTTCGGTGGAAAAAAAAGCGTTTTTGTTATAGTTCCGGGTACGATCGGGAAAAAATTTTTCTTTTATATTTAACTGTACATTTTTGTCATCTCATGTACATAAAAAAAAGTCACCCATCTTGTCACATTTTTTTTTAATGGGGTTTCTTAGTCTTGAGGTATTTTTAGTCAATTTGCCCTTTGTTGTTTAAAAAATTATGTTTAATTTAGATATATAACCAAATTACATTCAAACGATCTTTAAGGAAAGCAACAAACGAAAAAATTTCATGTATAAATAATTAAAATGAATTAAATACAATTGAAAAAAAAAAATACTTAATTAAAAATTTTTATTTTTATCTAACCCGAAAATATTTTTCAGTGTAACTTTTTAATGCATCATAAGTTATAAAATAATATTTTAGGCCAATTCCAATAAGAAAAACAAAAAAAATATTTTTGACCGGATTTTGAGGTCGAATACTCCTCTGTGCGTCGTTTAGGCTGTAGTCAAACAGACAGACATACAGACAGAATCGCAAGACCTACTTTTTTAGTCTTCGCTATCATCGTAATGTCAATTTTGGTCAAAATCTCGAGTTCGATTTTTTTACGAATGCATAATTTGCCTTATAAGTAAGACCTATAAGTCGCAAGTAAAAAATGAGTGTTCGCTTTGCAACACAAATCTTCAGCAGGACAACCGCGGCATCAATACAAATAGCTTATGAACTTAATTGCTTAAAAGAAAGTTCCAAACGTGATCTAGCAACGAAAGAATTCACATTAAAAGTAAATAATGGTTTTGACTGCATGGACAGTGGTTCATATTATGGCAAAAATATTTTGAACCGTGGAGTTGAGCCAGGAAGTCCAGCTTATAATGAACTAAGACTATTTGTATCTAATTAGAAACTTGTGTTTAAAAGGAATGGAACAGACAATTAACGGCGTTTTATTACTTAGTGAAGATATAAGTAGTGGCTCGTATGAGAATACTGATTATTTACTGACAAAAAGAATGCATCAAGATATCTTTGAAAATTTATTTTCTATTATTCAAAGTAAAGGTGGTAACAAGAAAAATCCTTCAGCTTATGAGTTTAATGTTATGATGTCAAAAATTATTTCCTCCAAGCTAATTAGATACTTTCTCTTCAAATTTAAACACACCTGAAACTCAACCTAAATTAACGAAAAATACTTCACTGTTTAAGGCTCCTGAGGAAATAATATGCGACGAGCCTTTTTTGAAAATATGGAAATGTAAACAAAGTTCAAAAGAAAGTATTGAAGCATCATTCTCAAGGAACCCAATTCAAACAAATTCAATGAAAAAATTTAATCTCATTTTACTTGCGACTTATAGGTACTAAGGCAAGTTTTGCATTCGTAAAAAAACTCGAACTCGAGATTTTCATCAAAGTTGACATTACGATGATAGTGAAGACTAAAAAAGTGGGTCCCTCAATTCTGTCTGTCGGTCTGTCTGTCTGTCTGTCGGTTCGACTACAGCCTAAACGACTCGGCCGATTTTTTTTAAAGTTGGTAGATATCACTTTCAATTTTTTCCCCCCACACGTTTTTTTCGTTTTTCTTAAGACCAAAATTAACGGTACCTGCCATACTAATTTTTTTCGAAATTTTGTTAATATTTTTTACTTGCGATATAGGTACTATAGGGCAAGTTCTGCATTTGGAAAAAAAATCGAACTCGAGATTTTGATCAAAGTTGACATTACGATAATAGCGAAGACGAAAAAAGTGGGTCTGACAATTCCGTCTGTCTGTCTGTATGTCTGTATGTCTGTATGTCTGTACCTCGAACTACAGCCTAAACTACCTGACGTATTTTCTTCAAACTCGGTAGTTAAGGGTCTTCGGTGATTCCCTAGAGGAAAAATTGAAATTTTTTTTTTAGCTCCAAAACTAAAGGTACCCCCCATACACCCGTAATGCAAAATCTTATTTATCTCGAAAACGGCTCTAACGATTTTGATAAAAAAAATTAAGTTTGATATTATGGACATGGACTATATTTTGGTGAAAAAAAAATTTGGGGGGAAATGTTATTAGGGGTACCTGTCATAGAACGGTTTTTTTGATTTTCGAATTTCTCACCAACGGCTCTAACGATTTTAACCAAAATTTTTATGCAGGAGCTGCTTTGCATTTTAAAAAATATAAACTAAAAATTTTTTCGAAAAAATAGTTTTTGGATTTTTAAAAAAATAATACAATTTTTTTTTTGAAAATTCAATATCTTGAAAACCGATACACGATTAAATTTTTAAATTACGTTTTAAAATGTATTTTATTAAATACTAACAATTTGCATATCAATTTTTTTTATAAAAATTTTAAGGAAAATTTAGTACACAAAAAACATGTTTCAGTGTGTCTGTATGTCTGTACCTCTCACTACAGCCTAAACCCTTGGACCTATTTCCTTCAATCTCGGTAGTTAAGGGTCTTCGGTGATTCCCTAGAGGAAAAATTGAAATTTTTTTTTTAGCTCCAAAACTAAGGGACCCCCCATACACCCGTAATTCAAAATCTTATTTATCTCGAAAACGGCTCTAACGATTTTGATAAAAAAAATTAAGTGTGATATTATGGACATGGACTACATTTTGGTCAAAAAAAATTTTGGGGCAAAATGTTATTAGGGGTACCTGCCATAGACCCGTTTTTTTGATTTTCGACTTTCTCATTAACGGCTCTAAGGATTTTAACCCAAAATTTTTAGCAGGAATCCCCTCAAGTTTAAAATAATATTGTATATAAAAATATTCGAAAAAATATTTATTGGGTTTTAAAAAAAAAAAAAAAAATTTTAAATCAATATCTTCAAAACCTATGAACGATTATTTTTTGAAATTATTTCCTAAAACCAATATTATTAAATACTTAAAATTCGCATCCCACATTGTTTTCTTGAAAAATTTTAGAGAAATTTCTTATATAAAAAATGTATTTAATAATTAAACGATTTTTTAAGGTTTATTTGCATAAATTCATACTTTTCCGGAAACCAGACGGCAATTTTATGCATTTGAACATTATTATCTCATTTAATCCATGTTTTATATTTATAAAATGTATCTTAAATTCCAAAGTACTTTTACATAAGAGCAAGTTCGTGCGATCCAGTCGTGCATTTTATTTTTTCTCAAAAACTGTTCGACAGATTTAAAACAAAAATATACAAAACATTTCGTTTAGTTAAAGATTGAACAAAATTTTCAGAAAAATGGTTATTGAGGGTACCCCCCAAAGAACCATTTTTTTTGTTTTTGATTTTCTCAAAAACAGTAGTACCGATTTGGATCATTGTTTTTTGCTAAAGCTCCTCAAAAACGTGAATAGAATTTTTTTGGATTTTTGAAAAAAAAATCCATTTTTTTTTTCAATACTTAATATTTCGAAAACCTTATGCTAGATTTTTTTTTAAACTTAATAAATAAAAGTTTCTCAACATAGTCTACAAGATGTATGAAAAAAAGGTTTGTTTTACCTAAAAATAAAGGTACCCACCATACCTACCATAGAACCATTTTTTAAATTTTGAATTACTCATTACCGACATAACGGATTTTAATGAAATTTTTTGCAGAAATGCTTCTAAAAAGTTTTAAAACTTTTGCATTTCAAAACTTTAAAAAAAAATATTTTTTGAATTTTTGAAAAAAAAATCATTTTTTTTTGGAAAATTCGATATCTCTAAAACGACTCAATATTTTTTTTGGAAATTTAATTTTCATTCGTACAGTAATAAAAACTTAAAGTTGGCACACCATATTTTTTTCTTAAAAATCTTTTAAAAATTTTGTATATAAAAGCTTTTTTTTAAGAAACCACTACAAGGACTTATAATTTTTGTTCTTGCATAGATTCATGTTTACATAGCATTCTGTTTTTGTCTCTTACTACTAAAAGAATTTAAAAAATTAATTTTATCCTTATGAACAGTTTTCTCTAACAACAGTCGTGCATTTTATTTTTAACACAACCCCCTTACCACCGCATATGCTTTATTATTTCCTTCTATAAAAACAACTAAAATTTGTAGGTACCTACAATAAACTTTAGTGTGTTACACTTATCCACACTAATGCTTTCTTATCCACAAAAGAGATTTAGACAACCTTGACAAAGAACAATTCATTGCATAAGAATCACATCAACCACGCACACGCACACCTTACACAAAAGTCAAGAAAGGAGGATGATGAAGAGATAAGA
Source organism: Chrysotoxum bicinctum (assembly GCA_911387755.1). NCBI lineage: Eukaryota > Metazoa > Arthropoda > Insecta > Diptera > Syrphidae > Chrysotoxum > Chrysotoxum bicinctum. Next base: position 109,750,344 of record OU426988.1, read on the forward strand.
CAAAAAAAGTAAATACAACAAAAAACTTGATAATACAAGAAACCAACATGTCCTAGTATAGTCAATACGGGTTCGATCCAACTGGGACGTAGTGGTACGTCCCAGGCAGGGCTCGGACTTTACTTCGATCGAAGTAGATCTACTTCGATTTTGAGAAAAAAATTTAATCTACTTCCCTACTTCTCTTTTTCATGATCTACTTCTCTTTGAAATTCTTAACCAACAAACATATATTGAGACAGCGCTGTATTACATAAAAAAACAAGTTTAAAAATCGTTCTTAGGTAGCCACCGTGGAAAATTTAATGTTTTCGATATCACTTACAGAAAAACGTAAAGATATTTATGAGCCACCTTTTGAATTGATAAAATTCATACAAAAATACAAGTTTGTTCATAGAAAATTTACTTTAAAATACTAATATTTAATTACTATTTTGTTACAAGTCTGAAGTCTGAATTTATTTTTATATGTTATGTATGTTTATATAATTTAATTTCTTAAAACTACTTCGAAAGTCTTAAATCTACTTCAGTTTTTTTCCATATTTACTTCAAAAATTTAGAACCTAAGTCCGAACCCTGGTCCCAGGCATTTGAAAATTGGTCATTTATTTTTGCTCTGCGTGCAATATCTATGTAACTCTATTATCTGTGGTACTACCTAATGGCAGATATGTTATCAGAGATATTGAGAACTGTCAACTTACTCAATACGATACCATACGATGGCGTTATTGATGGCGTTATTGAATCTAGAAATATCCGCGGCTGGGCTGATTGGCGTAACTCAATGGATGTCAATCTTGATTCTGAGTGTGAATATTGCATATTTTCCAATTTTAATACCAATTATTTTATTTATCATTTATTTGTTTATTATATTTGTAAATCTATTAAATTTAATGTATAAATTTTATTAAGATATACAAAAAAATAATAATATTAGATTCCTTATAATTTATAGATAAGTCGTTATGATCGGGACGATCATTTGTCAGGTTGGCCGAGTTGTAAGGACAATATGATCATAACTTCTTAACAATACCTTACAATATAATATACTATATACCTAGCTCTAAGTATACTATTTCAAACTTGTTATTAAATTATTCAAAAATAAAATATTGTTTGAGAAAGAATATAAAATAAATGTTTATATATAGATTGGTTTCTAAACCTCTTTTTCATTATTAAGAAGACGTTAAAATATGAAGGTTTTTATAATACAAACTTTATATACTACTAAAATAAATCAGCCAAGTAAAAGGCTTACCATTATTATTGGACTTGTTGAAGTTTTGATTCAAAATAACTTTTTTTGGCCTTAAGTCCAAAAATAGGCGTTTCATCTCGGCGATCTTATACAAGGACTCATCAGTTGACTGTGCTGTATGTTAGTATGAAAAACAGAAACAGAAGAATAATATGTACTTTGGTAAGAATACATACGTTATGTACATATGTATATATACATAAATATGTTTGTACGTAGGAAGATAAGATAAGCATTTAAATAGTTTGAATACAATCATTTATCAATTAAGAACTTTTTGTATTAGATTATGTTTTAGAACAAGTTTTTAGAGCAGCGAAATAAAAAACAAATGAATAATTTTTTATTTATATTGCGCTTAAAAATTCTGTAAATATATTTTACATACTTATTAAATTTATACAAACTAAATTTTTAATTAATTTACCTTGATTTACAATTCTATCTTACGAGTATTTGGTCTTTGTTAACAGGAATAGAAAAAGAAACCGGATGAATAAAATAGGTTATGTTAATAATTTTGCACATGATGTGATGGAATACAATTATTGATGCAGGGTTGCTGCAGAGGGGTTGTTTCTAGTCTCTTGCGAGAAGATGGCGTTAACATTACCGCCCCCAGTAAGCTGACTGCAATCCGCATCTGCCTTACTCTCTTCCTTTCTACCAGTAACGTCTAAGACCGCCAGTTTAGCAGCAGGTCGTTCATAAAGGCCGTTGCTGGTTTGAACCTTTGCTCATCGTACTTGTCCATCTCTTGCAATGATCACATCTACAACACGTCCTTTTGGCCAACAGTTTCTTGGCAGATCGTTGTCTACTATGACGACTAAGTCACCTTTACAGATTGGTTTAACTTTTGTGAACCATTTCGATCTTCGATTTAATGTCGGCACAAAAACTTTCACCCACTTCTTCCAAAAAAGTTCAGCCAACATTTGTGATTGCTTCCAGCTCTTTCTGAAATCAACATTTTGTGGGCAGCAAGGTGGTTTTGATCCATTTGAGGTACCAAGAAGAAAGTGGTTAGGCGTTAATGCTTCATCATCAGTAGAATCGAGTGATACAAAGGTTAAAGCATTGTATATATAAACTATAGTACTCTCATGGAACAGAAAAAAGTGTTATGGAATACACTCTACCGAGGGCGCTGTCATAGGAAAATATTGTCGTGGAGACTTTTGATTTAGGGTGGGGTAGTAATTGAGGAAGAGCGAGAAAATTTTATCAGCTCTGGCAATGAGAAAGACGAGAAAGAGAAAATAAAATTTGTTTTGTATCATTTTCCTTTTGAGGGATCTTCTGTGTGTTTTGTTGTTATATTTTTTTGTCAAGAATATTTGTTTTGTTTTTGCTATTTCATACGCAACAAAGCAACGTTGTTCAATTTCGACATATCTAACCAAAATACAACGTTGCTTTTTATTTGTATGGACACACATACCTATTTGAATAGATTTAAGTAGGAATAATTTTGAAAATTGATTCTTGATAGGATTAGGCTTTTTTGAATTTTAGTATATCTACATAGGAACTTTATCTTAATATATTAGGTAACTTACCTATGTTGATTGCAATTATTATTATTTTTGTTATTCAAAAGTATAATAATTGGTGTAATTTTGAAGAAGAAAAATAATAATTGCAATCAACTATTTTAACTGCCTACATTAGATGCAGTGGGTGGTAAGGTAGTGGAAATTGTTTTTTTTTTGCAATTAATATAATTATGTATATATATAGGTATAAAACTATTTCTTTAAGCAAATCTAATAGGTACGTATACCTATATTTTTATTAGAGAAAATAGCTTTTACATTATGTACATACCTATATAAAATATGGTATGACAGAAAATAATTTTGATTACAAAAAAAATATTTTTATGCGTTCATAGGTATTGATATAATTAAAAATAAAAAAAAGAAATTTGGTATATACCAGTTTTTAAAATTTATTCATATAAACTTTGTATGCAAAAAATATAGAAAATGTTTAATACTTTTTATGTTTATATAAACAATTTCGGAAATGTATAAATATTCACATAAAGCAATTGTGAAAAAAAAAAATCAAATAAGTTTTTCGAGAAAAAAATAATTTTAGAAAACTTAAATTAATTAAAAAAAATTAGAATAAATAGAATAAAATTATTATTGACATAATATTTTAAGAAAATCAGATACCTTTCTTGGAAAAAATATGTTGTCTGCATTTACATATTGTTGATAAGCAATTTTAGAAAAATTAAAAAAAAAGAAATATGGTGTCAATTTAAAAAAAATTATTGATGCACCCTACATGAAAAACTTTGAAAATAAAAATAAACGTTTTTTATAAAAAATAGTTTTTATCCATATATTTTGTAAAAAAATAAGATATTTGCCCTGCGAATTTTGAACAAACAAATATTTCTTTTAATGTTTGTCTACGAATTTTCATCAAATTTGGAAATTATTAATTCATTAAAATAAAAATTTTGTTTTTTTTTGTATTTTGTTAATATATTTTTTTCAGTAAGTTTTGTCGTTCGATAAGAAAAACACAACTTTATGGTTCAAAATACACTTTATTATTCAGTATAATCTCCTTGAACATTAATACACTTGCTCCAACGATCCTCCAATCGGTGGATCCCATCCCTGAAGTAAGAATCCGGAAGGTCTGCAAAATATGCTTCAACAGCCGTTATGACCTCTTCATTTGATGAAAAACGCTTGCCACGCATAAATTTTTTGAGTTCTGGAAACAAATTGAAGTCGCTGGGGGCCAAATCTGGTGAATACGGTGGATGCTCCAACAATTCAAACTTTAATTCATGGATTTTAGCCATTGTCAAAATGCTCTTGTGACACGGTGCATTGTTCTGATGAAAAAGAATTTTTTTCTTCTGCAAACCAGGTCTTTTTTCACGAATATTTTCCTTCAACTGGTCCAAAAGGTTGCAATAATATTCAGAATTAATTGTTTTACCAGTTTGCAAGTAATCCACAAACAAAATTCCTTTCGCATCCCAAAAAACTGATGCCATAACCTTTTTGGCCGATTTCCGGACACGAACTCGTTTCGAAGCCGAACAACCAGGTTCACACCACTCTTTAGCCTCTTGTTTTGATTCGGGATCATGGTGATAGACCCAAGTCTCATCCATAGTGATGAATCGACGCACAAAATCCACTTTATCCTTTTTAAAACGCTCCAAATGTTGCTGAGAAAGTCGCATTCGAATGTGTTTTTGTTCCATCGTTAGCGAATGCGGCACCCATTGTGCACACAGCTTTCTAAAGCCCAAAATTTCACTTAAAATATGGCTCACACTGCCTAATGAGATGTGTAGAGCCTCTACTAAATCTCTCTCAGTCAATCGACGATCTTCCAAAACCATATCCTGTATTTTGGCTATGATTTCTGGTATTGATGCGCTTCTTGGACGTCCTTCACGTGGATCGTCTTCAAGGCTTGTACGACCACGTTTAAATTCAGCAACCCATCTTTCTACTGTTCTCATTGAAGGTGAACAATCATTATACACTTTCAACATTCGTTCGTGAATTTCTTTTGGTGCTACACCTTCCAAAAATAAGAATTTTATCACTGCTCGATATTCAATTTTTTCCATCGTAAACAAATACTTTGACACGGCGACACTAAATGGCTTCTAAACAAAGAATGAATTGACAGATTGAAATGAAACTTCACATACGTTAATATGAAGAGTGTACCAACAAAACAAAAAAAATTTGGGCTAGTAGCAACGCCTTCTCTTATCGAACGACAAAACTTATTGAACAACCTGGTAAATATAAAAAGTACGAATTTATGCAAACGAAGTTTTAAAAACCTTTTATTATTAAACTAATTTTAATTATAAGAAATTTCTTTAAAATTGTTCTAGAAAAAAATTTGGGATATTAATTTTAAGTATTTAAAAATAAAGGCGCAAAATTTTAAACATTTAAAACCTACTCTAAATCAATTTTAGAATGGGAGTCGACTCTAAATATTGAGTATAAAACGAGAACCGACTTTTTGTTAATTTTAAAGGACATATGTAAACTATACTTTAACGTTCAAGAGCTCGTCTTACTTTAACAGCAGCAATATGCTAGTTTTTTTAAAGATGTTCTTTGTAAATAGACTGAATCACTGAATATTATAAATTCGAAACAATCGTACGAAAGTGCTCTACGATTAACAAATCTTACATACAAATGTACATATCTTATGTATGCACGCGCGCCGAGACGAGTATAGTTAAATAAATCTGCACCTTTCAACAACAAATTGAGTTTTTATGCTGTGAATTTGCGATTTATACTTTATTTCCATCTAAAATAATGTAAATAACTTGTAAACAATCAAAATCTGTACCGAGGTAGCATATAAAATGTATTTTTTTCGGCGAAAAATTATTTAGTTTATATTTGTCTGTTCTGTTTACTTTTTGTTGTGTTTTTGTAGTTGTGTGAGTTGTGTATCTGTCAAATTTAGGGTTGTTCAACGCAAATTCGCTTAGGTTCTGTTGTAAAACCCACATTAGTTAGAAGAGTTGTCTAACTTGATTAAAATTATGAAAAGGTTAGACAAAGTCCCCAAGCTAAACGACTGCATTAAGTAGACCCGGTTTTATTGCTTAAACGAGAACTCTTTAAAATTTTGGGCCAAAGATTCTAGGAAATATTTTCAAAAATTAATCGCTCAAACTTTTTCAAGACATTGATTTTTCAAAAACAATTTTTTTAGATAAAAAAATATTTTTTCGTTTTCTCTATCATCGTAAAGTCAACTTTGATCAAAATCTCGAGTTAAATTTTTTCCACATAAAAATATTGAGCCGCTTTTGAGATATCGAATTTTCCGAGAAAAAAAATACTTTTTTTTCCAAAAATTAAAAAAATATTTTTTTCAAAGCTTTGAAACGCAATGTTTTTAAACTTTTTGGAAGCATCTCTATACAAAATTTCGATAATGAGAAAATTGTCAAATGTCAAAATTTGAAAAAATGGTTCTATGGTAGGTACAAGCTGTAATATCTTAATTTCAAAATTTAAATTAAAGATCATACAAAGAAAAAAAATGTATCAAAATTCCAGGCGCCGTTTTCGAGAAAAATACGATTTTTGAAAACCATTTTTTAATTTTTTTTTTACATTTGTATGGTGGGTACCTTTATTTTTAGGTAAAATAAATTTTTTTTCTCACATCTTGTAGATTATATTGATAAACTTTTACTTATCAAGTTAAAAAAAAATCTAGCGTGGGGTTTTCGAAATATTGAGTTGTGAAAAGTTTATTTTAAAAATGCAAAATTTTTTGTTTTGAAAATTTTAATACACAATTCTATTTAAGTTTTTGGGGAGCTTTAGCAAAAAAAAAATTATCGAAATCGGTTGTACCGTTTTTGATACAATGAAAAACAAAAAAAAATGGTTCCATGGGGGGTACAAAAAATTACCATTTTTTGAAATTTTTTTTCAACCATTATGTACCTTAAAATAAATAACAGAAAATAAAATAAATAACATGCATTGAATGTATAATCCTGCTTAAACACCTATACATATCCATTTACCTCTACAAAAACGGCTGAAATATGAAAAAATAAGACATTGTTTTTTTCTGATTTAGTAGTTGAAGTTTATTACAAATTAACCAAAAAAAAATACATTTAATACATACATATATTTTTCTTCCATTAGAAGTAAAAAATGTGAAAATATTTTTTTTTCGAAAAACAAATGTTTACTTTAAATGCGATTTGCGGCTAAACGGAGCTTCGTAGACCCCCCAAAGTTGACATCTTCTAACGTGATGTATCACATGATTTTTTTTTGTTATTTTGTATTTCAAAATTCTACATTTTGAAATTCTACTTCTCAAAATTTTGAATTTCAAGATTCTAATAATTGATAAAATTTTAGTTTTCAATATACTACTTGTCAAACTTAAGGTTTTCAAAATTCTGCATTTCGAAATTCTACTTCTCAAAATTCTGCATTTCCAAATTTTACTTAGTAAGTTTTGTGCATTTTAAAATTTTCTTTCGTAAAATTCTGCATTTCAAAATTTTGCTTTTCAAAAATTTTACTTACTAAGTTTTGTGCATTTTAAAATTTTCTTTCGTAAAATTCTGCATTTCAAAATTTGCCTTTTCAAAATTTTACTTACTAAACTTTCTGCATTTCAAAATTTTGCTTTTCAAAATTTTACTTACTAAGTTTTCTGCATTTCAAAATTTTCTTTCCTAAAATTCTGCATTTCAAAATTCTGCATTCCAAAATTCTACTCTTCAAAATTTTAGCTTTCAATATAATTTTTCTGTATTTCAGAATAATACTCAAGACTCCAATTCTCAAAATTCTGCGTTTGAAAAATCTGCCTACAAAAATAATTATCTATCTATACAAAATAATTGTTCTGAGTGGTAACCGTTTAAAAATTCGTCTATTTGAATATAAATCCTACATTTGCTCCAATTATGTATATTCAAACAGCGAACGAAAAAAATCAAACCAAACAATATACCGTTTTTTCTCTATGCGTGAAGCAAAAAATGCCACCTCATACTTATTTGTATAGAAAATTGATAAAAAGAAAACAGAAAATAGCTTTATCGTCGTCGCTTTGTTCTGCACCTTCGGTTTGCTTTTACCGAAAATATTATCACCCCTTCCTGATTATCGTCTGTCCTTACTCTCCAAAACTCTACGTAAAAAGTTATGGAATACGCTCGTATGGTGCCGCATCGTTCGTTCCTCTTCATGAGAGTACTATAGTTTTTATATACAATGGTTAAAGGTCTTGAGTTTATAACGTGTTCCACCTCAATAAGTGCGCACCGCAAACTTTCGTCGCCAACTTTTCTTGAAGGAAGTATTTGGTAAAGTACGGTTTTAATTGATCGTATCAGCCTCTCCCATGCGCCGCTCATGTAGGGAGCTGACGGTGGGTTAAACTTCCACTTTAATTCTGTTGTCATGAACTCATTAGCAACCCGACCCAAGTCAACATTTTCCAGCTCAGCTCGAAGAACTTTTTTCGCGCCTCGAAAATGTTTGCCATTATCACTTTATATTTCTAGAGGTGACCCACGACGTGCGATGAAATTTCTTAGACACATGATGAAGAAATCTGTAGTCATACTATGAGCTACCTCTATATGCACCGCGCGAATTGTAAGGCACGTAAATAGTGCAACCCCCCTTTTCTCGTTGCGTCTTCCAACGGTGACGTTAATCGGACCGAAGAAGTCCACTCCCACAAATGAGAAAGGTTTAAAAAATGCTCCTAATCTTGCTCTTGGTAGATTAGCCATTTCTGGAATCCGTGGACAGGCTCTTTGAATTTTACAAAATTGACAGCCTTTTCTTACGGATTTTAGCAGTATTCTCAGCTTCGAAATATAAAATTTTTGTCGTACTTCGTTCAAAACCGTCTCATGATTTAAATGATGGTATTTAAGATGGTAAGCATCAACTACCAAATAAGTAATAAAATGCGACTTAGGCAGAATAACAGGATTCCTGCAATCCATCGCGACGAAATCGGCGAAGGCAGTCCGCTCCTGCATTCTCAGTACTCCATTTTCATCCAAAAAGGGAGAGAGCTTACAAAGGGCACTACCTTTTGAAACAGAAGATATTTTTCCAATACCTCTTCTTAAAATATTTATTTCTTCCAAATAAACGTCTGATTGGGATTGCCGATAAAGAAACATTTGAGATTTTAGGATTGCTTCAGACGATAGAACAACATGTTTTATTTCCAAGCCATGACTTCTTATATTAAGCTTATAGGTAGCTTCAATATGACTTAATGCTTCAAAATCTTCATTTTTGCGTCTATTGGAATTTAATTTAAATTTTTCAATATACATGAAGACATATGCCATAGAACGCCACAAATTTCTCCAGGTTCCAAAACGATTTTCATCAATCAACTTAATTGAAATTTTTGCTTCATTGATTTGTAGCAGGTGCGGCCGAAATTCGGTTTTTTCAGCTATTTGGATTTCTGGCATTTGCGGCCATCGATTTGGGCTTTCATAAAAAAAACTCAGGACCTCGAAACCACTCATCTGATGCATCCCACTTGGGATCAGAGTTCCATTTTGTTGCTTTATCTGCCATATTTAATTTCGAAGGAATCCATTTCCAATCCAAAATATTCGACGATTCCAAAATCTCACCTACTCTGTACATCACAAATTGCTGGAAGTTTCGGGGGTCAGTGCGAAGCCAAGAAAGCACAGTCTTTGAGTCAGACCATAAAAACTTTTTACTTATTGAAAAACTATGTGCGCTACAAATAGAGCTCATTAGCCGGACTCCGAGTACAGCTGCTTGTAATTCAAGCCTAGGGATCGACAATGGACGCCGGGGAGCTACTTTAGTTTTCGCACTGGCTATAGCTATTTAAATTTTGTTTCCATAGTCGATTCTAAAATATGACACTGCCGCGTAAGCGTTTTTGCTGGCATCAACAAATGTGTGTAATTAGATGGAAGCTCCGGTTTGATTTAAGTTCCAAGAATAACATCTTGGGATTTGTAGACCAGTTACTTTAGGAAGGAGCATCTGCCAGCGAAGCCATCTTTCGCATAATAATGACGGTAGTTCCTCATCCCAGTCTAACTTGATCCTCCAAATATCTTGCAGGAGAATTTTTACAAAAACTAGAAAATGAGATAAAAATCCCATCGAATCGAATATCGACATCAAAATTTTGAGAACCTCACGTTTCGTTGGTACTTTTTTCTCGGAAAGTACTTTCCGATTTAGGTTATTAAAATTCAAAACATATGTGAACGTATCGGAAGAAGTGTTCCAATGCATGCCCAAAACTTTTTCCATAACTGCCATGTCAGCGTCATTTGTCCCAAAGGCTTTGCTGGTATTTGACTTTTCACCTTCTTCTTGCAGCGCGTTAAGAATGGTTGTTGAATTGGACATCCAGTTTCTTATATGAAACCCAGCATTTGCGTGGATATACTTCACATCCTTTGCAAGTTGGATAGCTTCGTCTATAGAGTCCGTGCTATCTATGAAATCATCTACATAATGGTGCTGCAGTATCGCTTTAACTGCTCTTGGCTTACTACTCGTGAAACTCATAGCGTTTTGATTTTTTACATAGTGAGCAATGCACGGAGAGCACGTTGCACCAAATGTCAAAGCTTGCATTTCATATACACTGGGTCCGCCTTTATTATTTTCATCCCTCCACAAAAAACGCTGCACCGATCTGTCTGGCTCACGCACTCGCACTTGGTGAAACATTTCAGCTATGTCTCCGCAAACAGCAAATCTTCCGCAGCGAAAACCATATAGAACAGATGTGATTGGGACTAACTGGTCTGGTCCTTTCAATAGAAAGTCGTTGAGAGACACGCCATTACATTTGGCAGCTGCGTCCCATACGAGCCTTACCTTTGCAGGCTTATTTGGATTCCTGACTATAAAAGTTGGCAAATACCATACCTGACCTTTTACTTTCAACTCTTCTGGTGACAACTTTTTGGCATACCCTTTCACCAATAAATTAGAAATTTGCTCATTTAAATTTATCCTCAGCTGAACATCATTCTGAATTTTTCGATCGAGTAATTGAAAGCGATGAAATGCCATGCGATAACTGTCAGGTAAAACAAATGTATCAAATTTCCAAAGGAGGACTTCAAATTGTTTTCCGACGCGAATACAAGTATTTTCAAGAATGCTGATGGCCCTTTTCTCTTCTGTAGATATCATCTGGTGGGTTGGAATACGCACACCCATGTTTTCAATCGAAAAGAATTTTTCCACAAGTTGGTGAAGCTCTCTATCACTTTGGGTTTGATGAATGTTCAAAGCAAATTTCAAATTATCATTTCCATCATTGTTCTCTTTTTCAGGTCCATGTACATTGTACACACCATCCTAGCCTCGTTTTTGTTGCCATCGGTTCGAACCAATTACCTTCAAGTACTCTAAGTGGAACCCCAAGCTTCCAGTTGTCCATGCCGATAAGGATTCGCGGTTGTGCCCACTGGTAAGAAGAAATAGGCAAACCTTTCATATATGGATACCGGTTTTTGAGAATATGACTTGACACCGATTGTGTGGGCAAACCCAAATTACTTACTGTGCGGGCGTTCCGAATCGTATACTTCTTGTGCTGACATGCTTCATTGCATCCTGAAATGCCTAAGCTGACTATTCTGGAATTCCTTTCAACACACGTTGTTTCGGATGTCCACCTTAAGCAAAGCTCCTTGGACCTACCAGGGAGATTAAGGTCATCAGCAAGTGTTTCATCTAGCAATGTCAAAGACGAACCCCCATCTAAGAAAGCAAAAGTTTCGATAGATTTATTGTTACCGTACAGAGTTACCGGTATAATACTGAATAATACATTCGTCATGTAGTTGTTATCACTCCGATCAGAATTCAGAATGGCATCCCAAAGTTGAGTAACCAAATTGCTGCCCAGTTGAACAACGTCTTACGTCGGAAGCACTAGCATTTTTGTGCAAAAGCGGATGATATTTCAATGAACATCCATCTATACCACACAATGATGTTACTTTGCATCGAGAATGTGGATGCTTTGTCAAGCATGTATGACATAAATTATTTTTTCTAACAATGTTCCACCTGTCAGAACGTGCAGACAGCTTAAAATGTTTGCAAACATTTAGCGCATGGTTACTGTTGCAAACATAACACTTTTTTGGCCCACCGTTGTTTAGTGGAGTTTCGGATACGTCGTGAGTATATAAATGATTAATATATCTGTCTCGTTTCTCATTAACATGTTTTACGGTTGGCGTTGTGACGGAGCAAGCAGCTTCAGCAATTTCACTTAACCAGTTGGAGAATTCCGGCAACGTTGGTTGTTGCAACTCCTTTGAAAACATGGCCCAGTTCAAAAGAAGGTGTGGTGTTAGTTTGTCAACAAATTCCTTAAAAGCGTTGGGTTGTTTAAATGGGCTGTCATCTGCGATGCTTCCATTGTGGCACACACATTCTGAATTGCAAGTGCGTATTCAATAAGCGTTTCCATCCTATCGGCTTTTGGAGGTTCTTGGTTTTTTGCTTTAGCATTCATAGCGTGAAGTATGTGATCTGGTCTACCAAACCCCATACGAAGTGTTTTTATAATATCAGGAACCATCGCTGGAAGCAAGAGCCGGTTCTTCACTGCTTCAAGAGCACTTCTACGTACGCATTTCTGTAAACGCATCAAGTTTTCAGAATGTGTATATCCAGCTAGGCTGGTGCTGTTGTCAAAGGAGCTAATGAATATCGGCCACTCTTCCGGATGTCCATGGAACAATGGTAAATCTTTCGGTATTGCCTGTCGAGCTGCTAACTGAGATGATGAAAATAAATTGACCTGCCTAGATTCTAAGCTTGTGGGCGGCATGTCAGGTCGAACATTTGGATTCAAGGTTTTAGTTTCAGCTGGCACATGGGTTTGAATTTTTGTTGGTTGACTTTCTAATTGTTTTAGGTTGCAGGGGTCAGGATGACTCTGAGGCACAACAACAGATTTAAGCGGAGAATGTGGTTGATGAACGTGGTTTATCGCATCAGTTTCGGGTGCATGTTCGTTAATATTTTCTACCCACTTTTCTGTTAACTGACTACGATCTACTGAGTTACCTTCTTTTCCTTCTTGATCCTCATCTGAACTGCTAAACTCTGTAAGAATTTTGTACTTCTCTGATAAGTATCGTTGTTTATTCTCTTCACGTAATTGCCTTTCTTCTTCAAGTCGCTTAATAAGCAAATCTCTTCGCTTATGGCACTTCGATGATTTGGACTTGGCCTTTTCGACGGAGCTGACGGGAAGTGAAGATGGACGTTGAATTGTAGAGTGTCGACAGGTTTCACAGACCCAACTCGTGTCATTCACGGCAGAGTCCACGTTAACGCATTGGAAGTGGAACCAGGCATCGCACTTGTCACAAGCTACCATCTCGGGTATGTCGGGCTCTGAACAAAGCTTGCAGCTATGCTTTTCCACCGGGGATGACGTCGCATGTGGTATATTCCCGTTCGGCATATCGCAACAAGAATTTTTAAGAATTGTTTTAGAACAAGTTTTTAGAGCAGCGAAATAAAAAACAAATGAAAATTTTGTATTTATATTGCGCTTAAAAATTCTGTAAATATATTTTACATACTTATTAAATTTATACAAACTAAATTTTTAATTAATTTACCTTGATTTACAATTCTATCTTACGAGTATTTGGTCTTTGTTAACAGGAATAGAAAAAGAATCCGGATGAATAAAATAGGTTATGTTAATAATTGTGCACATGAGGTGATGGAATACAATTGAATCGCTGAGAAGAAAAAGGAAAACATTCCACAAAAATAGGAAATTGAAGTAATGATGCCAGCGTAGCTATTTTTATAGCTCACATTATAAGCCTAAAAACGAAAAAATTCTATGTAAACCTACTTTTTAAATGCGATTATAAAATATCATTGAGTGGAAAAAGGAAGAGATTCCAGGAATATTTTCCTTTTTCCTTTCCTTTTTGGGGTAAAATGTTATTAACGGTACCTGTCATAGAACCGTTTTTTGATTTGTTGCTTTCTCATCAACGGCTTTAACCAAAAATTTTCAGCAGGAGGCCCCTTAAGTTTAAAATAATATTGTATATAAAAATATTCGAAAAAATTTGTTTTGGAATTAAAAAACAAAATTCCCAGTTTTTTTTGAAAAACCAATATCTTTAAAACGTGTGAACGATTATTTTTTGAAACTATTTCTAAAATCTATACCACTAAATACTTAAAATTTGGCATCCCAAATTTTGTTCTCGAAAAATTTTAAGGAAATTTGTTATATAAAAAAATTACTTTAATATTAAAAGGATTAATCAGACGGCAATTCCATACATTTGAACACTTTTATCTCATTTAATCCATGTTTTATATTTATAAAATGTATTTTAAATTCCAAAGTACTTTAACATAAAAGCAAGTTCGTGCGATCCAGTCGTGCATTTTATTTCTGTTTATTTTTATTCCCTTGAATTATTATTAAAATATTGTTTTAGTTTTCATTTTGCAGAATTATTTAATATTAAATAAATAAAATGTTTTGAACCCATTATTTATATTATTTGAATGAAAAAACTTAATTTAAAATAATTTATTTTATTTTTTTTTTTCAATTAGTGGAAAAAGGAAACCATTCCACTCACTTTAACAGGAATTATGAAGCCAGAGCTTAAAGTTTTTAATTTCAATTGTTTGGTATGTTACTCTTCTTTTTAGCTTTACATTTGTCCTTCAGAATGTTTTGAAGAATAACTTTCAGTTTCAGAAATAAACAGTTTTCTTCGATTTCCCAAAAACTATGATTAGTGGAATGTTTTCCTTTTTCTTCTCAGCGGTTCAATTATTATTGATGCAGGGTTGCTGCAGAGGGGTTGTTTCTAGTTTCTTGCGAGAAGATGGCGTTAACAGATAGTCTTTTAAATAATTATATACTTAAATAGGGCTATGAGGACCTGCCTTGATACATTTTTACTTAAATTATTATTAAACAAAAATATTTAATAACTTTTTTTTTGTTTGATAATGTAAAAAGTTGGACATTAATAAATAGATACAGATTATACAAATGTTCCTAGGTTCTTATTAACATAATTCCTTCCTGTAACTATTATGTCTATGTGATATGTACCTACAAGAAAATTTGTAGGCACCTACTAGAAAATTTGCGCCTACCGCCGAGACGATATAGACCCTCCGTCGATCCCATTTTTACTTACGATGCAGGAACTTGTAATATACATGAGCTCGAGATTTTGATCAATTTTGTTAATAGGATGGTAGAGAAGACGAAGAAAAGGAAAGTGTGTATCGCAATTTCACCTGTCTGTCCTTGATATTTAGGCATACATGCCACACATTTGGCCAAAAAGAAAAATAATATATTTCTCAAAAACGAGTTTTACAATTTTGTAAAAATATTTCAAATAATTAAATTAGGAAAATGATGCTTTTTTGTATTTTATCTTAAAGAGTTATTTTTGTTACCTCTAGTAGAATTTTATTTATTATATTTGGTTTTTTCATCTTTCTTTCTCATAGTGAGAACAACATTTTAAGAAAACCTTATTTTAATTTAAAAAAAGTACACATTTTTATTTTTGATAACTCAATATTGAAATTATGTGACTACGTAGCTAACTACATAACTATGAGTGGGTAAATATAACTATAAAATGAGTTGAAAATTCCCCTCCAACGTAGTGTAAGCACTTCGGATTCAAAGTTAGTTGATAATAGATGTGTTCAACCAGCTGTACTGGACTACTTTGGGCAGACAAGTGTTCATTGAGCTGAACTAGTGTACATTAGTTCAGAATATCTTGCACAACCTTTTGAACTAGTGCAGGTTGGTGAAAACTGACAAAATCAGCTGATGTCATTATTTGATTATATTTGGCAAATGAATTAATTTGAATTTTGTCCGCGCGTTGTGTTTTCGAATTTAAATTTAGAAAAAATGCATTGCATATGACATTCATTTGTATTATCAAACCAAACTGGGAAATAAATCTTTGTTATGTTTAAATATTGCGAACGAATGTTTGAAATTACGTTTCAGGAGGCCATAAAAGTATAGGTTTTTCATTAGAGATGCCATATTCTTTAAGTTTTATTAGTAATTATTTCTGTTATGTTAAATGTGTTGAATGAAATTTCTTTTTCATCCCAACAATAACCATCAATCCAATTAGACTTAAATAGCTCTAGTTGTAAGTTCTCTTCTTGAACTATAGAGCTATGATCTATATGATCAACGTTTTCTTTATTGATGCTTCTTTGTTTGATGTGTAATCTCACAGAACATGGGGATGTTTTTCATTTTATTGGAAGGTGTCCCGTTCCCGTTCTAAGGAAAACTAGAAGACATAAAACTGGAGTACTGACTTCTTAACAGAAAACGAAACCATGGATCTTCTTAACGAAATAGATGTATCGAAAATGTTAAAATTCTGCAAAATTGCACTTAGTTATCGAAATAGAATAAAATATGAATACTTTTAGTTAGTAACTGTAACTTAATTAGTTTATCTATCGCAAAGACTTTTGGTATTGGCTCGAACGCTTAAAAAAAATCAAGAGCTGACGATAAGAGCGATTTTGTTTTAATTTAAGAGTAGCCCGTATGTTCTTTGGAAGAAGTCTGTTTTTATAAGATTTGATATTATGCACTAACTTCATTTTATTTTAAAGCAATTAAGCTTCTCTTAAAGCGGAATCTACAAAACTGAAAAACTCCTACGTTTTAGATGTTTGATGTCACGTCGATCGCACTGACGCCGAGATCTTTTACACCAGAATACAATAAAGATATTGGTTAAACGGTATATATTTAACATTTTTTTTAAATGTTTTAAATGCACAGAAAACATTGAATCAAGTTTGTTAACGTTTCCCGAGTTCCCGGAAATATGTTTTACAAAAAAGTTAATATATCTACTAATGACCACATAAAAATGCGAAACGGAAACGTTTTTAGTTTTCTATTATTTTAGACAATTCAAATGAGTTCAACGGTGAATGTTTTCATAAAATAATAATAATATAATATCAGCATCAGGGAATATAACTTATGATAATATGCCAGAATGGGAAAATTCCGATGATTCTCTAAAAGACCCTGATTTTATACTAAATAATACTGTTGCTTTTCATGTTTCGCACCCAAAAACTGAAAAGAGCAAAATTTGGATATTCCGTTCAAAAACTACGATTCACAATCGTCAGACATTAAGGAACATTGAAAAGTCATATAAGACACTTTCTGGAAAAGTGAAGCATGCAAGATCTCCAAAACCCTTTGGATTGTGTTGAAGCAACTGCCAAAACAAAATTTCTTTCGAGCAACTATTATCCAGTTTTGGTTTTGGGAACCTATGACCAGAAAATTGTATACATAGGAAATCTTCTGACTATAGGAAATAGCAAATGAAGTACTCTGTCTAACGCAATGCAAAGAAAGCGACGCGGTGAAACCTGAGTGAAGTACGCTTTGGAATATGATGGCATAAGCATATACAAATTTGAAGACCACATTTTACAATATGTTTTTATCTGAAACGGAAAGTTTCATTAAAAACGCAATAGCCGTAAAAGTTTCATGTCCAACCGAACCACTTCAAATTTGTCGGGGTACATACAAAAAAATATATTCATGGCAGTTTAAATCACTCCATGTATAGAAATGAAGTTTGTAATCCTGTGAGCCTTACCAAATATTCAAAATAATTCGGAACACTGAATTTAAAATTAAAAGTTTCCAAACTAGACAACTTGCTATGGATTTTAATCTAAGTTAAAAGTAGCCCAGCAGGCCCAGATAAGAAAAAGATCTTTTGGGTTTATTACAATACATAAATCCAGATTTTAGTTATTTTTATAAAAATCTCAAAACTAGTTCCAACGAAATCCACATTTAATCAGATTAAAGAAGTGACGATGAAGATAAAAAACAGTTTTTTAATTTTGGTTTTCAATTTTTGATTTGTTTTTTATTAATTTACAATGCATGATGAAAAGTTTGTTGTTTTTTTTTTTGTATTTTCATTCATTATATCTGAACGTTCAAAGTTGGTTCTCATTCTCTGCTAAAAACAATATATTTTTTTTTATTAAGTTAGGAATAAGAACTAAAGTTGACACAAGAACTGGATAATTTAACAGAATAGACAAAGAAAATCAGCTAAAGTAGTCTTTAGACCAGAACAAAAAATTTCTTTAAAATGGAAAAACAACTAAACTGGAGATAATTTAATTTAATTTTTAACTAAGAATGAGTAAAATTATCTTTATTTAAATTTTTGTTTCAACCTGAACGGAGTTTCAAATCGCCCAATATAGTCATTTGTAATTTCACGCGTTTGTTAAAAACTTTAAACTGCTCTCCTGAAAAATTAGTAAAAAAGACTTTAGCGGCTTTTCCTTGTGACCACAGATCTATACATCGCATGCTTAATGGAATACTGACCTAAATCGAAAAGACGATTTTTGGGAAGTTGCAAGAAAAGATCTTCCTATGAGGATTTGTCCTACTTGTTGACGGATAAAACTAAAACTAATTTATGAATTAATTCTTATTCTTAAAATATGATAAACTATTCATGAGATCTGAGACTTGCAAAAGCCTGTATTTGTACGTAATTCATTTTTGACCTATCTCCTAATGGGTCAGTATTCCATTAAGCATGTGACATGTACAAAGCTAAAAAAGGAAGTAAGGAAACTTAAAAACTAATATCTAACGATCTAACCTTCCTGCTAATGCCGGTCTTCTTTCTTGAGACGAGGAAATAATTTTCATTTTCGATTCTGTCTACATAATATCTCCAAAAAACAAACAAAACAGAAACATAAATATGTGCCTACGAGTACTTCCTTGAGAATACAAAGTCACACGAATGCATTTTGATTTGAAAGAGGGAATAATTTTGCATAGATTTCGATTGTTTGAAAGAAAGTAGCTAAACATCGGCTGGCATGTAAGAAAAAGCTTAATCTTAATCTCAAATTTCATTTTTAGCATTTTTTATAATAAAACTAGAAATTTTACCACAGATAATAGAGTTACATAGATATTGCACGCAGAGCAAAAATAAATGACCAATTTTCAAATGCCTGGGACGTACCACTACGTCCCAGTTGGATCGAACCCGTATTGACTATACTAGGACATGTTGGTTTCTTGTATTATCAAGTTTTTTGTTGTATTTACTTTTTTTGTCTTATCTCTTCATCATCCTCCTTTCTTGACTTTTGTGTAAGGTGTGCGTGTGCGTGGTTGATGTGATTCTTATGCAATGAATTGTTCTTTGTCAAGGTTGTCTAAATCTCTTTTGTGGATAAGAAAGCATTAGTGTGGATAAGTGTAACACACTAAAGTTTATTGTAGGTACCTACAAATTTTAGTTGTTTTTATAGAAGGAAATAATAAAGCATATGCGGTGGTAAGGGGGTTGTGTTAAAAATAAAATGCACGACTGTTATTAGAGAAAACTGTTCATAAGGATAAAATTAATTTTTTAAATTCTTTTAGTAGTAAGAGACAAAAACAGAATGCTATGTAAACATGAATCTATGCAAGAACAAAAATTATAAATCCTTGTTGTGGTTTCTTAAAAAAAAGCTTTTATATACAAAATTTTTAAAAGATTTTTAAGAAAAAAATATGGTGTGCCAAATTTAAGTTTTTATTACTGTACGAATGAAAATTAAATTTCCAAAAAAAATATTGAGTCGTTTTAGAGATATCGAATTTTCCAAAAAAAAAAATGATTTTTTTTTTCAAAAATTCAAAAAAAAAATTTTTTAAAGTTTTGAAATGCAAAAGTCTTAAAACTTTTTAGAAGCATTTCTGCAAAAAATTTCATTAAAATCCGTTATGCCGGTAATGAGTAATTCAAAATTTAAAAAATGGTTCTATGGTAGGTATTTTTAGGTAAAACAAACCTTTTTTTCATACATCTTGTAGATTATGTTGAGAAACTTTTATTTATTAAGTTTAAAAAAAATCTAGCATAAGGTTTTCGAAATATTAAGTATTGAAAAAAAAATTGGAATTTTTTTTTTTAAATCCAAAAAAATTCTATTCACGTTTTTGAGGAGCTTTAGCAAAAAAAAATGATCCAAACCGGTACTACTGTTTTCGAGAAAATCAAAAACAAAAAAAATGGTTCTTTTGGGCGTACCCTCAATAACCATTTTTCGGAAAATTTTGTTCAACCTTTAACTAAACGAAATTTTTTGTATCTTTTTGTTTTAAATCTGTCGAACAGTTTTTGAGAAAAAAAAAATATTTACAAAATTTCGAAAAAATTAGTATGGCAGGTACTGTTATTTTTGGCCTTAAAAAAAAACGAAAAAAACGTGTGGGGGGAAAAAATTAAAAGTGATATCTACCAACTTTAAAAAAAATCGGCCGAGTCGTTTAGGCTGTAGTCGAACCGACAGACAGACAGACAGACCGACAGACAGAATTGAGGGACCCACTTTTTTAGTCTTCACTATAATCGTAATGTCAACTTTGATGAAAATCTCGAGTTCGATTTTTTTTTACGAATGCATAACTTGCCTTAGTACCCATAAGTCGCAAGTAAAAATAGATTAAATTTTTTCATTGAATTTGTTTGAATTGGGTTCCTTGAGAATGATGCTTTAATACTTTCTTTTATACTTTGTTTACATTTCCATATTTTCAAAAAAGCCTCGTCGCATATTATTTCCTCAGGAGCCTTAAACAGTGAAGTATTTTTCGTTAATTTAGGTTGAGTTTCAGGTGTGTTTAAATTTGAAGAGAAAGTATCTAATTAGCTTGGAGGAAATAATTTTTGACATCATAACATTAAACTCATAAGCTTAAGGATTTTTCTTGTTACCACCTTTACTCTGAATAATAGAAAATAAATTTTCAAAGATATCTTGATGTATTCTTTTTGTCAGTAAATAATCAGTATTCTCATACGAGCCACTACTTATATCTTCACTAAGTAATAAAACGCCGTTAATTGTCTGTTCCATTCCTTTTAATAACAAGTTTCTAATTAGATACAAATAGCCTTAGTTCATTATAAGCTGGACTCCCTGGCTTAACTCCACGGTTCAAAATATTTTTGCCATAATATGAACCACTGTCCATGCAGTCAAAACCATTATTTACTTTTAATGTGAATTCTTTCGTTGCTAGATCACGTTTGGAACTTTCTTTTAAGCAATTAAGTTCATAAGCTATTTGTATTGATGCCGCGGTTGTCCTGCTGAAGATTTGTGTTGCAAAGCGAACACTCATTTTTTACTTGCGACTTATAGGTATTACCTATAAGGCAAATTATGCATTCGTAAAAAAATCGAACTCGAGATTTTGACCAAAATTGACATTACGATGATAGCGAAGACTAAAAAAGTAGGTCTTGCGATTCTGTCTGTCTGTCTGTTCGAAACCATCAATCAAATCGTTTTTAATGTTCTAAGTGAGATTTGAACGAATTCTTATCTCATCAAAAATTAGAACCATATAGCGTTCACGGTGGCTTAACGAAGCAAACTTTGACTTCAGATAATTGTGGGCATTGTTTTCCAATCCTGGTTGTAAACCTTTTACCGGAGCCCATCCATAAAATGTAGATACCTTAGGAAGTCTGAACCCCAATCTATCCCTTCGAAAAATGTAGGCGCTTTAAGATCTATAAAAAATATTTTGGGAAAGTTCTTTTTCTTTACTATTATATTTCTTGGATTTGGAAAACCTCATTAGCATATCACAAAATGGTTTAGAATGTTCTGAAATATCAAGTGCTTGGATATGAGAAGATAGACTTACTTTAAATTTCTTACTTTTTTGAATAGCAGTATGGGATCTCATTTTATTTCTACATAAGTTTTCTTTTCAATTTTTTTTTTATTTTTATACTGTAATTAAGTAATGTTTTTTTTTAATACGGAATTTTTTTTCTCCTCTTTTGCGCATCTTTGGAATAATTTATCGCATTTAACACAAGAAATGCTACAACTGATCGAAGTTCTTCTTCGTTTTTATAGAGGAAATTGAATATTTTCTAGACATAAGTCTATATCCAAGTCGAAATTTAAATTAAAAGAAGGAACAGCATCCCTCTTAAGCTACGAGTATTTTCTTCGATTGAATTCGGAACAAAAATGATACTCACAAATTATTTAAAATTTCATTTTTGTCCGTAGAAGGACATTCAAAAAATTTCAGTTGGGGGAATTCTCTTTCAGATTTTCTGCAAACGAAGCAAGAAACTCTCGATTTCCTTTATCACCAGATCACCACCCATTGCAAAAATAAACGCTACAGAAACTCGCTCAACCATATAAATTACCTACAATCCAAATCGTTCGATCGAAAGTCGATGCCGAATGAGGAAGAACGAAATATAAAAATAATAAAATCAAGAAAAGAAACCACCACCGCAAGCCGTCCACGGAGTAGATAGATATAGATACGAGTATTATTACACACAACGAACGAACTTGGATTATACTAAAAAAAGGGTTGTATTGGCATACAAAATCTGAAAAAATGTGTATCTTTAAAATCCAACTCACTGGTGGACACCATTTGGAATTGGTATTGTTAACAGGGCTTGATTCTTCTCTGTTTGATAAGGTTGCATGGTTTGATTTGGAAAAATTAGTTAAATATTTCATTGAAAAAGTGATCATTTTTGTTTGTACTGAATGCAATATCTATGTAACTCTATTATCTGTGATTTTACCTTTATTTTAAGTGCTTGTTCTTAAAGATCTAATAAATACATAATTCTGAAGTTATAAGCAAATCAACATAACCTACTTACATAACATACAAAATCCATTTCCATTTTTCTATACCTACCCAAAGCAGATACACTTGAAAACGAAAAGATATTGCCAAAATCCAAACAAGAAAATTCCTACCAAAAAGTGCAATACCCTCACAAGAAAACAAAATAAAAAAAAAAACAAAAACACCAGCCAAGGAGTCGCCGCGACATACACCAGCCACCAAAACCAATACAGGAACACAGGAAAAGGTTTATATAAAAACAAAAACAACATCCATCCACACAGAAATTCTACGAATGACAAAATATAATCATGTCGATTACAGAATTCGCAGAATTTTACTCCCGGTGAGTTGACTTGATTCGCATCCGCTGTAAAACTCAATTATGAAATTCGTCGGATGAACTACATTGTCGATTTCTAAAATTACCTTATCATTTATGAACTTTCGTATCGACACTGTCAGCAACAAACATTTATTCAACTGGCCTAGGCTGTGATAATAGTATCGTTTTCGATCAACGAAATCAAGCATCGTTGAGAGTGGTTAGTACGAAGATGGAGGACGGTTCAAAACCAACCGTGTGCTCTTTTTTTTTTTTTTTTAGATTTCTTGCTCTCTGGTTGCGTTGCTATTTGTGCGTTTTCTATTAAAATTTGTTAAACAAACACTTTAGCATTCAGTATGATAAGCTTTTGACTTAAATGTTTGTACTCTCTATCGTTTATTTTCGTTTAATCAAAAATTCACTTTAGATTCGTCTCGAAATTGGTGCGAATGTAAAATGATAGAAATTGTATGGAGTGCAAATGGTTTGCGAAATCTGTAATACCATATAAGTTGAACAAAATGTCAGTGGTGCAGGGATTGTTACCGACATTCGTTCAACTTTCATTCGTCGGATTCAGTAATAGCAAAAGTTTGGAAATGAATTGAAATTGTCACTTTAGCTCATTCGCCGAATTTTGTAATAGGGGTGAATAAGAAAAAGTAGAGCAGAAACAATATAACCCCGATGGGAAATGGATGCGCTGCGCTGTGTCTGGTACGATTTGTTTGTGCTATAAATTTTGATGAGAACAAGAGAACGCTTGTCGCTTACCCAATGGAAAGATACATTTTTCACTCTCTTACATTGTGGTCATTGTAGTTCTCTTGTCGATCTTGATTTTTGTATCTTTGTCTGCTGATGGTTGTCTGTTGATAAAATATCTTAGGACATTTTTTTGTATGGAGATGAGACATGTGTATATGATTATTTGTGATAATAGACTTAAAAAGTGGCTTTCATCAGATACCACTAAAAGAGGCTGATATAGGGAAAACTGCTTTTTCAGCTAACAACGGCAAGTTCGAATTTACTCGCCTTCCATTTGGTCTCAAAAACGCTCCATCCATTTTTCAGAGAGCTTTAGATGACATCCTAAGAGACCTTATTGGAAAATGTTGTTACGCCTATATCGATGATATTGTGATCTTTGGAAAAGATGAGGACGAAAACTTTACAAATCTTCAAAAAGTCTTCAAAACATTAGAGAAAGCAAATATGAAAATTCAGCTAGACAAATGTGAATTTTTCCAAAAAGAAATAAAATTTTTAGGTTTTGTTATCGGCAGGGACGGTATAAGAACCAATCCAAAAAAAGTGCAAGCAATAGTCGACCGGCCTATTTTCAAAAACCTAAAAGATCTTCGATCTTTCCTCGGAATGTCAGGATACTATCCCCACTTCGTTAAAGAGAACGCAAAATTGGCGAAGCCCCTGATACCCCTTTTAAGAGGGGAAGACAGACACGTGTCCAAAAATATGTCAAGGAAATAACTGATTCAACTAGATCAAGAAGCCATCAAGGCATTCAACAAATTAAAAAAAACTCTTGTTTCTGCAGAAGTTTTGGATTGTTTTTGTATAGTCCTGCAAATTTTATTGAAACTTAAAAAAAAATAGTCAATTACGACAAACGGAAGCCAAGATATTCATGATTTAAAAACTTAGGAAAGCCTACAGTTTAGTACCTTAACCGTGTAGCTTGTTATTTTGGTGTCGCCAGCAACAAGAAGCAACAAATATGTTTAAGTATGTGTATAAGATTAAAATTAATATTTTGTAATAAAAAAAAAACAAAAAGATGAATATAAATTATTATTTAAAAATAGACAATTCAAAGAAAAAAGCACTTCTGTTTCTGAAGTTTTGTCGTTATTTAATTTTAATCTTATTTTAACATCCCCTGAAGACGACAGCAATCCCTGTCGAAACGTTGGGAACAAATCAATGTAACTTTGTTTCATTGCCAATTCCAGTGACCAAAAAAGCCGAAGGAAGAGGAATATCTCATCTACCAACTATTAATAATATCCAATTTGGTCAAATCAATTAATCATAATATAAAAAAAAATCCAAAATATTTACCGTGAAATACAGTTTTTTTCTCAATAACTATGAAAAAAAGGTATTAAAAACAAAAAAAAATGTTGACCAAGCGTAACTTTTTATGTTTTTGCTTAAACATATTCACCCCTATTACACAATTCGGCGAATGAACTAAAGTGACAGTTTCAATTCATTTCCAAACTCTTGCTATTACTGAATCCGACGAATGAAAGTTGAACGAATGTCGGTAACAATGCCTGCACCACTGACATTTCGTTCAACTTAAATGGTATTACAGAATACGCAATCCATTTGCACTCCATACAATTTCTATCATTTTACATTCGCACCAATTTCGAGACGAATCTGAAGTGAATTTTTGATTAAACGAAAATAAACAATGGAGAGTACAAAAATGTAAGTCAAAAGCTTAACATACTGAATGCTAAAGTGTTTGTTTAACAAATTTTAATAGAAAACGCACAAATACCAGCGCAACCAGAAAGCAAGAAATCTAAAAAAAAAAAAAAAGCACACGGTTGGTTTTGAACCGTCCCCCATCTTCGTACTAACCACTCTCAACGATGCTTGATTTGGTTGATCGAAAGCGATACTATTATCACAGCCTAGGCCAGTTGAATAAATGTTTGTAGCTGACAGTGTCGATACGAAAGTTCATAAATGATAAGGTAATTTTAGGAATCGACAATGTAGTTCATCCGACGAATTTCATAATTGAGTTTTACAGCGGATGCGAATCAAGTCAACTCACCGGGAGTAAAATTCTGCGAATTCTGTAATCGACATGATTAAAATAAAATTAAATCATGTCGATTACAGAATTCGCAGAATTTTACTCCCGGTGAGTTGACTTGATTCGCATCCGCTGTAAAACTCAATTATGAAATTCGTCGGATGAACTACATTGTCGATTTCTAAAATTACCTTATCATTTATGAACTTTCGTATCGACACTGTCAGCAACAAACATTTATTCAACTGGCCTAGGCTGTGATAATAGTATCGTTTTCGATCAACGAAATCAAGCATCGTTGAGAGTGGTTAGTATGTACGAAGATGGAGGACGGTTCAAAACCAACCGTGTGCTCTTTTTTTTTTTTTTTTTTAGATTTCTTGCTCTCTGGTTGCGTTGCTATTTGTGCGTTTTCTATTAAAATTTGTTAAACAAACACTTTAGCTGTTACGGTAAAATTTTCCGTAACAAGAATCATTCTTTCGGTTCCCTATCCTTATTCCTTTCTTTTAATAACTTTCTTCAAGCAGGTGTTTCTTTCAACTTACTGAGAGAGAGAAGGGCAGCCATTGTCCATCAGCCATTGGTTCACTCGCTCAGTAACTTGAAGAAACAAAATACCAGTGTGTTCAATTTTGAAACTTAATGGACGACAGACGGGTGGTCTGTTCAAATCGCTATTGCTGGTGACAGCTGGTCACAGAAACAGACGGGCGGTCTGTGTTAAATATGCACAAAAAGTAACATTGGCGAAGTTTTGTTCCCAATTGTTGAAGTTACTCCTGGTGAGAATGGCTGCGTGCCCAACATAAAACATATTTTCATGTATGATGTATGTAAAAGATGGAACGTTAACGGCTAGTCCCTTTAATTCCCCAAATCTGCGCAAAAACCCAACGAATCAAGTAAATTCGCGATGTAGAAAATTACCACCAACTTCCTCTAAATAGTATTTTTTTAAATTATAGCAACTTTCTTTGCACAGGTTTTCCAGTGTTTCTTACCGGGTTTTATGTTAGAAAAATTAAGTTCCTTTTCTTTTGGTTTTCAAAAAAATTTTGTTTAAAAACTTGTATGGGGATGTTAGGTGGCTGAATGCACCCATTGAATTGCCCGCCACTGGAAAGTCAATCCGGAGGTCGGCGAATTCAATGATGATGACTGTGCATAAAGCTGGGTGTAAAGTGCGAGTACGAGAAGGCTGATGGGTTCCAACTGCGTTGGCGCACTCTCGCCAATGTGCTGAGTGTTGCTGATAAATGACGCGATCGAAGCCCACGTCACTGATTGGCGGAAAGCACTGGGTTTTAAAAAGAGAAGAGGTCTTCCAGGCAAGGTGAAAGCCTGGAAGGACACTTCTTTACGGAGATTTGATTAAGCAAGAGGTGCAAAATTTGCAAGAAGAAAGTTTTTTTGAAAACAAAAAAAAAAAGGAACCAGAAACGAATTTTAGTTTGAAAAAAAAAAGAGTTTTATTTAAAAAATCGAACAAAAAGGAAAATTAAAGGGCTAGTTGAAGAAACGCAGGAAAATTTTGGTGGAGAATTTTTGCGGAAAGTCAGTTCAAGGACCACAGAGGAATTTGGTGGTATAATAAAGCTAAGTATAGTGGTTTTTCAATCAAAATTGTAATTTAGAGTTTTCATTGTCGGTCGATAATAATTTCGTTTCAATTCGATTCAAAATCGTATTCTTTGGGTTTTTGTTCTCGAAAAATTCCGATATTACGGAACGCGCGACCCGTTTTTCTTAACACCGTTTGTGCTTTCGGGACCGAGTGTTAACGGTCCATCTTGAATATTTAATTTTCTTGTTGTGCTAATTGTTTAAAAGATCTTGGGTTTTAGCCCTACTTAATTGCAAGGTTTCCCAAGCAATTCAATAAAATTTTCAAATTCCCATTCGGAATTATAAATTTAAATCTTTTATTTAAAATATCTTTCACCGTCGGTTTCGCTCCAAAGGTTTGTAATTTCCTTGTAAAACAAAAATTACTGGCGCCCTTTTTCATTTTTCAGCTACGCCTCTGCGTTGATTGAAAATAAATCATTCCACCTTTTTTTATTGTATTAATAAATCATCATCATCAAAATAATTCGCGAACCCACCCCCTTGCTGAGCCTAGTCGTGGTGGTAGCATTCATTGTTGCTATCAGTTGCAATTTTTTTCGCTGAACTCGTCTACTTGCAGTTTGACAGTTCATCATCGCTCTTTAGTCTATTTAGTTACATAATACATAGTTGTGGTTCGGTCGCGTCGTCGTGGTTCTTTCGGGTCATTTTCTTTGACCTTTTTCTTTAATAATATAATTTCTAATTCGCGAATATAAAAATAAACATAGCATTCAGTATGATAAGCTTTTGACTTAAATGTTTGTACTCTCCATCGTTTATTTTCGTTTAATCAAAAATTCACTTTAGATTCGTCTCGAAATTGGTGCGAATGTAAAATGATAGAAATTGTATGGAGTGCAAATGGTTTGCGAAATCTGTAATACCATATAAGTTGAACAAAATGTCAGTGGTGCAGGGATTGTTACCGACATTCGTCAACTTTCATTCGTCGGATTCAGTAATAGCAAAAGTTTGGAAATGAATTGAAATTGTCACTTTAGCTCATTCGCCGAATTCTGTAATAGGGGTGAATAAGAAAAAGTAGAGCAGAAACAATATAACCCCGATGGGAAAGGGATGCGCTGCGCTGTGTCTGGTACGATTTGTTTGTGCTATAAATTTTGATGAGAACAAGAGAACGCTTGTCGCTTACCCAATGGAAAGATACATTTTTCACTCTCTTACATTGTGGTCATTGTAGTTCTCTTGTCGATCTTGATTTTTGTATCTTTGTCTGCTGATGGTTGTCTGCTGATAAAATATCTTAGGACATTTTTTTGTATGGAGATGAGACATGTGTATATGATTATTTGTGATAATAGACTTAAAAAGTGGCTTTCATCAGATACCACTAAAAGAGGCTGATATAGGGAAAACTGCTTTTTCAGCTAACAACGGCAAGTTCGAATTTACTCGCCTTCCATTTGGTCTCAAAAACGCTCCATCCATTTTTCAGAGAGCTTTAGATGACATCCTAAGAGACCTTATTGGAAAATGTTGTTACGCCTATATCGATGATATTGTGATCTTTGGAAAAGATGAGGACGAAAACTTTACAAATCTTCAAAAAGTCTTCAAAACATTAGAGAAAGCAAATATGAAAATTCAGCTAGACAAATGTGAATTTTTCCAAAAAGAAATAAAATTTTTAGGTTTTGTTATCGGCAGGGACGGTATAAGAACCAATCCAAAAAAAGTGCAAGCAATAGTCGACCGGCCTATTTTCAAAAACCTAAAAGAGCTTCGATCTTTCCTCGGAATGTCAGGATACTATCGCCACTTCGTTAAAGAGAACGCAAAATTGGCGAAGCCCCTGATACCCCTTTTAAGAGGGGAAGACGGACACGTGTCCAAAAATATGTCAAGGAAATAACTGATTCAACTAGATCAAGAAGCCATCAAGGCATTCAACAAATTAAAAAAAACTCTTGTTTCTGCAGAAGTTTTGGATTGTTTTTGTATAGTCCTGCAAATTTTATTGAAACTTAAAAAAAAATAGTCAATTACGACAAACGGAAGCCAAGATATTCATGATTTAAAAACTTAGGAAAGCCTACAGTTTAGTACCTTAACCGTGTAGCTTGTTATTTTGGTGTCGCCAGCAACAAGAAGCAACAAATATGTTTAAGTATGTGTATAAGATTAAAATTAATATTTTGTAATAAACAAAAAACAAAAAGATGAATATAAATTATTATTTAAAAATAGACAATTCAAAGAAAAAAGCACTTCTGTTTCTGAAGTTTTGTCGTTATTTAATTTTAATCTTATTTTAACATCCCCTGAAGACGACAGCAATCCCTGTCGAAACGTTGGGAACAAATCAATGTAACTTTGTTTCATTGCCAATTCCAGTGACCAAAAAAGCCGAAGGAAGAGGAATATCTCATCTACCAACTATTAATAATATCCAATTTGGTCAAATCAATTAATCATAATATAAAAAAAAATCCAAAATATTTACCGTGAAATACAGTTTTTTTCTCAATAACTATGAAAAAAAGGTATTAAAAACAAAAAAAAATGTTGACCAAGCGTAACTTTTTATGTTTTTGCTTAAACATATTCACCCCTATTACACAATTCGGCGAATGAACTAAAGTGACAGTTTCAATTCATTTCCAAACTCTTGCTATTACTGAATCCGACGAATGAAAGTTGAACGAATGTCGGTAACAATGCCTGCACCACTGACATTTCGTTCAACTTAAATGGTATTACAGAATACGCAATCCATTTGCACTCCATACAATTTCTATCATTTTACATTCGCACCAATTTCGAGACGAATCTGAAGTGAATTTTTGATTAAACGAAAATAAACAATGGAGAGTACAAAAATGTAAGTCAAAAGCTTAACATACTGAATGCTAAAGTGTTTGTTTAACAAATTTTAATAGAAAACGCACAAATACCAGCGCAACCAGAAAGCAAGAAATCTAAAAAAAAAAAAAAAGCACACGGTTGGTTTTGAACCGTCCCCCATCTTCGTACTAACCACTCTCAACGATGCTTGATTTGGTTGATCGAAAGCGATACTATTATCACAGCCTAGGCCAGTTGAATAAATGTTTGTAGCTGACAGTGTCGATACGAAAGTTCATAAATGATAAGGTAATTTTAGGAATCGACAATGTAGTTCATCCGACGAATTTCATAATTGAGTTTTACAGCGGATGCGAATCAAGTCAACTCACCGGGAGTAAAATTCTGCGAATTCTGTAATCGACATGATTAAAATAAAATTAAATCATGTCGATTACAGAATTCGCAGAATTTTACTCCCGGTGAGTTGACTTGATTCGCATCCGCTGTAAAACTCAATTATGAAATTCGTCGGATGAACTACATTGTCGATTTCTAAAATTACCTTATCATTTATGAACTTTCGTATCGACACTGTCAGCAACAAACATTTATTCAACTGGCCTAGGCTGTGATAATAGTATCGTTTTCGATCAACGAAATCAAGCATCGTTGAGAGTGGTTAGTATGTACGAAGATGGAGGACGGTTCAAAACCAACCGTGTGCTCTTTTTTTTTTTTTTTTTTAGATTTCTTGCTCTCTGGTTGCGTTGCTATTTTTGCGTTTTCTATTAAAATTTTTTAAACAAACACTTTAGCTGTTACGGTAAAATTTTCCGTAACAAGAATCATTCTTTCGGTTCCCTATCCTTATTCCTTTCTTTTAATAACTTTCTTCAAGCAGGTGTTTCTTTCAACTTACTGAGAGAGAGAAGGGCAGCCATTGTCCATCAGCCATTGGTTCACTCGCTCAGTAACTTGAAGAAACAAAATACCAGTGTGTTCAATTTTGAAACTTAATGGACGACAGACGGGTGGTCTGTTCAAATCGCTATTGCTGGTGACAGCTGGTCACAGAAACAGACGGGCGGTCTGTGTTAAATATGCACAAAAAGTAACATTGGCGAAGTTTTGTTCCCAATTGTTGAAGTTACTCCTGGTGAGAATGGCTGCGTGCCCAACCTAAAACATATTTTCATGTATGATGTATGTAAAAGATGGAACGTTAACGGCTAGTCCCTTTAATTCCCCAAATCTGCGCAAAAACCCAACGAATCAAGTAAATTCGCGATGTAGAAAATTACCACCAACTTCCTCTAAATAGTATTTTTTTAAATTATAGCAACTTTCTTTGCACAGGTTTTCCAGTGTTTCTTACCGGGTTTTATGTTAGAAAAATTAAGTTCCTTTTCTTTTGGTTTTCAAAAAAATTTTGTTTAAAAACTTGTATGGGGATGTTAGGTGGCTGAATGCACCCATTGAATTGCCCGCCACTGGAAAGTCAATCCGGAGGTCGGCGAATTCAATGATGATGACTGTGCATAAAGCTGGGTGTAAAGTGCGAGTACGAGAAGGCTGATGGGTTCCAACTGCGTTGGCGCACTCTCGCCAATGTGCTGAGTGTTGCTGATAAATGACGCGATCGAAGCCCACGTCACTGATTGGCGGAAAGCACTGGGTTTTAAAAAGAGAAGAGGTCTTCCAGGCAAGGTGAAAGCCTGGAAGGACACTTCTTTACGGAGATTTGATTAAGCAAGAGGTGCAAAATTTGCAAGAAGAAAGTTTTTTTGAAAACAAAAAAAAAAGGAACCAGAAACGAATTTTAGTTTGAAAAAAAAAAGAGTTTTATTTAAAAAATCGAACAAAAAGGAAAATTAAAGGGCTAGTTGAAGAAACGCAGGAAAATTTTGGTGGAGAATTTTTGCGGAAAGTCAGTTCAAGGACCACAGAGGAATTTGGTGGTATAATAAAGCTAAGTATAGTGGTTTTTCAATCAAAATTGTAATTTAGAGTTTTCATTGTCGGTCGATAATAATTTCGTTTCAATTCGATTCAAAATCGTATTCTTTGGGTTTTTGTTCTCGAAAAATTCCGATATTACGGAACGCGCGACCCGTTTTTCTTAACACCGTTTGTGCTTTCGGGACCGAGTGTTAACGGTCCATCTTGAATATTTAATTTTCTTGTTGTGCTAATTGTTTAAAAGATCTTGGGTTTTAGCCCTACTTAATTGCAAGGTTTCCCAAGCAATTCAATAAAATTTTCAAATTCCCATTCGGAATTATAAATTTAAATCTTTTATTTAAAATATCTTTCACCGTCGGTTTCGCTCCAAAGGTTTGTAATTTCCTTGTAAAACAAAAATTACTGGCGCCCTTTTTCATTTTTCAGCTACGCCTCTGCGTTGATTGAAAATAAATCATTCCACCTTTTTTTATTGTATTAATAAATCATCATCATCAAAATAATTCGCGAACCCACCCCCTTGCTGAGCCTAGTCGTGGTGGTAGCATTCATTGTTGCTATCAGTTGCAATTTTTTTCGCTGAACTCGTCTACTTGCAGTTTGACAGTTCATCATCGCTCTTTAGTCTATTTAGTTACATAATACATAGTTGTGGTTCGGTCGCGTCGTCGTGGTTCTTTCGGGTCATTTTCTTTGACCTTTTTCTTTAATAATATAATTTCTAATTCGCGAATATAAAAATAAACATAGCATTCAGTATGATAAGCTTTTGACTTAAATGTTTGTACTCTCCATCGTTTATTTTCGTTTAATCAAAAATTCACTTTAGATTCGTCTCGAAATTGGTGCGAATGTAAAATGATAGAAATTGTATGGAGTGCAAATGGTTTGCGAAATCTGTAATACCATATAAGTTGAACAAAATGTCAGTGGTGCAGGGATTGTTACCGACATTCGTCAACTTTCATTCGTCGGATTCAGTAATAGCAAAAGTTTGGAAATGAATTGAAATTGTCACTTTAGCTCATTCGCCGAATTCTGTAATAGGGGTGAATAAGAAAAAGTAGAGCAGAAACAATATAACCCCGATGGGAAAGGGATGCGCTGCGCTGTGTCTGGTACGATTTGTTTGTGCTATAAATTTTGATGAGAACAAGAGAACGCTTGTCGCTTACCCAATGGAAAGATACATTTTTCACTCTCTTACATTGTGGTCATTGTAGTTCTCTTGTCGATCTTGATTTTTGTATCTTTGTCTGCTGATGGTTGTCTGCTGATAAAATATCTTAGGACATTTTTTTGTATGGAGATGAGACATGTGTATATGATTATTTGTGATAATAGACTTAAAAAGTGGCTTTCATCAGATACCACTAAAAGAGGCTGATATAGGGAAAACTGCTTTTTCAGCTAACAACGGCAAGTTCGAATTTACTCGCCTTCCATTTGGTCTCAAAAACGCTCCATCCATTTTTCAGAGAGCTTTAGATGACATCCTAAGAGACCTTATTGGAAAATGTTGTTACGCCTATATCGATGATATTGTGATCTTTGGAAAAGATGAGGACGAAAACTTTACAAATCTTCAAAAAGTCTTCAAAACATTAGAGAAAGCAAATATGAAAATTCAGCTAGACAAATGTGAATTTTTCCAAAAAGAAATAAAATTTTTAGGTTTTGTTATCGGCAGGGACGGTATAAGAACCAATCCAAAAAAAGTGCAAGCAATAGTCGACCGGCCTATTTTCAAAAACCTAAAAGAGCTTCGATCTTTCCTCGGAATGTCAGGATACTATCGCCACTTCGTTAAAGAGAACGCAAAATTGGCGAAGCCCCTGATACCCCTTTTAAGAGGGGAAGACGGACACGTGTCCAAAAATATGTCAAGGAAATAACTGATTCAACTAGATCAAGAAGCCATCAAGGCATTCAACAAATTAAAAAAAACTCTTGTTTCTGCAGAAGTTTTGGATTGTTTTTGTATAGTCCTGCAAATTTTATTGAAACTTAAAAAAAAATAGTCAATTACGACAAACGGAAGCCAAGATATTCATGATTTAAAAACTTAGGAAAGCCTACAGTTTAGTACCTTAACCGTGTAGCTTGTTATTTTGGTGTCGCCAGCAACAAGAAGCAACAAATATGTTTAAGTATGTGTATAAGATTAAAATTAATATTTTGTAATAAACAAAAAACAAAAAGATGAATATAAATTATTATTTAAAAATAGACAATTCAAAGAAAAAAGCACTTCTGTTTCTGAAGTTTTGTCGTTATTTAATTTTAATCTTATTTTAACATCCCCTGAAGACGACAGCAATCCCTGTCGAAACGTTGGGAACAAATCAATGTAACTTTGTTTCATTGCCAATTCCAGTGACCAAAAAAGCCGAAGGAAGAGGAATATCTCATCTACCAACTATTAATAATATCCAATTTGGTCAAATCAATTAATCATAATATAAAAAAAAATCCAAAATATTTACCGTGAAATACAGTTTTTTTCTCAATAACTATGAAAAAAAGGTATTAAAAACAAAAAAAAATGTTGACCAAGCGTAACTTTTTATGTTTTTGCTTAAACATATTCACCCCTATTACACAATTCGGCGAATGAACTAAAGTGACAGTTTCAATTCATTTCCAAACTCTTGCTATTACTGAATCCGACGAATGAAAGTTGAACGAATGTCGGTAACAATGCCTGCACCACTGACATTTCGTTCAACTTAAATGGTATTACAGAATACGCAATCCATTTGCACTCCATACAATTTCTATCATTTTACATTCGCACCAATTTCGAGACGAATCTGAAGTGAATTTTTGATTAAACGAAAATAAACAATGGAGAGTACAAAAATGTAAGTCAAAAGCTTAACATACTGAATGCTAAAGTGTTTGTTTAACAAATTTTAATAGAAAACGCACAAATACCAGCGCAACCAGAAAGCAAGAAATCTAAAAAAAAAAAAAAAGCACACGGTTGGTTTTGAACCGTCCCCCATCTTCGTACTAACCACTCTCAACGATGCTTGATTTGGTTGATCGAAAGCGATACTATTATCACAGCCTAGGCCAGTTGAATAAATGTTTGTAGCTGACAGTGTCGATACGAAAGTTCATAAATGATAAGGTAATTTTAGGAATCGACAATGTAGTTCATCCGACGAATTTCATAATTGAGTTTTACAGCGGATGCGAATCAAGTCAACTCACCGGGAGTAAAATTCTGCGAATTCTGTAATCGACATGATTACAGAATTCGCAGAATTTTACTCCCGGTGAGTTGACTTGATTCGCATCCGCTGTAAAACTCAATTATGAAATTCGTCGGATGAACTACATTGTCGATTTCTAAAATTACCTTATCATTTATGAACTTTCGTATCGACACTGTCAGCAACAAACATTTATTCAACTGGCCTAGGCTGTGATAATAGTATCGTTTTCGATCAACGAAATCAAGCATCGTTGAGAGTGGTTAGTATGTACGAAGATGGAGGACGGTTCAAAACCAACCGTGTGCTC
Organism: Chrysotoxum bicinctum; assembly: GCA_911387755.1. Taxonomy (NCBI): domain Eukaryota; kingdom Metazoa; phylum Arthropoda; class Insecta; order Diptera; family Syrphidae; genus Chrysotoxum; species Chrysotoxum bicinctum. The sequence continues at coordinate 109,786,002 of OU426988.1, forward strand.
TTTTTTTTTTTTTTTTTTAGATTTCTTGCTCTCTGGTTGCGTTGCTATTTGTGCGTTTTCTATTAAAATTTGTTAAACAAACACTTTAGCTGTTACGGTAAAATTTTCCGTAACAAGAATCATTCTTTCGGTTCCCTATCCTTATTCCTTTCTTTTAATAACTTTCTTCAAGCAGGTGTTTCTTTCAACTTACTGAGAGAGAGAAGGGCAGCCATTGTCCATCAGCCATTGGTTCACTCGCTCAGTAACTTGAAGAAACAAAATACCAGTGTGTTCAATTTTGAAACTTAATGGACGACAGACGGGTGGTCTGTTCAAATCGCTATTGCTGGTGACAGCTGGTCACAGAAACAGACGGGCGGTCTGTGTTAAATATGCACAAAAAGTAACATTGGCGAAGTTTTGTTCCCAATTGTTGAAGTTACTCCTGGTGAGAATGGCTGCGTGCCCAACCTAAAACATATTTTCATGTATGATGTATGTAAAAGATGGAACGTTAACGGCTAGTCCCTTTAATTCCCCAAATCTGCGCAAAAACCCAACGAATCAAGTAAATTCGCGATGTAGAAAATTACCACCAACTTCCTCTAAATAGTATTTTTTTAAATTATAGCAACTTTCTTTGCACAGGTTTTCCAGTGTTTCTTACCGGGTTTTATGTTAGAAAAATTAAGTTCCTTTTCTTTTGGTTTTCAAAAAAATTTTGTTTAAAAACTTGTATGGGGATGTTAGGTGGCTGAATGCACCCATTGAATTGCCCGCCACTGGAAAGTCAATCCGGAGGTCGGCGAATTCAATGATGATGACTGTGCATAAAGCTGGGTGTAAAGTGCGAGTACGAGAAGGCTGATGGGTTCCAACTGCGTTGGCGCACTCTCGCCAATGTGCTGAGTGTTGCTGATAAATGACGCGATCGAAGCCCACGTCACTGATTGGCGGAAAGCACTGGGTTTTAAAAAGAGAAGAGGTCTTCCAGGCAAGGTGAAAGCCTGGAAGGACACTTCTTTACGGAGATTTGATTAAGCAAGAGGTGCAAAATTTGCAAGAAGAAAGTTTTTTTGAAAACAAAAAAAAAAGGAACCAGAAACGAATTTTAGTTTGAAAAAAAAAAGAGTTTTATTTAAAAAATCGAACAAAAAGGAAAATTAAAGGGCTAGTTGAAGAAACGCAGGAAAATTTTGGTGGAGAATTTTTGCGGAAAGTCAGTTCAAGGACCACAGAGGAATTTGGTGGTATAATAAAGCTAAGTATAGTGGTTTTTCAATCAAAATTGTAATTTAGAGTTTTCATTGTCGGTCGATAATAATTTCGTTTCAATTCGATTCAAAATCGTATTCTTTGGGTTTTTGTTCTCGAAAAATTCCGATATTACGGAACGCGCGACCCGTTTTTCTTAACACCGTTTGTGCTTTCGGGACCGAGTGTTAACGGTCCATCTTGAATATTTAATTTTCTTGTTGTGCTAATTGTTTAAAAGATCTTGGGTTTTAGCCCTACTTAATTGCAAGGTTTCCCAAGCAATTCAATAAAATTTTCAAATTCCCATTCGGAATTATAAATTTAAATCTTTTATTTAAAATATCTTTCACCGTCGGTTTCGCTCCAAAGGTTTGTAATTTCCTTGTAAAACAAAAATTACTGGCGCCCTTTTTCATTTTTCAGCTACGCCTCTGCGTTGATTGAAAATAAATCATTCCACCTTTTTTTATTGTATTAATAAATCATCATCATCAAAATAATTCGCGAACCCACCCCCTTGCTGAGCCTAGTCGTGGTGGTAGCATTCATTGTTGCTATCAGTTGCAATTTTTTTCGCTGAACTCGTCTACTTGCAGTTTGACAGTTCATCATCGCTCTTTAGTCTATTTAGTTACATAATACATAGTTGTGGTTCGGTCGCGTCGTCGTGGTTCTTTCGGGTCATTTTCTTTGACCTTTTTCTTTAATAATATAATTTCTAATTCGCGAATTAAAATTGTAACAAGTGGCGCCCAACGTGGGGCCTTTTTTCAATAAACAAAATATAAATATCGAAAAAAAAATATTTCAATTACCGCGGTGAAAGTGTTGTCTGTTTTGCATATTGCATATGCACATAAATTTAGAATACCTACCAAACCAACCATTGTGTTATAAAGTGAATTTGCTTTAGGGAAGTGATTTTATTCAATTTCGTTTGTGCCAAGTTACTTTTGGTTTTGTTTTTCTTTTTCAGAATTCCTATATTGTGGTTATTGTGCAAAAATTATCGTTTCATTGGAGTACATACAGGTGTATAAAAATATATAAAGTGATTTCAAATTACGACCACAGTGGGATATATTGAAGCCAACAATTGAAAAATTTGATTGATATACCAATTATTTCATTATTGTGAGTAAGTTTTTTTCATTTTAATTCATTCGATTAATTTAAATTGAAATTTTTTAAATTTATTATCCACATTACGGTTTACTTTTATTACGGGGTTTATTTACTTTTACTGAGATTATTACATAGTGGTTTTTATTTGAAGTGTGTGTTTATCTCGCTCTAGCGCATATACCTACGAAAATTATTTTTTTTTGCTTGCCGTGAAGTTTGATAGTTGTTCTTTTTCGTGATTTCTTTTCTCTTCTTCCATAAAGGAATGAGTTTTGTATATTTCGTATAAAAAAAAAAAATTTTTTTTTGTTTACATTTGGCATTTGTCTTCGAAGTGAATTTTAATTGCAGATAATAGATTTTGCTTCTAGTGTGACCATATTAGATTTTATTATCGTGAAATTCTAATTTGAAATTTTCTTTTTTAATTCTGTGTTGAAAAGTTGATATTATTTATTTATTCTGAGTAATATAAAATTGAGCTCATTGCGTTGAAAGTGAATAATTTTAGAGTAATTAAAGAAAGAGTAAAATATTTCTTAGAGCGTGTTCTTGTATTTTTTTTTTGGTGTACTTTTTGCTGCCATTATTTTCAATTGGGTGTTGATTTCGGGTTTTAATCTTTTAGTGCTGTTTTGAAATACAAATTTTCAAAAATACTTTTGCTTGGTTTTCAAAATTTTGAGTTGGTTAAAGATTTTACTCTAGTTTTCGAGATTTTTGGTGGCATTTTGTCGTGGATTTACATAGAGCAATCAACTGGGTGTTGATTTTGTGCTTTTAATTTAATTTTGTTTTGTTATTGGTACATTTTCATTTTTGTGATTTTGATTTTGATTTGATAATTTGTTTCGGCTTCGTTTGTAAATAATTTTCTTGAAATGGATGTGAATAGGCTAAATAAAGAAGAACTTCTTTATGAGTTACAGGCCCGGGGCCTAAAGGAAGGGACGGTAGACAACATGAGGATGACGTTGAGAGCATCGCGTACTCTAGAGCGGTCGGGCTCTATATCAAGCGATAGCCCTCATTACCCATTCTCATTTGAGGAAGACGCTAGGGCGGTTAAAGCAAAAATTTTAGAGATTAGGGATCTTTTGAAAACCCCTCCGAAAAATCAAAAGTCAGGAGAGTATTTGAAGGTTTTAACAAAAATTGAATGGGCATTAGGTAGGATTAATAAGGCTAAGGCAGAGTCGACGGATGAGGTTAATGAAGTAGCAGATATTAAGGGCGAATTATTGTTGCTGATGGCAGTGTTAAGTGAAGGTGGTGAGGAAGCACCACCTGAAAAAGAAAAAGCGATGGAGAACAACAATACGTCGACAGCAGACATGGGTGCGTTACCAGCTGCGCAGGTCGGCCAACGAGCGAGCTCAGGGTTCCAACTACAGGAGGAAGACTGTGACCGGAATTCTGAGCGCATTGAAAAGTGGAACGTGAAATTCTCTGGTGAGCGGTGCGGCTCATCAGTGAATTCGTTTATTGAGAGAATTGATGAACTTAGGGAATCGCGTGGAGTATCGGAAGCTAGGGTTTTCAGGTCGGCGGTGGATCTTTTTACAGGGAAGGCACTTCTTTGGTTTAGGGCGGTTAGGGACAATATCTCAACATGGCAAGAGTTGGTTAGGGAGTTGAAATTGGAGTTTCTGCCCTCCAATTATGATGATCTCTTGTTGGATGAGATCAGGCGGCGTACCCAGGGTAGGGATGAGACAATGGGTATGTACATTGCTCTCATGCAAACCCTTTTCAAAAGATTCTCTGAGCCTCTGAGTGAGAATAGAAAACTGGCTATTCTCATGAAGAACATAGCTCCTTTCTACCAAACACAATTGGGCTTGGCTGATATCAAGTCAGTCAATTAACTGGTTGCGTTGGGTAGAAGGCTAGAGACAATTAGGTCAAATGTTGAGTCCTTTGTTCCTCCTCCTTCAGGTCGCAGCAGGCAGGCTTTGGAGCCTGATGTTGCTTATGTTGCTTCGGTTCAAGAAGCAACAGTTGCAGTTAATCGAAACCCCCCACCCAATAGGCCCATTCGTTGTTTTAACTGCAATAGGGAAGGTCATTTTTCTAATCATTGTTCCGCTCCTAGGCGTTGTTTTGGGTGTGGCACTGTAGGTACCACACATAGGAATTGTAGACGTTGTTCGGGAAACGGGCAACGGACTCTTGGGCCAGCAGGTCAAGAGCGCCGTCGAAATTAGTTAGGTCGCCTGCTGACGACCAGCTGGTGGATAGGGTTAGGTTAGGTTTCACGTTAGATACAAGTAGGAATGATAGTAGGCCATATTTAGGAATCAACATTTATGGGTTTAGGTTTTTAGGGCTTTTGGATTCTGGGGCATCGCGAACTATTATTTGTAGGGACGTTTGGAAGGTTTTGAAAGATTTAGGGCTAAAGTTAGGAAAAGCAAATATTAGGCAGGTACTTTTAGCAGATGGTGCAGGTGTAGGAGTTTTGGGGGTTGTTAATCTACCTATTGTTATCGAGGACAAATCTGTTTTGATTGAGTGTTTGGTTATACCCACTCTACCTCATGCGATGATACTTGGTGCAGATTTTTGGGCACTGTCGGGAATCGTCCCGGATCTTCGTTCACGCATGTGGAGTTTTTCGAGCCAGGAGATGGTGGCTTCGATAGAAACTACATCTATCACAGAAGAGTCTGAGTTAGATGGGGATCAAAAGGGCAAACTAAATTCTTTGATCGAAGATTTGTTTAGGGGCATGCCAGAAGGGCTTGGAGTAACAACAATGGTAGAACACATAATTAGGACGTCGACAGAACCCATCAAGCAGAGGTACTATCCGGTATCACCAGCAATGCAGGTGCATATCGACAAGGCTCTTAACGAGATGTTAGAAGAGGGGGTGATTGAGAAGTCTAATAGTCCTTGGGCTTCTCCAATAGTTTTGATTAAAAAGAAAGATGGTACATTCCGGTTCTGTGTCGACTATAGGAAACTTAATCAAGTTACAGAAAGAGATGCATATCCACTTCCGATTATTTCAGCCATTTTAGACAAACTTAGGAATGCAAAATTTTTAACATCGTTGGACATTAAGTCGGCGTATTGGCAGATTCCAGTAGCTGAGGAATCTCGCAAATTTACTGCCTTTACGGTACCTGGTAGGGGATTATTTCATTTTAAAAGAATGCCTTTCGGCTTGCACAACGCTCCTGCTACGTGGCAGAGGTTTATAGACAGTGTGTTAGGGCCTGAGTTGGAGCCATACGTTTTTGTTTATTTGGACGATATTATTATCGTTACAGATACATTCGAGAAACATCTCGAAATTCTTAACGAAGTTTTTAGGAGATTACTTGAGGCAGGTTTAAAAGTCAGTCAAGAGAAATGCAACTTTTGCAGACCCTCTCTTAAATTTTTAGGTTATGTGGTTGATCGGAACGGGTTACATGTTGACCCCGAAAAAGTGGAAAGTATGGTGAAAATACCTGCACCGAAAAATGTTAAAGAGGTTAGGAGTTTCGTAGGGACTGTTTCGTGGTACAGATGCTTCGTACCAAATTTCGCGACATTAGTTAGGCCGTTAACCGACTTGCTTAAGAAAAGTAAAAAGTTCGTCTGGACTCAAGAATGTGAAGATTGTTTTAGGAAAGCTAAAGAATGCTTAATAACGGCTCCCATTTTGACATGTCCCGACTTCAATCTTCCATTCGTGGTCCAAACAGACGCGTCCGACTACGGTATCGGGGCCGTACTCACACAGACTTTTGAGGAAGGGGAAAAAGTAATTTGTTACTTGAGTAGGTCTCTGAACAGAAACGAGAGGAACTATTCCACTACGGAAAAGGAGTGTTTAGCAGTTTTGTGGGCAGTTGAGAAGTTGCGGCCGTACATCGAAGGAGTTCGTTTCACGGTCGTAACCGATCATTACTCATTGATTTGGTTGAGTAATCTCAAGGACCCACAGGGTAGACTCGCGCGCTGGGCAGTTAGGCTTCAGCAGTTTGATTTTCAGATCATTCACCGGAAGGGTAAAGAACATGTCGTTCCGGACATGTTATCTCGGGGAGTTCCAGTAGTGGCTGGGATTTCAGATGAGGATTCGGACCCGTGGGTGGTAAAAATGATTTCGAAAGTGGAGTCAAACCCGTTAAATTTTCCGGCTTGGAGAGTGGATAGTGGCCATTTATATAAATTTGTGAAATCAAATCATGTGAAAGTTTATGACAGTAACGATGAGTGGAAGTTAGTAGTAGGTAGAAAAGATAGGTTAGGAATACTTAGGGATTGTCACGATAATCCATTAGCAGGACATATGGGGGTAAGAAAAACGTTCGCGAGAGTAGGTGCTAAATATTATTGGCCTAAGATGAGGGTAGATATAACTAAATATGTTAGGAAATGTAGGGTATGTCAGCAAGTGAAACCAATCAACGATAAACCAGCCGGTCTTATGAGTGAAAGAGTAGGAGCAACTTCTCCGTGGGAGATGATAAGTGTGGACTTAGTGGGCCCTCTGCCCAAGTCTAGTAAAGGTTATATGTATATCCTCACAGTAGTAGATTATTTAACAAAATTTCCCTTATTATTTGCATTGAGGTCTGCCACTTCGAAGGCAGTGTGTAGAGAGTAGAAGATAATGTTTTTCTTTTGTTTGGAGTTCCGAAAATTGTCATTTGCGACAACGGTCCTCAATTTAAGAGTAAGGAACTTAGGGCACTCTGTGATGGATACTCTTCAAAGATTAGGTTTACTCCACATTATCATCCACAGGCTAATCCTGCGGAGAGGATTAATCAGATAATTAAAACAACTTTGAGGGCATATGTTTCGGAGAATCACCGGAGTTGGGATTCTCAGTTAGCAAAAGTGGCTTGTGCCATCCGCACATCCCAACATGAGGTTTTAGGAGTTACACCGTATTATGCTAATTTTGGAAAGGAGATGTCTACTAGTGGTCAGGATACAATAGGAATTAGTAATGAGGTTTTAGATAGGGATATTGGTGTACACTCGGTAGGAGATATAGGAAATAGATTTAGGAAGCTTAGGGAAGATATTGCTGTCAAGTTGAAGGCAGCAAGTAAGAAAACAGCAGACGCATACAACCTCAGGAGGCGAGATGTTCAATATCTCCCGAATGATGTTGTATGGCGAAGAAATTTTGTCCTTTCAGACGCATCAAATTATTACGCAGCAAAGTTGGCACCAAAGTTTGTGGGCCCTTTTAAAATCAGGAAAAGACTGTCTCCTTGGACTTATATCCTTGAAGACGAAAATGGTAAAGATCGTGGCACTTGGCACACGAAAGATCTGAAACTTTTTACTTCGTTATCTGAAAATGATTAAGTCTTAAAGTCCCAAATAAAGTAAAGTAAAGTAAAGTAAAGTAAAGTAAAGTAAAGTAAAGTAAAGTAAAGTAAAGTAAAGTAAAGTAAAGTAAAGTAAAGTAAAGTAAAGTAAAGTAAAGTAAAGTAAAGTAAAGTAAAGTAAAGTAAAGTAAAGTAAAGTAAAGTAAAGTAAAGTAAAGTAAAGTAAAGTAAATGAAAGTAAAGTAAAGTTAAGTAAATTTCTATTTGTTTTGTTGAATTTTTTAAAGATTTTTTTTTGGATTTTCATATTTTGCCTTTTAACTTTTTTTATAAGACTACCATATTTGGTCTGATGGCCTCCTTTGTTGTGTTGTTTACCAAGTTGATCCGAAGGAAATTGCTTATTTTCTTCAAAACTAAGCAATTTCCGAGGAGGAAAGGGTGGGATTTGTTACGGTAAAATTTTCCGTAACAAGAATCATTCTTTCGGTTCCCTATCCTTATTCCTTTCTTTTAATAACTTTCTTCAAGCAGGTGTTTCTTTCAACTTACTGAGAGAGAGAAGGGCAGCCATGGTCCATCAGCCATTGGTTCACTCGCTCAGTAACTTGAAGAAACAAAATACCAGTGTGTTCAATTTTGAAACTTAATGGACGACAGACGGGTGGTCTGTTCAAATCGTTATTGCTGGTGACAGCTGGTCACAGAAACAGACGGGCGGTCTGTGTTAAATATGCACAAAAAGTAACATTGGCGAAGTTTTGTTCCCAATTGTTGAAGTTACTCCTGGTGAGAATGGCTGCGTGCCCAACCTAAAACATATTTTCATGTATGATGTATGTAAAAGATGGAACGTTAACGGCTAGTCCCTTTAATTCCCCAAATCTGCGCAAAAACCCAACGAATCAAGTAAATTCGCGATGTAGAAAATTACCACCAACTTCCTCTAAATAGTATTTTTTAAATTATAGCAACTTTCTTTGCACAGGTTTTCCAGTGTTTCTTACCGGGTTTTATGTTAGAAAAATTAAGTTCCTTTTCTTTTGGTTTTCAAAAAAATTTTGTTTAAAAACTTGTATGGGGATGTTAGGTGGCTGAATGCACCCATTGAATTGCCCGCCACTGGAAAGTCAATCCGGAGGTCGGCGAATTCAATGATGATGACTGTGCATAAAGCTGGGTGTAAAGTGCGAGTACGAGAAGGCTGATGGGTTCCAACTGCGTTGGCGCACTCTCGCCAATGTGCTGAGTGTTGCTGATAAATGACGCGATCGAAGCCCACGTCACTGATTGGCGGAAAGCACTGGGTTTTAAAAAGAGAAGAGGTCTTCCAGGCAAGGTGAAAGCCTGGAAGGACACTTCTTTACGGAGATTTGATTAAGCAAGAGGTGCAAAATTTGCAAGAAGAAAGTTTTTTTGAAAACAAAAAAAAAAGGAACCAGAAACGAATTTTAGTTTGAAAAAAAAAAGAGTTTTATTTAAAAAATCGAACAAAAAGGAAAATTAAAGGGCTAGTTGAAGAAACGCAGGAAAATTTTGGTGGAGAATTTTTGCGGAAAGTCAGTTCAAGGACCACAGAGGAATTTGGTGGTATAATAAAGCTAAGTATAGTGGTTTTTCAATCAAAATTGTAATTTAGAGTTTTCATTGTCGGTCGATAATAATTTCGTTTCAATTCGATTCAAAATCGTATTCTTTCGGAACGCGCGACCCGTTTTTCTTAACACCGTTTGTGCTTTCGGGACCGAGTGTTAACGGTCCATCTTGAATATTTAATTTTCTTGTTGTGCTAATTGTTTAAAAGATCTTGGGTTTTAGCCCTACTTAATTGCAAGGTTTCCCAAGCAATTCAATAAAATTTTCAAATTCCCATTCGGAATTATAAATTTAAATCTTTTATTTAAAATATCTTTCACCGTCGGTTTCGCTCCAAAGGTTTGTAATTTCCTTGTAAAACAAAAATTACTGGCGCCCTTTTTCATTTTTCAGCTACGCCTCTGCGTTGATTGAAAATAAATCATTCCACCTTTTTTTATTGTATTAATAAATCATCATCATCAAAATAATTCGCGAACCCACCCCCTTGCTGAGCCTAGTCGTGGTGGTAGCATTCATTGTTGCTATCAGTTGCAATTTTTTTCGCTGAACTCGTCTACTTGCAGTTTGACAGTTCATCATCGCTCTTTAGTCTATTTAGTTACATAATACATAGTTGTGGTTCGGTCGCGTCGTCGTGGTTCTTTCGGGTCATTTTCTTTGACCTTTTTCTTTAATAATATAATTTCTAATTCGCGAATATAAAAATAAACATAGCATTCAGTATGATAAGCTTTTGACTTAAATGTTTGTACTCTCCATCGTTTATTTTCGTTTAATCAAAAATTCACTTTAGATTCGTCTCGAAATTGGTGCGAATGTAAAATGATAGAAATTGTATGGAGTGCAAATGGTTTGCGAAATCTGTAATACCATATAAGTTGAACAAAATGTCAGTGGTGCAGGGATTGTTACCGACATTCGTCAACTTTCATTCGTCGGATTCAGTAATAGCAAAAGTTTGGAAATGAATTGAAATTGTCACTTTAGCTCATTCGCCGAATTCTGTAATAGGGGTGAATAAGAAAAAGTAGAGCAGAAACAATATAACCCCGATGGGAAAGGGATGCGCTGCGCTGTGTCTGGTACGATTTGTTTGTGCTATAAATTTTGATGAGAACAAGAGAACGCTTGTCGCTTACCCAATGGAAAGATACATTTTTCACTCTCTTACATTGTGGTCATTGTAGTTCTCTTGTCGATCTTGATTTTTGTATCTTTGTCTGCTGATGGTTGTCTGCTGATAAAATATCTTAGGACATTTTTTTGTATGGAGATGAGACATGTGTATATGATTATTTGTGATAATAGACTTAAAAAGTGGCTTTCATCAGATACCACTAAAAGAGGCTGATATAGGGAAAACTGCTTTTTCAGCTAACAACGGCAAGTTCGAATTTACTCGCCTTCCATTTGGTCTCAAAAACGCTCCATCCATTTTTCAGAGAGCTTTAGATGACATCCTAAGAGACCTTATTGGAAAATGTTGTTACGCCTATATCGATGATATTGTGATCTTTGGAAAAGATGAGGACGAAAACTTTACAAATCTTCAAAAAGTCTTCAAAACATTAGAGAAAGCAAATATGAAAATTCAGCTAGACAAATGTGAATTTTTCCAAAAAGAAATAAAATTTTTAGGTTTTGTTATCGGCAGGGACGGTATAAGAACCAATCCAAAAAAAGTGCAAGCAATAGTCGACCGGCCTATTTTCAAAAACCTAAAAGAGCTTCGATCTTTCCTCGGAATGTCAGGATACTATCGCCACTTCGTTAAAGAGAACGCAAAATTGGCGAAGCCCCTGATACCCCTTTTAAGAGGGGAAGACGGACACGTGTCCAAAAATATGTCAAGGAAATAACTGATTCAACTAGATCAAGAAGCCATCAAGGCATTCAACAAATTAAAAAAAACTCTTGTTTCTGCAGAAGTTTTGGATTGTTTTTGTATAGTCCTGCAAATTTTATTGAAACTAAAAAAAAAATAGTCAATTACGACAAACGGAAGCCAAGATATTCATGATTTAAAAACTTAGGAAAGCCTACAGTTTAGTACCTTAACCGTGTAGCTTGTTATTTTGGTGTCGCCAGCAACAAGAAGCAACAAATATGTTTAAGTATGTGTATAAGATTAAAATTAATATTTTGTAATAAACAAAAAACAAAAAGATGAATATAAATTATTATTTAAAAATAGACAATTCAAAGAAAAAAGCACTTCTGTTTCTGAAGTTTTGTCGTTATTTAATTTTAATCTTATTTTAACATCCCCTGAAGACGACAGCAATCCCTGTCGAAACGTTGGGAACAAATCAATGTAACTTTGTTTCATTGCCAATTCCAGTGACCAAAAAAGCCGAAGGAAGAGGAATATCTCATCTACCAACTATTAATAATATCCAATTTGGTCAAATCAATTAATCATAATATAAAAAAAATCCAAAATATTTACCGTGAAATACAGTTTTTTTCTCAATAACTATGAAAAAAAGGTATTAAAAACAAAAAAAAATGTTGACCAAGCGTAACTTTTTATGTTTTTGCTTAAACATATTAAAATAAATGCAAGTTGAAAGAAAATATTGTTATTAGCAAAACAGTTTTTTATTATTATTCTGCGACATACTTACTGGGGCTGAGATATAAATTAAAAATAAAATTGCGCGGGTGCGCTGACTTACCTATGTTCAATAATTTATTACTTGGCTTTCGTTCATGGTAGAGTGTTGATTTTTTTTAAACTGTAGGGAATTACAAGAACTTAAATAATAAAAAAATAAAAATTTCATTGTTAAATGAGCTTTTTTCTTATTAATCACGAAAAAGTGATTTTTTAACAACAAAAAATTATTTTAACTTATTATAACTTTTTTTTCATTTGTTTAAGCAAATGTTTTTCTTATAACATAATAGATAATGTTATTAGGAATAAATATATGTTTAATTTTTGTTTGTACGAGATAGTGGAGCCGAGATATTCGCAAATGACCAAAAAATGACACAAAACATATTTTTACCAATAACTTTGGTAAAAAAAGTTGTCATGTGGTGCAAATTTTGTTTTAAGCTTTTCTCATAAGCACCTATCGATCCATGAAAAAAAATAGACCATGCCTCTCCGCGCAAGGTCAGGCCCCTTTTCACGACGCTTTGACTGGACTAATACCCAGACTTTGAAAAAAGTTTTCAGCTTACAACAGACGCCTCCGACTATGCCATCGGTGCAGTCCTTTCCCAAAACGACAAGCCAATAACCTTTCTTTCCAGAACGTTGAACGTTCAATCAGAAAAAAATTATGCCACCAACCAAAAAGAAATGTTGGCAATAATTTGGTCACTCAACTCTCTAAAAATTTTCTATACGGATCCCGTAAAGTTAACATTTTTACAGACCACCAAGCACCAACCCCTTACTTATGTTCTTAGTAATAAAAATACGAACTCCAAAATGAAGAGATGGAAAGCCATTTTGGAGGAATATAACTATGAGCTTAATATAAACCAGGGAAAGAAAATGTTGTTGCAGATTCACTCTCTAGACCTCTAAAAATAGAAATTAACTCAATGACCTCAACAGAGCACAGTGCTGACAGCTCAGCTCAAAACTTAATTCCCTCTAGCGAAATGCCTATAAATATTTTCCGAAATCAACTTCTACTTACAATTGGAGATGAAATTAGCTATCTTAAGTACCCTTTCGACAATTACACTAGACATATCGTAATACAACCGGACTACTCCAAAGAGGACATAATCGATATATTTAAAAGATACCTTAACCCAAACACTATAAATGGACTTCTTACAGACGAAATGACAATGGGACGTGTAGAAGAAATATTTCCTTTACATTTCAAAAACTATCGCATCCGATACACACAAAAAATCGTTGAAAACATACCGAACCAAAGCGAACAAGAAGAGAAAATTCTAAAAATACATCGACGTGCTCATCCAAATGCTGAAGAAAACCGAATTCAACACTCAAAAAATTTCATGTGTAAATAGTACTAATTCATGCGTCCATTCTACGAATTTTATTCGTGGTTTTCAGCCACGTATAGTATTCGTAGAATGGACATTTCTTAGTACATTTTACGAATATTTTATTAGTATTCGTAGAAAAACATACGTATAATGTACGAATACTATTGGTACAATATACGAATATCTTTGTAATATTTACGAATGCCCTTGTAGTTCATTCGTATATTGTATAGCTCCATTCGTATATTGTACGAATATCAAAGTAATATTTACTAATGCCCTTGTAATTCATTCGTATATTATACAGCTCCATTCGTATATTGTACGAATATCATAGTAATATTTACTAATGCCCTTGTAATTTATTCGTATATTGTATCTACAAACATTATAGTAGAAATTACCATAAATAAATATGTTCTCCGAAATTTCCTAAAATATCCATTATAAGAAATAATAACAAAAAGTAATGTATTCTTTAGGATAAAAAATAATTTTATAATTCGTTTTTTTTTTAATTTTAGAGTAAAGTCGGGTAATATGGACCACCAGTCATATTTTCGTTAATAAAACACACACGGTGTAAGTTTTTTTTTAAAGATATTTAAAAAAAAATACATCAGTTAATTCTGATTAAAAAAGTAGCAACAAAAAAATAAATTCACTAAAAAAATAAATTCACTTAGTAAAAAAATAACAAAAAACAAAAAGTTAAGTAACTCTCAAACGTAACAAAAAAAAAGTGGAGGGTATTATGGACGACCTGGTCTTCAATCCATTGACGGCTATTTATCCAGTTCGGACTCTGAGATAAGCTTTGCCAAGCAAATCACATAATATATCAAAATCATCAACAGTCGATCATTCATCCTCATCCAGACCCGAAACTTCTTATATTGAAATGGCGGGTAATGTAGTCCATATACTCCTTTTCTCCGGTGGTTCATATTACCCGCAACATAATGTTTAGAAAAAACTCTTTACAATAGTTTTAAAAATAAAAACCTTAAAATAAATATTCACTTCTTATATTTAAAAAATAAAACGATAACAAACTATATTTTTAACTATAGAAAAAAGGAGAAATACCTACGAAAAAAAAAATAATCAATGCCTTGGATTTTCTTTTAATCCGAACAACTTCGTAACGCGCTACTCCTGACTACTCAAACTAAACTGAGTTAAGTTTAGGCAGTTCCCACACAATCGCAACCAATCGTCTCCTCGATTGCATTTGTGTAAGGCGAGAAAAGATGGTGGTCCATATTAACCGAGTGGTCCACATTACCCGACTTTACTCTATAATTTAATTTTTAATTACAAATGAAGTTAAGAGAAAACTTATAAATTAATTAATTCATTATTAATATAATTAACAACCAAAGTTATATTTCCAAACTGCTTGTTATCAAAGGGCCACTGAAAATAAATTTAACATTTAAAATTCAAAATCTTCCGAAAAACATTTGTACTTACATTAATTTTTATTTTGTAAAAAATTTCCACATATGAATGCCCTGCTGCTTCAGGGTGCTGTATGTAAAATATAAAATAATACAAAACCGAGGTGAATATCAAAATAGAAACTGATAACTCTTGTGAAGCAGATCCTCAAAGAGTTGCAAACCTGTTTAATGTATTTTTCTCAAACATTAGTGATAATTTTTCAAAATTTTCATCTTTTGAAAAAATGAGGTGTTGTAATAACACTATAATTAATGATAGTTTTCAACCAAGGACTTTCTTCTTTGCTAATTTTAGTTCGGAGGAAATACATAATATCATAATGTCATTGAAAAATTCAAATTCTTCTTCTGATGATTTGATTTCGAGTATAACTCTCAAGAAAATTTCGTTTTACATTTCTGATATTCTTAGCTTCATCTTTAATTTCAGCCTGCAAAGAGGAATTTTCCCTGATGCCCTAAAAAAAGCCATAGTTATACCACTTCATAAAAAAGGTAGCACTTCAAACTTGAACAATTATCGTCCCATATCTTTACTTTCAGTTTTTTCAAAAATTATCGAAAAAGGCATGAAATACAGAATGCTATCTTTTTTGAAGATAACAAACTTTTTTAGTGACTACCAATATGGTTTTATGACTGGTAGGTCTACGGAGGATGCTGTTTTAAAACTCTGTGGGGAAATTTATAACAGCTTGAACAATTCTGAGGTACCTTCATCTCTGTTCATTGATATAACTAAAGCTTTTGATACGGTGGATCATGTTTTGTTACTTGATAAATTGTATAAAGCCGGTTTTAGAGGTACTGTTTATGATTGGTTAGAATCTTATTTAGTAAATAGAAAACAAATGGTTAAAATCCAGGATAATCTCAGTTCCGAGAGATTTACTTATATTGGTGTTCCGCAAGGATCCGTATTGGGCCCTATCCTTTTTTTGGTATTTGTCAACTCGCTTTTTGTTCAACCTTTTAAAGGTAATATAACAGCTTTTGCTGACGATACCGCTTTGACATATTCTTCGAAAAATTATTTCCAATTATTTATTGATGTCAATTATGATCTTGAGATACTGCGAAAATGGTTCCATAGTCATCGACTTATTATAAGTGACAAGACAAAATTTATGATTTTTAACTTAAAGGGTAATATCTGCAAAGATATTACTCTAAGTTATCATTCACCCTTCTGTCTTCGATATAGGCTTAATAATGATTGTCTACATGATTCCACTATTTCCTATAACAAAAACCTGCTATGCTCTGATGGTTGTTTTGTAATTGAGCGAGTAGAAAGTTTCAAATACCTAGGCATACTTATAGATGCACGGATGAGTTGGAAAAACCACACTTCTAACTTAAAAGTTTATCTAAATAAAGTTGTTAGGCAAATCTACCATCTCAGTCTGTATTGTAGTCGGCCTATCCTGAAATTGGTCTACAATGGTTTATTTAAATCTAAGCTTCAATATGGACTTTCTTGTTGGGGTGGAACGCATCATAACAAAATTGAACCTCTACTAATTAAACAAAAACATGCTATTAGAATTATTGCTAGGGTTAATCGCAGAACATCAAGTTTTGATTTATTCAAGAACCTTAATATTCTACCACTTAAGCACTTATATTTCTATAAAGTATTAAAAATATTTTTTGAAAATTCTGGATATACGGCTGCTAGATTGTATAGATCTCATAGTTTGCGTGTTAACGGTATGAATTTGGTTACTATACCTACTACGACCCAAACTCAAAATAGTTGGTCTATTCATTTAATAACACATTAATTCTTCATATATCCTAAATATAGTGGCAGTCAGCTTTTGTTCATTTAAAAAATGTTGTCAATTTAATAAAGTAGTTTCACTGAGAGTAAATTAGACCTAACAAAACAAAATTTGAGAGAGCAAATAGCAACAATATTCCTTTCATCTCAGACAAAGATAAGAGCATAAAAGTTGGTCTACTCTTTTTTGGGTGCAAAATAGTTGATCTAAGACTATTTAAATATAGTTTCAGTTAACCGTTATTGAAAAAATGACAAGCACTGGTTTTATTGATGATTATTGTATGATTTTATACAAGCTAGCGAGAGTTTCATGTTAATCCTGGCGCGTGGCGTTGCATTATCAGGAGACCTAAGGGAATCAATGATTAAAGCGTTTGAAACAGGATTGTCTAGCTACGAAATCCCTGAAAATTTTAATTTACCGCCCTCGTCAGTGCAGAACATAATAACAAAGTTTAAAAATTCAGGAAATGTGGATATATGCAACAGAACGGGACATCCACTAACAGCAAAACCTCGCGATTGCCAAATTTTTAAAGAAAATCGACGATATTTATCTGCTTCAATAACGGTTCAGTGGAGAGAACAAATTCAAAAAAGTGTTTCGGTGGACAGTTGTAAGCAGATGATGAAAAAAATTGGATACAAATTTTATAAGGTTTATTTTAAAATATTTAAGTTTTGCATAAATTACGACAACTTAAATCATTAAAAACGCAGGTAAAAGAAATATCACTACTGACACCTAAGCAAAAGAAAAGGCGCATTGAGTGGGCCAAACAACTTAAAAATTTGGACTTTTAGTCAATGGCGGTCCGTTAATTGGAGTCATCAGTACAGATTGGAAGTTTGCGTTGGTGATGAACGAGGACCAGTGATAAAAAATGCTAAAGAAGCCTTTCACAACTCACAAGGACTGCCTTAAACAAACCGTAAAGCTCCCAGTATCTCTAATGGTATGGAGGTGCATGTCGGGATGTGGTATGAGTAATTTGCATTTTGTAATTGGGATAGCTAATGCTGTCAAGTACCGCAACATTTTGGAACAGGAGCTGCCTCCGTCAATACTACGTCTTCAATGCGGAGTATATTTTCCAACAGAATGGTGCTTCTTGTCATACGGCTAGGTCAACAATGGTATGGTTAACTGCTGAAGCAATTCTTTATTGGAATGGACTTCCAGCAGCCCTAATCTTTCACCAATCGAAACTGTTTGGCACACGATGAAGCAAAAATTGCGAAAGGAACCGCGTCGGACTCTTCAAGATTTAAGATCCACAATTACAAATAATTGGGAATCTTTTAGTGCCGAATAGTGTCAACAATTAGTTGACACTATGCCAAGGTGCATTATAGAAGCAGTGATTAAGGCCAAAGGTCGCTTAACAATGTGGTAAAATCAACATAAAGAATCATAGACCAACTATTTTGCATCTAAGAAATGTGTATAAATCGTTATTTAGTTTTGTAAAGAGACTCCATATCAATATTTTATTAAGCCACTTTCTTTTTTTGTCCACTTTTCTTATTTAAAATGAATAGGACTTTATATGTATATCAAAAAATAGTTTTTGTTTCGAAATAGGTTAAGAATGAACACATATTTGCATTCTATCCTCGGTAGACCAACTATTTTGAGTTTGGGCTCGTATTAAAAAAGCACATTTTTCTCACTTTTATTTGGTTACTGCACCTTTATTTAATAACCTGCCAGAAAATATTAGATGCGAGAGAGTCAAAACAATATTCTTAAAAAATATTAAACTTTTGCTATTTTCTTTGAACTACAATGACATAGATAGATTTTTGAATGTAATTGTTTGAGAATAAAAAAATAACTTTAATTTCCTTTGTTGCATTTTGCATGATTTGATTTTGATTTGCTTTACGAGTATAATAATTATATTATTTTTATTACATTATAAATGATCCCCATCAATTGTTTTTTAAGTTTAATTTTGTAACTTATATGGTTCATCCAACTCTTGCCTTTGGGCAACAGGATGTTCCTAACTATTTTATTTGAAGTTTAATGCTATTGCTTATTTAATTATTGGTCATAAATTGTAAATATTGTAGCTTTAAGTCTTCATCTAAAATAAAGTTAAATAAATATAAATATATAAAATATAAATAAACTTTTATTTGTATATAAGAATATCTAGATCTAGGTACTCACCTCGTCTTTTCGAACAAAAAGTCTGGTTCCCAAGATTTGTATCTTAAAGATACGCCGTACGAATTTACCAAAATATTAAAGAATTCAGACCACTGCAGCAAAACAGTATCACGCGTCCATTACCTCGCAATATTGCAATCTGTAATAACACGTTTCAACGTGTTGACGAATGGAATACATTTAATTTTTAGAGCTGAACACATATTATTTTTTGTACTCATGATTATTAAATAATACTAATGCTCTTCATGAAAGTACGAAGTTATTATTACATTCTACGCATAATGCGTACGGTCAACCTATGAATAAATTTTGTCTACTAATATTAGTTTTAGTTAGTAAATACTACAAATGCAAAAGAATAAAGTACAAAGTCATTCGTACGAAAAATTAACGAATATTATTAGTTATATGTACACAATAATTCGTACAATGTACTCAACAAAATTGTTGACTTCTTGTTTACGAATAAAATTAGACCATTTAACGAATAGATTCGTGGATACTACCACAGTTATTAGTAAAACTTTACAAATGCATTCGTAGATATTTCACTGTACAAATACTTCGTATATTTTACGAATATTAGTACAATGCACGAATATTTTCTTCACGAATGCCATTCGTAGCCATTTTACTAATACATTTTTTGAGTGAACTATTAGAGAACTTCTATTTTCCTAAAATGGCTTCAAAAATCAAAATCCTAGTTAATCGATGCGTAACTTGCAAAGAGAACAAGTATTATAGGCATCCTAACAAACCTCATTTAAATCTGACACCAATTCCTAACTATCCCGGGAACACACTGCATATCGACATTTTTTCCATAGAAAAATATCTCGTCTTTACTGCAGTATACAAATTTACTAAATTTGCCCAGGCTAAAATAATAGCAACAAGATCAATCAAAGACATAAGACGACCCCTACGAGACATACAACTCAACCTCTATAACCTCATTGTTAGAAGATGATCTTCAGATCAAAATCTTCAAAACTCCACCATACAAAAGTAAAGTGAACGGACAAGTTGAACATTTTCATTCTACTCTATCAGAGATTATGAGATGCTTGAAATCGGATGGAGCTTCACGGTCCTTTGAAGAACTCCTAGAACGAGCCGTTAACGAATACAATTTTAACATTCACTCAACCACAAACAAAAAAACCTATAGAACTATTTTATGGACGAATACCTAGGTTAAACCCTGAAGAAATTGAAAAAACACGACAAATCAACATAAACAAACTCAGAACTAAACAAGAATTTATGTCAAAAATAACAAACGTATAGACTCTAAACTGACAAATAGATACAGACAAGAAATCGTTAAAGAAAATAAAAATTCAACTGTTACAACTGAATCCGGAAAAGTAGTACATAAAAGTAGTATTAGAAATTAAATTTATCCTTCCAGATCCTCCCTCTGTATTTGCTGTCAAGCAACAGTACAGATACTGGACTTCACTAACTCTCAAGTAATAGCAATACATACAGGACAAGCAAGACTACAAACAGGAAACTTTAAACTAATTCACGAGATTGACATTAAAAAATACGAGATGAGACTTATGAAATTTCTCCTAATTATTACTCATAGAAATACCTCCCTTTATCTTTCTTAAACATAAAATCCAACAAGTTTAGAATCTAATAAACAACTTAAAACCGCGAAAGATGAAACGATCTATCAGTTTTATAGGAGCAGGTTGGAAATGAATCGCGGGTAACGCCGATCATGAAGACTATGTAACAATAACAAAAAAAATGAACAATGTATTAAAAAACAACAATAAACAAGTAATAATAAATACACTGCATAATGAAAGAATAAATAACATTACAGAATTGTCAAACGAAATAATTAAATCATTGAAAGAAAACAAAGTTTTAAATAACGAAGCATTTAATAACCTTCAATATAAACTCATATATTTAAAGAAGAATTACAAAATTGAAACTATGCCATACATTGGGCAAAACTCGTTATTATTAATTCTCTTATACAAGAAATAAATTTAGCTATAAGTAAAATCTCAAAAGAAAATTTGCCATTTGCCACTATTGAAGATGCTTTGAACTTTGCAGAAGTTAAAATCTTTTTTTTTTTTTATAATCGGCTCACACTCAAGGGGTTTTTTGTATACTCTTAATATGCCAGAGACACAGACACAGTGTGAGCATTAAGAAAAAAAGGAAAGGGTTAGAAAGGAGGTGTCGGTGTACATTGGTTTTGAATTCTTGAACATTGCAATGACTGGGAAAGACAGAGCGTGGCAAGGAATTCCACATTCGCGCAACACGGGTGAAGAACGAATCTCTGTACTCGTACTTCACAGTACGGCCGAAGTTGGGCTTAAGGGCATTTCTAGAAGTGCGAGTATTACGGTTAAATTATTTAAGGGGAGGAATGCAGCTGGCTATTTCGCTAGAGCATAGTCCGTTAAAATAACGGTAAAAAAGGGTGAGGCAAGAAACATTACGACGATGTTGGAGTGAACTAAATGAGTCAATGATGTTATTGTCGCCAATCATTTTAAAAGCTCTTCTTTGAATACTGTCCAAGAGACTTAAGTAAGTAACTGGAGCACCAGCCCATAGATGGGAGGGGAGTTATACTCAAGTTTTGGACGTATATATAGATTGTAGCCAGATCAGAAGGAGATAAATTTCTTGCACCGTCTCAGAAAACCCAAACATCTTGCGGCATTTTTGGCAACATCGCGTATGTGATCGTTCCACACGAGGTGGTTTATAATGCACATACCGAGAATATCGAGATGTTCAGTTTCACTGATGCAAGTGTCACTCATTGATAGTGGCAAGGGGGGTATATCACGCTTTAACGATATAAGACAGCATTGGGTTTTCGAAGCATTAAATTCGACACGGTTTGTTATTCCCCATAGTACAATGCTGTTTAGGTCGTAATTTAATGAGCTTATCATATTTTGTCGTTGCAGTTCCACATCCGAAGAGGAAAGATGTGAGTCTGAAAACGAATATGAAAAGCTGAGAGTACTATCGTCAGCGATACAATTAATTGGATTAGAAGATGTAGACAGGAGATCATTAATAAAAATGAGGAAAAGGGTCGGTGACAAAACGGAGCCCTGGGGCACACCAGCATTTAAATTGTGGGTTTCAGTCTAGTACAACTTGTATTGAACGGTTCGAGAGAAAATTTCTAATCCAAAGAAGTAGGGATTCATCGATGCCGAAAGCACGCATTTTCGATAAAAGAGCAAGATGCTAGACTTTATCAAATGTCTTTGAAATATCAAGTGCAATAATCTTACTTTCTCCGAAACAATGTAAAAATTTGGTTAGATAAACCATCAAATCACCAGCGGACCTATTGCTATTGCTACGAAAGCCATACTGCCGGTCATTAAGAATCTTTCGTTCTTCAAGATTTTTCTTGAGCTGATAATTAATCAGCGTTTCCATGACCTTAGAAAGAAGGGACGTTACTGCGATCGGTCGATAATTTGAGGAAGAAGAAGAGTCGCCTTTTTTCGGAATCGGCTGAACAAATGCTGTTTTCCAACCACTCGGAACGAGCCCAGAAGAATAGGATAGATGGAAAAGCTTACGCAGGGGTTTTGCTAGCGTGGAAGAACACCTCTTCAGAATAATAGCGGGGATACCATCCGGACCAGCGGATTTATGTATGTTGAAATCCTTCAAGACTCTTGCCACGGTACGAGTAAGAAAGAAGATTTGTCCCATAGAATCACTAACGCGCTCAAGAATTGGGGGAGTCATGACACTATCCGGCAAGTTGGAATTTGCGGCGAACTGCCTTACAAACAAGTTAGCTTTATCAATAGAGCTAACAAAAGAAGTGTCATTGACAACAAGCGTAAGAACCGAGGAAATTTTTTACAAATGACCAAAAATTGTTACTGCCTTTGGGACATTGCAGTATTTTTTGCCTTGATTTTTGATCATGCGTTGCAGGCCTTCCTGGTTTGTTTGAACTTTTCTGGTTTTCCTCAATTGGGTTGGCTCTAAAACACCGGAAGCTTATCTCTTTTTCCTTGATAACCTCTTTACAGCTCAAATCAAACCATGATTTATCCTTGCGTCTGATACTTTTAACCCTATTCCGGATAAAATGTTTCATTCCCAAAAGAATTATTTTAGTTATCATATCTGCGCTGGAGTCAACGTCACTATCGAGGAAGCATAGTGACCAGTTAAAGATCCTGAAAAAGTTATTCAAACCGTTCCAGTTGGCTTTCTCGTACTGCCATACGGTTCTTCTAGGAGCTCTTTCTCTAACTGGGTTTGTTTGACACGAGAAATTTGCAGATATAACACTATGATCAGATGTGCTCAGAGGCGTCAATACACTTATTGTGTATTTATCAGGGTCAGAGGTAAGAAACAAGTCAAGAGTATTTTCTGCTCGGCCATTAACGTCCGATATTCGAGTGTGCTCGTTGACAAGCTGAGTAAGGTGGTTAAACTCAGCAAAAATCTCAACACACATTCCTTCGGGTGTTGTCTGGCCAGAATGGCGAAGCCAAGAAGAATTGTGAACATTGAAACCGCCCGTAATGACAATTTCAGTGTGAGGATATAGGAAAACAATTCTTTGGATGGAGTCGGACAGAGCATCAAATTCGTGAGAAGTTGAAACTCGATAAAAAAAACAATAGTGAATGATGTGCTTACACTGAAAATAAAATCTAGGTATATATGATAAAAATCTAGGTTGATTTGACAAAAATTTTGTCAATATACGTCCAACAAAAAGTTTTATCAAATTGACAAAAATTATAGAATTTTGTTGATGTAACAAAAAATATTTTCTTGTATCCACAAAATTATTTCGTTATGCTAACAGATAAATTTGTTGAAATAACACAAATATTTTTTCAATATGACAAAATTTCGTAGAATTTACAAAATTAATTTGTCATATTAACAATTCTTTCGTTGTATTAACAATTTTTTGTTAGTGTTATTGTATTTTTATTATTATCGGATTAACAATTTTTTTTGTTAAATTAACAAAAGTGTTTTGTTTTGTTAAATTAACAAAATTGTTTTGTTAAATTAACAAAATTGTTTTGTTACATTAACAGAATATTTTGTTAAATTAACAAAAATTTCTTGTTATATTTTGTTAAATTAATTGTTGAATTGAAAAAATATTTTGTCAATTTTACAAATTTATTTTGTTAAATCCACAAAAAACAAAATTAATTTTGTCAAAATAGTTTTTTTTGGGATTTAAGTCCACAAAAATTGGCGTTTCGTCCCTACGATCTCACATGCAACCATCTGTGAGGGCGTATGGACAATACGCAATTTTTGTTAAGTTCAGTTAATCTTACATCGATTTTTTAACAAAAACCAAGTGTGAACTATATCATACACAAAAGAAATTTTTTTTGGTTTCCTTACAAAATAGTTTTATCTATCTGATAATATTATT
This sequence comes from Chrysotoxum bicinctum, assembly GCA_911387755.1. Lineage (NCBI taxonomy): Eukaryota > Metazoa > Arthropoda > Insecta > Diptera > Syrphidae > Chrysotoxum > Chrysotoxum bicinctum. The sequence continues at coordinate 109,810,120 of OU426988.1, forward strand.
TTATCAATATTACAAAATAATTCAACCCCAAAACAAAATATTTGGCGGTCAGCCATCAGACGAATAGGGGGAACAACATGTAGCATACGAAAACATGCACGTGCCGTAACTATTCGGGACTGGTGGAAGTGTGATCATAGCCTCTCCGCGGCGGCCGCTAGAAACAAGCCTTTTAAAAAAGGTTTGGCTAATATGATCAGGCTGGTTCCTCAGGTTGGCGACAGGTTAATTCCCTGTCCCGTAAAACTAAAAGAATTACGAGACCGACAACAAGCCTCGGAAACGGACTGATCTCACGACGACAACCCACGCAAAGAAAAAGGAAAAACGATTTACGAATTTTCTTATGGAACGTACGATCGCTCTATAGAGCTCGAGCTGCTCAGCAGCTAGCCGATGCCCTGTCAAAGTATAAAGCGCACATAACAGCTCTTCAAGAAATCAGATGGACAGGGAATGGTGTTTTACAGAAGAAAGAATATGACATATACTACAGCTGTCATACAAAACACCATGTGCTCGGGGTAGGCTTCCTAGTCAGCGAAAAAATGAAGTCTACTATCATCGGCTTTAACGCTATAAGCGAAAGGCTATGCACCCTTCGCGTGCGAGGCAAATTTACGAACATCAGCCTCATTAACGTTCACGGACCTACGGAGGAGTCCTCAGACGAAGAAAAAGAGACTTACTACGAACAAGTCGAGAGGGCTCTCAATGCCTGTCCAAGGTATGATGTTAAAATCATCCTTGGGGATTTGAACGCAAAAATAGGTCGGGAGCCGGTATTCAGGCATTACGCAGGCACCCATAGTTTGCATGAGAACACTAATGACAATGGACTTCGAGTCTTAGAATTGGCAGCATCGAAAAACATGGTCGTTGCGAGTACCAGGTTCCCGCGTAAAGATATCTACAAAGCCACCTGGGTATCACCTGATGGAGTCACTCGTAACCAAATAGACCACGTGTTGATAGACCGTCGCCACTACTCGAACTTGATGACGGTACGAACGTACCGAGGTGCCAATATCGACTCGGATCACTATCTTGTTGGTATGGTTTTCCGAGGGCGGATTGCCTTGCGAAGACGCATTGCATCCGCCGATCAGGTTCGAATCAACACGGCTGCCCTGCGCAATGAAAACACCAGTAACACCTTTGGTAATGCGTTAGGACTCGCCCTAGAAACACCAGACTTAGGGAGAGTAAGTCCTGGAGCCAGTATGCTGGACGTAAATGAAAAGTGGACACGTCTTAAAAATACTGTCATTAGTACTGCCAACTGCATCTTAGGCAGCAGTCGTAAAAATCGGAACGACTGGTTTGATGATGAATGCAAGCTAGCGACTGAACGTAAGAATGTTGCGTACCGAGCAATGCAACAATCTCATAGAACGCGGGCACGCGAAGAGGAATATAAAGAGCTCAGAAGAACAGAAAAACGGCTTCACAGACAAAAGAAATCAGCCTGGGAGAAGAACCTAATCTGTGAAATAGAAAACAGCCGAGAGCGAGGTCCGCACCAGGCGCGGAAGTTCTACCAATCCGTCCGAAACATGACGCAGTACACACCACGCTGCACATACTGCAAGGACGGAGAGGGAAATCTGATCACCGATCCTGAAAGCATACTGGAGCGATGGGAAGTGTACTTCAATGAATTGCTAAATGGTCAGCTCACTGCAGAAGTGGAGGCTCCACTACTTCAAGAAGAATACCCTATGTTGCCGCCACCAAGCATAGAAGAGGTTGAGAAGGCTATAGGCCGGCTTAAACAGAACAAATCCCCGGGAGCCGATGGCATACCAGCCGAATTATTTCATCACGGCGGGCCAGCCTTACGTCAAGCAATTCATGATATTATAGTGCACGTATGGGAGCAAGAAGAAATGCCAGAAGACTGGCGAAAAGGCATAATATGCCCCATACATAAGAAGGGAGATGTCACAAAGTGCAGCAATTATAGAGGTATCACGTTGTTGAGTACTGCCTATAAGATACTCTCCTCTATCCTACAAGACCGGATAACCCCATACGCTAAAACCGTCATCGGACAATATCAGTGTGGTTTCATTCCAGGCAAATCAACAACTGATCAGATCTTTACCCTTAGGCAGGTGATGGAAAAATGTCTAGAATTTAACATCCAAACATACCATCTGTTTATAGACTTTAAGGCCGCCTATGATAGCATAGCCAGGGTAGAACTTTACAAAGCCATGAGAGAATTCGGCATCCCAAATAAATTGACACGACTATGTAGGTTGACCATGACCAACGTAACAAGCCAAGTAAAAATAGCCGGATTGCTATCCAGACCAATCAAAATCTTTAATGGACTCCGACAAGGGGACGGTTTGGCCTGCCTCCTCTTCAACCTGGCGTTGGAGAAAGCAATCCGCGACTCTGGCACGGCAACAAGAGGGACCATCGTCAACAGGTCCAGCCAGTTACTAGCTTACGCAGACGACATTGACATCATCGGAAGATCCGAACAAGCTGTACACGATTCCTTCATCCAGATCGAGCAGGCGGCACAAAATCTGGGGCTGCACATTAGTGAAGGTAAAACAAAGTACATGGTGGCGTCGAATGCGAGAGGAACAGTTGGTCAAACAATCAAGGTAGCGGAGCACGAATTTGAAGTGGTGCAATCCTTTAAATACCTTGGGTCAATAGTAGCAGCCGATAACAATATAGAAGAAGAAATACGCGGGCGGCTTCTCAAATCCAACAGAGCCTACTATAGTCTGTCAAAGCTCTTCAAATCCAGAAATCTCACCATAACTTCAAAACTGCTGCTGTACAGGACCATGGTCCTGCCAGTACTCACATATGGATCCGAGACTTGGGTGCTTAGCAAAAGGCACTCCGACCTCTTAGCTGCGTTCGAGAGAAAAGTCTTAAGGAGAATTGTTGGCCCCATATGTGAGGAAGGACGATTCCGGAGACGGTACAATCATGAATTGTACGCAATCTACTTAGAAGCAGATGTCGTGACAAAAATTAAGCTCGGTAGACTCCGGTGGGCAGGGCACCTAGCTCGCATGAGCGAAGAGGAACCTGCTCGGAAAGTTCTTTGTGGTACATTCTATGGTAGACGGCAGCGTGGTAGACCATGCTTGCGCTGGAGAGATGGCGTAGACCAGGACGCCCGAAGCCTTGGGGTGCGCAACTGGATGGCGTCGGCTAGAGACCGGGATAGGTGGAGAGACTTGTTGAAAGAGGCCAGGACCGGAACCCGGTTGTCGAGCCGATGATGATGATGAAAACAAAATATTTGTCATTTTAACAAAAATGTTTTCATTTTTTGTTAAATTGACAAAAAAAAATTAACAAAAACTTTGTTATATTGACAAACATTTACAAAACAAATTTTTTGTAGATACAACAAACATTTTGTTAACATCCCAAAAAAGTTTGTCGATGTGACAAAAATCTCTGTTTTATTTTGTTATATTAACAAAACTTGGTTTGTTAAACTGACAATATTATTTGTAGTGCATATTTTGTTAAACTGACAAAAAATCATGCTGGATTATAAAAATTTTGTGAAATCAACAAAATCATTCTTTCGTATTGACAAAAATTTTATCAAAACGATAAAATTGTTTCGTTAAATGTCAACAAAACGTTTTTGTCAATATTACCTAGGAATTTATTTTCAGTGTATTAATGGAAAATTTAAACCACATAAAATTGAAGGAGTTGGTGCAGCGACCATATTGTGGTAAGAACTGATATGCAACATCATTCCTAATGTAAATGGCGAGACCGTGGTGGAAAAAGAATAATGGCACCAAGCTATACCCATGAATAAGAAATTCAGCAGGATCGGAATCCTCACCTAACTGGGTTTCACTCAGTGCCAAAACAGCTGGCCTGTTAGAAACAGTGTGGATATACAGCCTGAAAATTCGCTCTCAGCCCACGAATATTACAATGGTCTACTCTAAAATAACCAGCCATTGCAATATACAAAAAAATAACTAAAACCAAAACAGAAGAAAATCACTAATTAAAAAGTCGTTTCGATACAACATCACTAAAAAGTGTTATGCCTTTAGTAGTAATGTTGAATCGATCCGAACCCTAACAGTCAGAACAATAATTCTCTATACATCCGTTATTGTATGACCTAGCAAATGCAACCACTGAGAGAGCTTATATATAAGCTCAGCACAATGCATGCCCCCCACACAACTGTAGGAAAAAAGAAGAGGAGAAAGGAAAATGTCACTTACATGTGTTCCGACATATGTACATACGTAGGTATTTTTTTTTTTTTTTGTTATCTCCTGAGTGCTTGTTTATTTATTGTTGTATATTTGGCTATTTGTTTCTTATTGAGTGTTATTTAATTGCTTTTTTGGATTTATTAAAATTGTCTATTGTTTTTTTTTTAGATTTGTTGTTTTTGTTGTATTGTTTGGTTTTATATTTAAGCGCGTCTGCGACGGGAAGGGGGACGGAGGCACAACAACGAACGGATGCAGAGCACGGCACTAGGACATCGACCGATCCCCTCCAAGATTCAATTCACTTAAGTAATTCTATCTCTATACTTTTTACTTTATATTATAAACATACCATTAGTAAGTAAGAACGATTATACAAAACTTATGTTAAGACCTGTAAAAAGAAAAAATATTGCGACAGATTTACTATTCAAAGCAATTTTAAAATCAGGAAACGAGACATATGGTCTAAAGCAAACTTGTAAATCATGCAATTACTCGTATCTCTCAATTTGTAAACCTCAAGAAATTGTAAATTTAAATAATAACCTCCGTATTCCTAATCTATTAAAAAGTGTAAAAGCTACTTGCAAAGTTATAAAAATAACCAACGTCTCACACAAATAGAAGAAGTATCACCAGGTGTAATTCTACTCAACAATTACAATGGATTCATATCAATAGAATCAACCGACCAACATCTTGATGGTACGTTTTTGATAAAATTCCATAACACCAGTATCACCATCAATGACCAATGAGAACACAAGAAGCATCTAGTTATCAAGCTCTCCCCGCAATTCTCCAGTTAACCCTCGAAGAAAAACAATATCGGAAATATCTATCATTGGAAATAAAAATCTGTAAAAAGAAATAAAACCAAAATCATCATTCAAAATCTGGAACCAGAGCATCCACAAATTCATCCCGTAGCAGAAGTTCGATCACCTAAGCTCGGGTTCAACAACATACCATATTTTTAGCTGATTGAGGACAATCATTTAAATGGGGAAGAGTTAACACCACATTTCCTGCCATCACCTTATTCTACAAATAATAAAAATTCATTTAATAAATAAATGCAAAAATAATTCCCAGGAAACAATTTCTTGGAATTCCAAGCAACACTTTGTCATGAAGAAATTCTGGGAACTGCAAGCAATACTTTTGCAAGTAGCTCGAAATCATTTTATGTAAGAAAATCAATCATTTGTAATTCAAACTTTAAACAATAAAGGTAGAAGCAAGCTGCTTCAAAAAAAAAATATTTTGTTTGTAAATTTAAAATGGATTTTGATTAACTTGTATACCAATAGTCTGCTCTTAATTTGAATGAGCATTCTGTGGTCTATTGTAGAGCGCCGGAGCTCTGTACTGATATACAGTTTGGCAATACGCGGTCGGGGCCGCTTCAACACGCAAATAGATGTTCTAATGATCAAGTACAACAACTTTTACGACTTGTGGCTTCCAAAAATGTCGTGCTGAAATTTTTCACATTTTATTCCATTGTTTGTAGAATCACCCATACATGCGATTTTCTTTTAAAAATAGTTTTGTACATAGATATATAATATACGCTTCATCTGAATATCTACACACGTACCTTCATATGAACCTACATAGCCTAAAAATTAAAAAAAAAATCCTCTGAAAAATGCAATATACTTATACATATAGGTAGCAACCTATTTATTTGATTGCTTTTGATTTTATTATTACTATTATTCTTGTTATTAAAAAATTCTGTTATTAATATGTACACGGTTAAAAATCCTGGCGTTAAATTTAATATTTTTTGGGTTGCATATATGACCAGTCCAAAATGGTATTTAAATGTAATACTTTGAATTATATTTGATTTTCAAACTCAATAAAATACATATTCAATTTTAATACTGTTTTGTATTAAAAAACAAGTTCGTATTATTAAATAGTAACACGCATAAGTATTAGTATTTAAACCAAAAAAATAAAATTCATCACTTCTTGTATTGGTTTTAAATGCATTTATATTAGAATTTAATACGCTGGATATTGAAAACATATATTTTTTCATTTAAATTGAATATATTTTTTACTCGTTTTAAGCCCAAAGAGAGTTTAAATGTAATACAAGATTTTTAAATCTTAATACTATTTAAGGTTTCATTGGATTACTTTTGAACCCACATAGTATTGAAAACTAATACCTATTTATTAAATTTCAATACTATTTATAAGATTTGAATGGATTACTTTTGAACCCAGATAGTATTGAAAATTAATAGCAGATACTCAGCTCCCGCCATCACTAACACCCTTCGAAAAGAATCCTTTAGCGTACTCATCCTAAATGTATGCCACTGTGCTTGTTTTTATAAGTTCTTTTAATCCCTGCAAAATTAGAAAAATTTGATTTATATAGGTACATTAAATTAACTCTCGATCTTGATCCTTAGTGCCATTCTAAAAGGCTACAGTTCTGTGTTATCGGCTTCCTTCTATCTCACTCCTGTGCTTTTTTAAAGACAAAAACAACTTCATCTTATGTTCAAAAGACACATCTCTACACGCGGTAAAATATCTTAAGTCCACATAAGATTGTGTGTTCTGCTTAATTTTAAAACCTAAAATAGACTTAAGAATATATTGGCTTAAGACTTTTTTATTATTGTGAAATCGTAAATCATATTAAGTTGATTTAAGATATTTTTGCGCGTGCAAACAGGAACAAAAGTCATCCTTAAGTCGACATAAGATAAAATCCTTAGAAAAATTCCAAAAAAGTGTGAAAACGCAAATCATCTTATGTGAACATAAGATGAATTTTTAAATTTAAAACTGAAATTTTTCGCTCCCTAAGTTGTCATAGGATATTTTACCGTTTGCAAACCTAAAACAATTTCCGTAATAACAAGGACATAAGATATTTTTAAGCGTATTTTGTTTCTAGATTGCCTTTTGTGCGACCGTTTTTCTTATTTTTTCATTTAGTGTTTCAGAGAGTTTTGTTTCATACGCGATTGAAAAATTATTACAAATGAAACATACGTATACAACAAAAAAGAGTTGAATTGCACGAATTTGGAATTAAAAATACATTTTATAAAAATAAAACATGGATTTAATGAGATAAAAATGTTCAAATGTATGAAATTGCCGTCTGATTTCCAGAAAACTAAGAATTTATTCACACAAAGCTCAAAAATAGTTAAAAGAATTGTTATGCCAGAAATTTCTTCAAAGCTTTTCAAGAATACAATTTGGGATACCAATTTTAAGTAATTACGTAGTAGTATTGGCGAATAGTTCTAAAAAGACTGGCGCAAAATGTCAAACAACCTATTATTTTTAATTTCTTTGTATGATACTACTTAACAATTTGCTAACTTTAAAGTAGTTTACTAACTCATTCTTAGTTTAAAACATTTTCCAACTAGTATCGTACTAAAAGAATTCTTAATAAATTGCTTCTGAACACACCAAAAACATTGACAGTTCGTGCAAAAAAGTAAGTAATCAAACCTTTTGTAGCGTTTCTAAAAGCACGATATTCTTACGATGATTTTAACTTTAATAAAAGGGTAGATATAGATATAGTAAGATGCTCTATTCGAATAAAATTTGCTAAATCGTTGATTTAACTTAGTTTTATATTAAATCAGCCTTAACGTTGGTCGTACTAATTCAATTACAATTTTGTGCCATTGATTTTAGGAAATAATTTCAAAAAATAATCGTTTCACTTGTTAAAAAGATATTGATTTTTCAAAAAACAAAATTAGATTTTTTTTTTCAAAAGATCCAAAAAATATTTTTGCGAATGTTCTTATATAAAATATTATTTTAAGCTTCGGGGGCTCCTGCTAAAAAAAAATGGTTTAAATCGTTAGAACCGTTAATAAGAAAGTCGAAAATAAAAAGAAAAAGGTTGTGTGTACTGACGTACGAGCGGTAGAAGTAAAACTTCCTTACATGTCGCTGTCTTTGACTGAAAGCGTGTCGTTTTGACACGTCACTGACAGCTGCATAGACATTTTTTACCCCCAACGCCGGAAAAGAAGTTTTACTTAAAAAAAAAACGGTACCATTAATAACATGTTATTCAGCCGTTTTCGAGATAAATAAGATCTTACACTACTGGTGCGATACCGTTAGTTTCGGAGGTAAAAACAATTTTCAATTTCTCCTATCTCCCCTTGGGTCTCTTAGGTAATTTTTTTCCAATAGTTTTTTGTTATTATTAATTTGACTTTTAAAAATATGTTTTCATGTAACATTTTTTACAATGATCAATGATTTTTTTTAAATAATTTACGTAATAATTTATTTTATATTTTATTTTATTTTTTAAATAAATTATTTGAAAAAAAAAAACTAAACTGTTTCTATATTCTGTGAACCAACTGTGATTTTATAGCCTTTTTTAAAGAAATTCAAGTCTTTATTAGTTATTATTTTTTTTTATTATTAAAGCTGTATAGAACAAATGTGACTTTTTCATATACGACTTAAATAAAAACCACCAAATATCATCTTAAATCTCTTTTTTTCCACTTTTGCACACGCAACTCATCTTAAATGGACATAAGAATTGAAAACGTCATTCGAAAACGCAAGGAAAAATATTTTATCTCAACTTAAGATTTTGGAAATTAATATAAAAATCAATTTATAGAAAAGCCAAACTATCTTAAGTCATATTTTTCCTCATAACGACCAAAATATCTTTTTGAAAATAATTTCAAAAAAAAGATCATAAAATTTTACATATAAATGCTTTGTTGAATAAAGTCTATATTTAAAAGATTTTTTGGGATACAGCTTTGAAGTGTTTTTTTGCTCTCCTGAAAAATCATCAAAATTGACTTAAGATACTTTACCTTTTCAGTAGAGAACTATTGAAAAAGTTACTTACTTCTTTGTATAAAAGAAGAGATCTCCCAATTGCTGCTTCTTGTTTTTTCAAATTTTCACTTATTTGATTAGGAGGCTCTCCATCAGCAGTGTCAAGAACCACAAGGAAGCAGGCACAGCCTGAATACTGCCGCACTATATCGCACAAGGAACCCACTGGAATCAGCACACCCACCGTCTCGATCTTTCAAAGTAAATTCGTTTACCAGTTCTTCGTTTTCCAAGACTAAAACAAAAAAAAATTATATAAATTAGCACGACTTGCACTCTCCAGGAAATAAATATATGGCACTTAAACTTGTTATTTATTACTTACTTGAAAGAAGGATATCTTCATTTGAAACAATTAAGGATTCAGATGATTCATGCGTCTGATTTTTAAATGATTGTATTTTTTTCCACGTTTTTCACTTTAATGTAAATCCCAACTAAATTTTCCATTAGGAACTCCATGTTGCCGACCGACGCCGCCGACGTGTTGAAACAAACTAACGGAGTTTTCTTTCGAAAAAATTATACTCAATATTAAAAATCAATACCTACATATGTATTAAAATCTAATATTAATGTGTTCAAATTTAAAACCTCAATATTTTTAATTCAAGTACGAGTTAAAAAGTATTTCTTGAGCATTGAGTCAAGACTTTCGGGGTAATTACAAAATTTATTGAATTTTAATACAATCAAATATTAAGTTTCAATACTTTATTTTATTATACAGTTTCTACATAAATGTAATACAGAAATATTAAAGATAAGTATTGTTGTGTATTAGAATGAACTGTTCCATAAGTGTAATACAGCCGAGAGTTTCGCGCTAAATACAAAATTTATTGAATTTTAATACAATCAAATATTAAATTTCAATACATTATTTTATTATGGTCACTTTTAACCAGATATTTTACTAAAATCAAATAACAAATTAATTGAAATATAGGTTTTCAATAATAATGGTTATAGATTATAATATAGAAATATTATATTTTAATATTTGAAGATTAAATTTTAGTGGAAAAGTATTAAAAAAAACATTTTAGTAGGATATGTACTGAGTCTTAATACCAAATTATTACAAAAAATGTTTAATAAAGTTGGAATATTAAAAACAAATTATTCATGTATTGCATACGGCTGTAATACAAGGGCCGTATTAAAAAACATCCCAGAATTTTTAACCGTGTATGTAGGACTGTAGGTACTACTTATGTGCCTGGCAACACATGTATTAAAAGTAGACTCCAATGTACATATAGAGAATCACAAAAGTAATTAAGCAGTTCAAATAAATCTTGAATTCATTACAGTTGTAATATTTTAGACTTTTTCGGAAACTTACCGCGTTATTTATTGGAAATATTTATTTATTTCTTCTTCTCGACGTTTCGAAGAAATTACACTCTTCGTGGTCACGGGATTAGACTAACGTTTGGTTGATGCTGTTGGTTACTCTTTTTCTTAAAATGTACCGGTGTGTTGTTGTTGGTAAATTCACAGGAGATGGTAGACTATTTGGCTTTTGTTGAATTGTGTTTGCATAAGCTTGGGTGCATACAAAGCTCACAATATCAGATGTTTCGGTGCTCGTCTTATTCGGTTTGAGATTGCTTATAAGAGGATCCCATGTTGGGGATAGTTTGAAGCTAGAATCTCTGTTGAAATTCTTGTGTTTTTTTATTTCAATTGCTTCTCTTACTATCCTTGGCACATAGAATCTTTCTGTGGCAATGGATTTGGCTTGATCAAACCGAATAAAATGATCATCATTGTAAGCTCAGTGCTCACAAATTGCAGATTTTGTGACCGAGTTTTGTTTGATGGCTTTTATGTGCTCATTTAAGCGAGTTTGTATTGTTCTTTTTGTTTCACCAATGTAACATGAACCACAACTACAAGGAACAGAGTACACTCCGGGACTTTGGAAAGGTAGCGCGTCCTTGGGTGTTCTTAGGAGTTGACGTACTTTGGTTGGGGGTTTAAAGACAGTTTTTATCCCGTGTTTGCCCAAAATTCTCCCAATTCCATCAGAAATTCCTTTAATATAGGGTAAAAATGCGCATTTTTCCACCGGAAGTGATGTGTAATTTCGAGGCTGATTTGTCTTGAGCTTCCATGCTCGTTGTTTTGAGTTATAGCCATTTTTCATTAAAGCCCTGTCCACATGCCTTAATTCCTCCTGAATATGGTCTGGGTCGCATAATGTGTGTGCCCGATTTACGAGAGCTGAGATACAACCGAAGTGAAATTTGCCGGATGATGATGGGAAGTTGCATGAAGATATCTGTCGGTGTTTGTGCTTTTTCTGTATACTGTGTGTCCTATAGAACCATCTAGTTTCTTA